>CM018046.1:48134125-48734125 GCA_008638375.1 Nyssa sinensis
CCATGCTGTTCAAGTCATGTGTCCCGCACATGCCATGACACTCCTTCAATCAGCCTTCAGCTGCCATAATCATTCCCACTGTAGTTCAGCCACCGAGTCATATTGAACCCAACCGCAATGCCACCGAGCCATCCCTATGCTCCACCCCAATCCAAATAACCAACACCGACAGGTCCATAGGGCTTGGGCAAGCCATGCCGTGCCAAAGCTTGCCTAGACATGCTGCTCTTATGCCTTGGGTGGTAGGGAGCAAGACCCCCCTATATATGTCTTAGGAACCGGACCGGACCGGACGGTTCAACCGGTTGAACCGTCGACCGGTCCAAGGAACGGTTCGGTCGAACCCATAAACCCATTCCAAACTCAAAATCGTGCTAAAAATGGCAAACTGTCCTAACCGGGTGGTTCAACTGGTGAACCGTTCGACCCGTCACTGGGTCACCGGTTCAAACCGGTTCACCGCTATATATATAAAGAAAAAAAAAAAAAACCCAACGATCGACTCCCTCTCCCTCATTTCTCTTCGTCGTTGATTTGAACGCTGATGTCGCCATTTCCAACAAAACAGAAAAACACGATGCTTGTAATTAATTTATAGATATAGATAGATATATATATATATATATTAGGGTTTACAACTCTCCGTTGAACATCTCAAACTCTAAATCTGAAACATACAGAGAAAAATAGGAGTTAACAGATGAAGGTTTTAGAAAGACGGAATAAATACGGTGAAAGAGAGAGACAGTTTTAAAGAGAGAAAGTTCTCTCTTTAGAGAGAGAGAGAGAGAAAGCTCAGGAGGAAGAGCTGAAAGTGAAATGGAAAGAGACAGAAAGAGAAGGAGAGTGAGAAAGTGATTTTTGCAGGTGAAGGTTTGGCGGAGAGATCAAATTCTTTAAGAAATTTGAATGGCAAGTGTTTGGCCGGTCGTATTAGCCCTGGTTTTGATTCAAAATTGCGTAATCACCATTAACCATTGACTGTTATTTGCTTTGTAATTATTCTCATAATTTTATCATAAGGTGAAATTAGATAATAAGGTGAAATTACCATTCAATCCGATGATGACTCGTGATTTCATGTCTTAAAGGGTAAACAAGTAAATGACTCAAAAGTCAAAACAGATCAAAGCCTCTTCATCTTTTCGAATAAGTTTGTTTATCATTTAATTTTATATATTATTTTTCAATAAATACATATCATTTAATTTTATATATTATATATGCTGTAAAATTTTTTATATAATTTTTAGTAATTTTTGTATAATTTTTTAAATTTAAAATATTAATAATATGTATTATTAAATTTATTAATTACATAATTATGACATCACGGTTTGATTCCGGTTGAACCGGTAACCCGTAACCCAGACAATTTTTCGATTCGATGAACGGGCTGGATTCTGAGAACATTGTTAGGAACAATTGCCAGTCTGACAAGAATGACCATGACCTCTTGCGTATAAGGACTTCACCACCTTGCTTGCCTGACTTGGATTATGACTTAATGCAAGGTGCCACCAAGTATGTCCATGTTGGCTAAGCTTACTTAAGGTCTGATAAGCCTTCCCCACCAAGAGAACCCTACGTCCTTATTGGAAGAGACTCCTAAGTACTTCTCGATCACCTTCTCAAATTGCCAAAACATCGTGTCTTTCTCCCATGTTGCTTCTTCTATCCCTTTTCCTTTCCAGTTGACCAAGTAGTAAGTCCTTCTATTCTTACTCATTCCCTCGATCCTCTGGTCCAATATGGCCTCAGCCATGTCCATATATTGCTTTCTGATAGTTAGAGGTGCTCGTGCCTGACTATTTCTTGAAGAATCAATTAGGTTCCTCATTATACTTTTTCAGAAAGCTCACATGAAATATTGGATGCAACTTGAGTCGATTAGGTAAGTCCAGCATATACGCCAATCTTCCAATCCGTCTGGTGATAAAAAAGTGCCCATCATATCATTTAATAAGCCCCTTGTGAAGTAGTTTTCTGGCTTATCTTCTTCTAGATCTGAGGGGTGAGTTTCAGCATCACTCTATCCCCCAAATCAAACTCCATCGGTCTGGGGCTCTCATTAGCCCACTTTTTGATCCTCTTTCTAGCCTTTACCAAGCAATCTCTAGCTTCTTCAGTCATTTCCTACTACAATCTGGCAAACCGATATGCTCCAGGGCATCAACCTTGGAACTTTTGCTTGGCAACTTCATGCGGTGTAAGAGGCTGCTGGCTTGTTGCCAACTCAAAAGGGGTCTGACCAGTAGAAGAGCTTTGCTATAAATTATAGTAGAACTGTGCCACATCGAGCAAGTCAACCCAATTATGTTGATTTGTTGTCACATAATGCCTCAAGTATTCCTCAAGCATAGCATTCACCCTTTCTGTGTGTCCATCAATCTGTTGGTGATTGCTAGTTAAGAAGTTTAGCTTTGAACCCATCATCTCAAACAAAGCTATCCAAAACTTTCCCGTGAATCGGGCATCTCTGTCGCTAACAATGTCTAGGAGTAGGCCCTAATGCTTTATAACATGCTTGAAAAATAGTTGTGCTGTGATCTCGGCATGACAAACTTTAGGAGCTGGCACAAAAGTTGCATACTTCAAAAATCTGTCAACCATAACAAAAAAAATTGAAGTAAAGTTGTTAACCTTTGGCAACCCATTGATAAAATCCGTAGAAACATTCTCCCAAGGGCTGTTGGGAATTGGGAGTGGTTCTAAGGTGCTCGCCGTCTTCTTCCTTTCAGTTTTGTCCTGTTGGCACACCAAACAGGTCCGCACAAACAATTCAACATCAACTTCCATTCGGGGCCAATAATAGCTCTCAGACAATAAAGCAAGAGTCCACTCCTGTCCTGGATGTCCTGCCCCAAGAGAATCGTGAGACTCTTTTCTCCGCAGAATTTGACTGTGGGCGATAGTCGACAAGAGCATCAACAGCCTGCCATTGCTGTAGGCAAGTCCTTAACACCTTATCACTACAATTCGGATTACGCCCAACGTTGCAATCCAGCCATGAAATTGAACAGCTTATCTTCCTTAGACATATTTTTAATGTCAAGCATCAGGAACGAGAATTGCTTAACATAATCTCGAACAGAACTCGTATGTTTGAGTTTGCGTAGAGCATCACGTGCTTGCCATGCCGTGTTGCTCGAAGAAACTGTTCCTTCATTTCATGGACTAAAGCATCCCAGGTCGTGATCTGTGGACGTGAATTGTCCCCAGATTGTGTGCGCTGCCATAATTTTGCATCTCCAGTGAGATACATGCTAGTGAGATCCACATTCTCTACATTAGGGGTCCGAATTGCTTTGAAATAGTGACGCATATCCCACAGAAAATTTTCGAACTCCTTTGCACTGTGTGCACCAGAGAAGGGTTTCGGGTCAGGGACCTTGGCCTTCTACGAACTCTCGTGCACCACTGGACTCGTCTGATGCAAGACCCGCTTCATAAGAGACACCTCATCTTCAAGGAAACGAACTCTCTCCTTCAAAGCTTCGGCTAGAGAACTAACATCCCCAAGAAGATCATTTATCTTGCTGTTTTATTCAAGATAATGGTCATTTTCGGTATGTTGGAGTTCCTCTTGTGTTCTCTGGACATTCTGCACCTCTTGGGACAGCCTATCGATCTGCACCGAGAGGGGCATAGCATCATCCAGTAGAGCACCCATAAAGTCCTCTAGCCTTGTCACCCGCTCACATAACTCCGCGTTACCACCACCAGCCATGGATTCCTATCAAAACCTGGCTCTGATACCAACTGTCACAGGGTAACTTTTTACTTCGCAACAATAACACCCTAGTGATGGTATTGCCTCTACAACCAGCCCTCAAACTCATAAGGCAGCGCACACACACAATAAACACAGCACAACACACTCGTTTACAGGAAAAACACTCCAAAACCTTTATAGTGACATCAATCAAATTACAAAGGAATACAAATCCGCCCAAAGGCTCTCTGCCTTCAATTGCAGGCCTTGGTGTGCTTAAATATACAAAGAAGATGGCGATTGATACCCCCAACCGCTCAAGGGTTTGCTGGACAAGTCTAGGCACGCCACCTGTGGCATAGTAGTTATCCAAAACTGCTCCTGCCTTGCTGCACACGCCCTCAAGGCTGCCACCTGTATGGTGTAGTTGAAACTGCTGCAAAGCACTACCTTCATGGAAAAGAGTTTCCAGCCCACTACTTGCAACTGTTGTGACAGCACATTGCGCACATATATATACACACACACACACATGTCTGATATGCACATAACTGCCTTATCCACGTGTCCACGCATTGAGCAAACCATCTTTGTGCATGGTGGGCTGCACCCAAGCCATGCACCCAACTGCTTGCATGCTGGGGTGCACCCATGCCATGCTGTCAATTTATGTGTCCCGCATATGCCATGACACTCCTTCAATCAGCCTTCAGCTGCTATAGTCATTCCCACTGTAGTTCAGTCACCGAGTCATATTGAACCCAACCACAATGCCACCGAGCCATGCCCTATGCTCCACCCCAATCTAAATAACCAACACCAACGGGTCCATAGGGGTTGGGCAAGCCATGTCGTGCCAAGGCTTGCCTAGACATGCTGCTCTCATGCCTTGGAGTGGTGGGGAGGAAGACCCCCCTATATATGTCTTAGGAACAATTGCCAGTCTAACAGAAATGACCATGACCTCTTGCGTATAAGGTCTTCACCACCTTGCTTGCCTTACTTGGATCATGGCTTGGTGCAAGGTGCCACCAAGTATGTCCATATCGACTGAGCTTTCTTAGGGTCTGACAATAGAATAGTACCCTGCCATGGTACAGACCTAGGCTCTAGTCCTTGGGTAAATAGACACCTCCTTCGTGCATGCACCCATGTGTTTTTGACATGCCCTTTTACAAGAAGAGAAGAATGTCAACTTCATATTTTAGCACTTGCAATACAATAGTAGACATGACTCCCACTTTGGGCCATTGACGATATGCAATCCAAAAATTATATTTGCATCAAATCTTCTCATGCTTAATCAAGTTACATTCATATGCCTTCAAGTAATTGGCAGAATAACCATATCAATGTGTTTCTAACCTTGATAAGTGATTATATTGTGTATCCAAACCCCTGTTTCACAGAACATAACACCACCAAAAAGAGAAGAAAATACATAAATGAATAAATAAATAAATTAACAATATCAAACTCCACCATCCTCAAAACCAAAATAGGAAGATCATCCAAGGATAGATCACCTAAGAAATCAACAAGCCAGCCCAATAGCCCAATTCATGACAAACATTTTGAGGATTTCAGAACACTAAAAAGTTTCCACTGATGCAGAGACTGTACAAAGTAGTTGCTTAAAAATATGGGTTTCTATGGACATTGAACCTGATAGGATCTTCCCTTGTAATACACAAAGCAGTCTCTCTGCAAGCTTTTCAACCCAATATATAAATGAACCCGCAATTGTTAACCAATATCAATGTCAAAAGCCCCCATTCAACATAATAATTCCCAGAGAATTCTAGCAACTTCACATGACTAATATAATCATCAAAACTGCAATTCACAATGGTTATCTACCCTCAGCAAGGACATCTGAGACAGACAGAGAAATTGATGAGTAAGCCTTCTGAATGTCCTTATAGCTTGGGGTGCCCTCCACCAATGCCCTGACGGTAATTAGACCACATTGTTGTTGTTCTCGTTCTGTCAAGCAAATTTGTCTCCATTGCCTCCCCCTCAGACTCAGTACCCTCGACGTGTTCCTTCCAATGCCTTCAAGATTTGCCTCATTGTAGGCCGACTATTTGGGTCTGGATATGCACACAACAAACCCAAATGAAGGACCCTTTCAACTTCCTCTTCTCCATACCCACCCTTGGCCCTCAACCGCTCATCAAGAGCACTAATCAATTCCCCTCTCTCCATCAGCCTCCATACCCAATCAATCAGCGCCGGCATCCCTTCTTCAATGGGTCTTCGCCCACACACCACCTCTAGCATCAACATCCCAAAACCAAACACATCGGTTTGAGCTGAGGCACGCCCTGTTCTAACCACTTCAGGAGCCAAGTACCCGACGGTGCCAACCACTTGTGTTGTGCCAGCCAGCTCTCCATGATTGTGCATTCGAGCCAATCCAAAATCACCTAATCTTGCATTCATATCCTTGTCAAGTAGTACATTGCTTGCCTTAATATCTCTATGCAGGACCCTAGCTTCCCATCCCTCGTGCAAATACAAGATCCCAGAAGCAACATCTTTTAAAACCTTAACCCTCTCTTCCCAACTCAATACCATATTCTCTTCACATTCAAAAAGCCTCTTATCCAAACTGCCATTTTCCATATAATCATACACCAAAAGTAAGCTGCGCCTCTCTCTATTACACCAACCCCTCAATCCTACCAAGTTTCGCTGCTTCAACCTGCCTAAACTTGAAATCTCAGACAAAAATTCTCTCATCCCATGACCACTTTCAAGCGAAATGCCCTTTATGGCCACTTCAACTCCTTGCAAAACCCCTTTATAGACCTTCCCATTCCCACCAAACCCAATCACATTTTTCTCTGAAAACCCATTTGTTGACGCATAAATCTCTTGATAATCTATCCGACGAGGCCAATAATCCAATTCCCAGTCTTCCACATCGCCCCCTGTCCTCCTATTTCTCTTAAGCAAAACCACATACAATACAGCTGCACACCCAATAACAAGCACACCACCAACACTAACCCCTGCAATGAACCCTTTTGAACGAAGAACTGAACCCTTTGGAGGAACAAACGAAGGCAGATTATTTGTTTCCAAAGCATCACCAATCGAAAAATCCGAATTGCTAAAGCTCCATGACAAAATTCTATGACTTTCAACCAACTGTCCAGTGGCAGCACAAAATCCAACGTACATTTGATCCAAGAAAACCTCAGAAAGATCAATAGAAACATTGATCAAAGGCCTTGGAGGCCTTGTCACGCCCACCCGACCCATAGTAACATTAATAAGCGAATCCAAATAATCAATCCAGACCTGATAATTTTCGCCACTGTTAAGATTCAATTCTCGAAACTCTGAACCATCATCGTCATCCGCAACCCAATACCCAGCTTCGTGAGCTGCCCTAGAAGTGAGAGAGTTCACGTTAACGCCAACATGGTTGTCACTAATATCATTGAACTCTTGGTTATTGAACACGTCGAACTTGACGGCAAAGACGTGGTTATCTGGGTCACCGTCATTGGTGAAGTTGAGGAGACCCAGATGCTGAGCTGAGCCCGTGCCTTCGATACCGGTACTGGGTGCGAAAATGAAGGCGAAGCCATGGCCGGGGAGGCGGCCAGGGTAGGGAGCGATTGAGAAAATGAAGGAGGTTGAGAAAGGAAGGAGGCGAGATGAATTTGGAGGTCTAGTGGGTATTGGGTTTGGGTACAGAGCTCGGCCAATAGAGAAGGTTGTTTCATTGGTGAGAGTGAGGACTGAAGATTGGATTGACGCGTTGCCGTAGATTAGGAGGGTGGAGGAGTTGAAGCTGTTGAGTACGAAATCAACGGCTGTGATGGAGTGGAAGAAGACGAAGGTGATGAAGATAAAGAAGAGAGTTTTGGACGACATTGTAGCGAATGGAGTTACAGAAAAGTGAGAGAGAAAACATGTTAAGGTTTTCAGGGAACAGCTAGCATGGGCCCGTGGGCGGCTGGATTATTGGTTTGGTTGGCGCCCACAACTGTTGATCGACTCTTTCTAATTTGCGTTAAGTAAAGAATATACTTGTTCAAATGATAAGAGGATTTCCAATCATACTTTAATTACTCTTTTAAATTTTCATGTTTATACTTTACTTGTCATCTATATGTATTATATTGTAAGTTAACTTTAACATAAAATATATATATATATATATATATATATATTCTTCATCCAACACGTTAACTCTATTTTCAGTCTAAATTTCATATTTTTTTTTTCAAAAAAATATTATGTTTCTTAAATATTTATCTCAAATTTTGCATATCAAATGTGGCATAATAATATTGACAGTATATTATGTCATATAATTAATGTGATAACTGTCACATTATTTGAAATAAAACTTTATAAAAAAATATAGAGAAATATATTGCATATGCTCTAAGAGCAACTCTTTTGAAATTACAAATTTTGATATTATGAAAGAATCAAAAATTGAGAAAGTTTAGAAAAATCTATGTTTGATTAGAAAGAAAAGAATACAATAAAATTAAAGTAATAATATGCGTAGGAAAATAAATTTTAAAAATAAATAAACTTTTTTATGAATAAATTAATTTTAAAGAATTTAAAAAGTTAAGAAAAAATTAGACTTGACGTTAAGTCCAATGTGATATATTATTAACAGATTAATAAATATTTAATACATTAATAAAATTATTAGTAAAATACACATGTTTTATTAATATATCGAATATTGAATACAAACTCTTAACATAAAAGGAACAATTAAATAATGGGCTCAGACCTACCAACCAGTACTCCCATCTGTAACAGTGCCAGTGATGGTGATCCAAAGGAACTAGTTTCCCTCTCGACATGATTTTCCAAAGGGGTGTGAAATGGACCATATTGAATCTTCTTCTCTCTTCTCTGCTATTCAAAATTGAATGGATTATTTGACAATTACACTAGTTTTGGAAGGTTTAGAGACAGCTAAAAAAGAAAAAAAACAAAAGACAAACTGTGCTTATCCCTTCCAAAGCAAGAAGAAAATAAGGAGAGAAAATAACACTTCTAATATTTGAAATTTTGAAAAGGAATGGAAGGTTTACAATTCTTCTATTTTTCCGTTAAATAATGGAAAAGCAAAATGGTTAAATCCCTAATTCGTTTTTCTTTTTCCTCACTTTCTCAAGATTTTGGGAGCGAAGAAAGAAATTTTTGGATCAAAAAGATAAATTGCGGCATGTCATCAAGACGTGTCTGCCAGCCAAACAGGACTGTAACCTATTCGCATTCAGTTGGTTTGACATCAAAGCAAAACCAGGCTCATTATTTGAAATTTCCAACCCAAAGTCAACTCTTCCAAGGCTCATTACTGCACATCATGGTAATAGTTTGACAATATGTCAAGATGGATTTGGCTTGGAATGTGCAATTAATCAATGAAAATGTTGACAAACAAGTGATAACGACAAAATTATGCAAGAGGTAGAATCATTACAAAATTAATAATTAATATAAGAAAATAATACATTTTAAAAATATGTTTTAATCCTATAACTAATTGAAGTAATTGAAATAATATTAAAGTATTAATTATTAATAAAAAACGAGTGCTTGATAGAAATTAAGAGGAAAATAATAGGATCGTGTATTATAAATAAAAAAAAATTGAGAAAATATAATAAATAAGCTGTAAATTTGAGAATGTCGTGGAACTTACCATAACTGGTTCTTTAGTGTACTGGCTCTTCCATTTTGTGTCTGATGAGAAACAGCAAAACTTTGGGTGATGGAGAAATTTTCCGTACATTCAAAGACTTTTACAGGAAATATATTTTTTAAATTAGAATATTATTAATGTAACATGAGAATATGTCACACGTGTATCATGTTCATATGACATATCACATAATTCTTGAAAGCATATACTTCGAAAATACCCAATAATTGCTCGTAATGCCTCCAATCCTCTTTTCTTGTGGACCAAATTCTTCATATGATTCCAAATGTTAGAATATGTCTCACATGAAAAGATAATATCTAAACATTATTTGAACTTAATGAAACTAAGTGGTTATTGGCCTTAGAAGAGTTACGTACGGTTACTTAATTAGTGAGATATAATAGAGGAAGTGTTTTCTTATTTATCTACTTTTATTAGAAGTAGGATAAGAGTTAGATTTTAAGTAGGAATTATCTTTCCTCTACTCACATAATTTTAACCAAGTTTTCTCATAACACTTTGATGCAAGAAAAAAAAAAGAGTCAAGTGAAAGAAATAATTTATACATGTTTTCTTCAAGAAAATAATTTTATTATGACAAATTTTGGATATGTATCAAGTAAAATATTTTACTTTTATTCTCGTATCTGCTGATTGAAACTATCATAATTTTTCTCTAATATAAAAATACGGATTCAACCTATATTATATGTATTAATGTTTGAACCATGGCCGCAACTTCGAGTATCACCCACCGCCATACATGGGTCTTTGATATTGCCATGAAACTGGACAGCTGGTCCCATGTTGGACTCATCTTTTCCTCAATTACACGCCACATTGGTATTTGCTGTCACTCATGCACTGCTTTTTTCACATCATGAATTTGAAGGTCAGTTGCTTGATTTGTGTCCACATGATCGGCTAGATGTGGACGGTAAGATCTTGGCCTGATTTGTGTGTTGTTTTGAATAGTAAAAAAAAAAATTTAGAAAAAAAACAGTACGCACAAAGCCGTTATTTATGCACACAAGAGAATCAATGTTGCTTGTTTTTATTTATTTATTTATGGGCTGGTTTTATGTTATGGGCATAAGTAAATTAATAATGATAACTATGTTATGAATTCATTTGTATTAGATTAATTATTGTATTTATATATGCATGGATTAAATTGTCAAATGATAAATTTTGCATGTAATTAAAAAAAATTAAAAGATTATTTTATTTTATTTATTTATTTATTTATTTATTTATTTTTACTTAGTTATTTATCAATCAATATTTATATTATGGTTAGCATGTTATCACCAAAGTGATCTTACTGAAAAAAGTTATAAATATTGAATTAAATTATGACTTTACAAAAATTATTATGGAATGATTATTTGATTATTATGGTTTGACCCAAAGGTGCACCAATTTTCAAGTAGTCATTAAATTAATTAGAATAATTGATAGAATTATAGTGAGATTGGGATAGATGTCCAAAGGTGACAAATCAATCAAACTTTGAAGGATTATCAATTATTCCTTAGTAAGTGTAAATCACTATTAAATTTGAATATTAATATGTTGCATTAGTTAATCCAAAGATTGAACGCAATATTGCTAATTGAACTGATTTTTTCAAAGCATTAATGTTGTGATGTTTTTATTACAGTGTTAGTTCCTGTGTCGCTTCAGTTTGCTAGCTTCTTTTATTCATATCTTTAATGGAAGTAATTTCTCTGACTGGAAGGAACAGATCCAGTTTCACCTTGGTATTCTAGATCTTGACTTAGCACTGCGAATTGAAAAATCGGCTGCTATTACTGAAACAAGTAGTTCGGAGCAACAGCTTTGTCGAAGTCATGGAAAAGATCGAACAGATTAAGCATTATATTTATGCAAATATGTATTGCGAACAATATCAAATCAACGCTTTCTCAAATTGAAAATACAAAGGAATATTTCAAGGCTGTAGAAGATCGGTTTCATTCAGCAGATAAGTCCCTTGAAGGGAGATTAATGGCTAAACTTACCACCATGAAATTTGATGGTAGCCGTGGAATGAGCATATCCTTGAAATGACCAATCTAGCTGCCAGACTCAAATCTCTGGGTATGAATGTTGATGAAAGTTTCCTTGTTCAGTTCATTCTGAATTCCTTGCCTCCTTAGTATGGGCCATTTCAAATTCACTGCAACACTATTAAGGAAAAGTGGAATGTGAATGAATTGGCGAGTATGTTAACTCAATAGGAGGCAAGACTTAAGCAACAAGGACAACATTCAGTTAATGTTATAAGTCATGGAGTTGGAAGCAAAGGAAAGACACACAAGAAGAGTTCCAAGAAAGATCCATTAAAGGTTGCGGGACCCTCTCATGTCAATGGGACTCACAAGAAGGAACATAATGGACCAAAATGCTATTTCTGTAATGGCTATAGGCTATTTAAAGAAAAATTGCCCAAAACGTAGAGCTTGGTTCGAGGAGAAAGGTAAGCTATTAGCTTATGTATGTTTCGAATCAAATATAACACAAGTTCTTTCTAATACATGGTGGATTGACTCTGGTTCTACTATAAATGTTTCAAATTCGATGCAGGGATACTTTTCGATTCAGAACATAAAGGAAAATGAGTATTTTATAGTCTTGGGAGATGGAACTCAAGTACCAGTTTTAGGTGTTAGAACTTTATGTTTGTTTTTAGAGTCAGGCCACTGTTTGAACCTATTTGATACTTTTTATGTTCCTACTATTTCTAGAAATTTAATTTCCATGTCAAGACTAGATTATGATGGCTATTCTTTACATTTTGAACATAAGAGTTTTCGTTTATTGAAAAATGACTCATATGTTGGTTCTGGTGTTTTATCTGAGGGGTTATATTGATTTAATCTTAACAAAAATTTTGCTAAAACACTCCTTACCCTGCATCGTGATGTTGGAACTAAACGTAGCAGAGTTAATGAGAATTCTTCTTTCTTGTGGCATAAAAGACTAGGTCATATATCCAGAGAAAGAATGGAGAGATCAATAAAAGACGAGATTCTTTCAAATCTTGATTTTACTGATTTCGATGTATGTGTGGACTACATTAAAGGAAAGCAAACCAAACATACAAAGAAATGCGCCAAAAGAAGTGGAAACCTTATGGAGATTGTCCATACTGATATTTGTGGACCTTTTGACTCACTTGTCTTTTGGTGGAGAAAAATACTTTATCACTTTCATCGATGATTTTTTACGTTACGGTTATGTCTATTTATTGCATGAAAAGTCTCAAGCAATAAATGCTTTAAAGGCATATATTGCTGAAGTTGAGCGATAATTAGATAGAAAGGTGAAAATCATTCGATCAGATAGAGGTGGTGAGTATTACGGAAGGTATGATGGAATAAGACAATGTCCAGGACCATTTACTAAATTCCTAGAAGAGCATGGTATTTGTGCACAATACACAATGTCTGGTATGCCTCAGCAGAATGGTGTGGCTGAAAGGTGTAATCGTACTCTTGTAGAAATGGTTAGAAGTATGTTAAGTAACTCCTCAATACCTATTTCATTGTAGATGGAGGCCCTTAAGACAGCCGTTTATGTGCTTAACTGAGTTCTTAGTAAGGCAGTTCAAAAGACTCCTTTTGAATTGTGGACAAGAAGGAAATCGAGTTTGAGACACTTTCATATTTGGGAGTTGTCCAGCAGAGGCTAGGATCTATAATCCGCATAAAAAGAAGTTAGATTCTAGAACTGTAAGCGGGTACTTTATTAATTACCTAGAGAAAGTCCAAAGGTTATAGGTTTTACTGCCCTAACCATAATATGAGAATTGTTGAAACCGAAAATGCCAGATTCCTTGAGAATGGTGAAATTAGTAGGAGTGATGCATCACGTAATGTGGTCATCGAAAAAGTTAGGGTGCCTATCACGATACCCGTAACTTCAATGGAAACTATTGTTCTCCAATTATCGAACAATTTGATAACATTGAACAACAATCTAGTGATCAGTCACTCCATAATGAGAATGTCACCAATGAACCAGTTGCAGAATAATCACAAGGAATAGCATTAAGGAAATCTCAAAGAGAAAGGAGATCAGCTATTTCAGATGATTATTTGGTATATCTGCAAGAATCTGATTATGATTTAGGGACAAGTAAAGATCCGGTTTCATTTTCACAAGCCATTGAAAGTAGTGATTCTGAAAAGTGGATTAATGTTATAAATGATGAGTTGAAATCAATGGAACAAAATGAAGTTTGAGACGTCATTGATTTGCTTGAAGGTTTTAAGACAGTTGGGTGTAAGTGGGTCTTTAAGACCAAACACGACTGCAATGGCAATATTGAACGACATAAAGCTAGACTCGTTGCAAAAAGGTTTCACTCAAAAAGAAGGTGTTGATTACAAAGAGACATTCTCTCCTGTATCGAAGAAGAACTCTCTTAGGATCATAATGGCTCTAGTGACTCATTTCGATTTGAAATTACACCAAATGGATGTGAAAACTGCTTTTCTGAATGGGAATTTAGATGAAGAGGTTTATATGGATCAACCTGAAGGTTTCTTGATTAAAGGAAAGGAGCATATGGTATGCAAATTAAAGAAGTCAATTTATGGACTTAAACAAGCTTTCAAACAATGGTATCTTAAGTTTAATGATACCATCTCGTCCTTTGGATTTAAGAAAAATACCGTTAATCGATGTATATATCTAAAAGTCAGTGGGAGCAAGTTTATTTTCTTGGTTCTGTATGTTGACGATATATTGCTTGCCAATAATGATCTTGGTTTACTAAATGAAACTAATAGATTTCTTTCTATGAACTTTGAAATGAAAGATATGGGTGAGGCAACTTATGTGATAGGAATTGAAATATTTCGTGATAGATCACGTGGATTGTTAGGGTTGTCTCAGAAGGGATATAGCACTAAACAGACTATCATAGCAGTATCTACTACGGAAGCTGAATTTGTGGCATGCTTTGAGGCCATAGTTCATGCTTTATGGTTGCGAAATTTTATCTCAGGACTTAGAGTTATCGACAACATTGCTAGGCCACTGAGAATGTATTGTGATAATTCCATAGCAATTTTTTTTTCTTCAAAAATGACAAATATTCTAATTGTGCTAAGCACATGGAGCTCAAATATTTGGTCGTTAAGAAGGAAGTTCAGAAACAAAAAGTGTTTATAGAACATATTAAGACTGTAATAACCTCAAAAAAAAATTTATATAAAATTTTGTTGGTTATTATTATTATATTATTATTATTATTAATACGTGTATAATTGTGTAAAGTGTATGCATATATATATATATAAATATATATTTGTTTGAAAACATTGTATATATATATATATATGCGTGTATAATTAAATGTGTGTATATATATATATATAAATCAGATTGTGTGTGCACTATGTAGTGCCGTTTGTGTGTGGGTGTGCAGTGTGGTGGGTGTGTGCTTGAGTGAGCCACACTCAAGGTGGCATAGTAAGGTGAGGTGTGTGTAAGTGGGTTGGTAGATTAAGTAGTGTGTGTGTGTGTGGTCTGTATGTATGCATGAGTGGCGAGAGTTAAGGGGGAGCAGACAGTCGTGAGATTTTAGAGAGAAAGAGAGAGAGAGAGAGAGAGAGATATAGAAAGAGTGAGGTAGAGAGAGAGTGAAGACTGTGAAGTGAAGGGAGAAGGAGGAAGAGAGATTGCATGCGACCCTAACCCACCCTAGACACGTCAGAGAGGAGTTAGGAACCAACCAAGGGGAGAGAAGGCATCACCATTGAGGTAAAAATCTGAAACCCACTTACTTTCTCTCTCTAGAAATCTCATATATGCACAATCTGTTTTTCTTTTTCTTTTAGCATTTTGATTTATTTAAATGGTAGGGTCATATTGAGAATGAAAAATGGAGTCTAACACAACAAGAATGAGTTAAAATGGTTGGAGAATGAGAGAGAAAAAGTGAGTTGCAAGGTCATGGGTGTGGAATCGGGTCCTTAATATTTTATGTGTAAAACTTAGTTTAAAAGGTGAGAAATTTATGGAGTGAGGTGCAAAAACGTGTTGGGATCAAAATGGGGGTCAAATAGTGACCAAACAGTCACGAAAATGGAAAAGAGAGGGTCGGCCGGAGAGTTGACCGAGGGGTTTGATCCTCTATTCGTGGAAATCCAATGGGTCAATCCAAAAACCAACCTTAGAAATAGAATCCTCTTGAAAAATGGAAGAAAATGACATTTTTAAAAGCTTGAAAAGTGGCCGAAAAATTCTCGCCAGTGCCGGAGAAGGCGCCGGAACCCTACTGGAGGCTCGCCGAAAAATCGAGGAAGAAGGTATTGTTCCGGGTCGGGTTCAGGGTTCGGGTCGGGCCAAGGTCGACCCACCTTGTGCCATGTGTCAGCTTGATGTTTTAAATTAAAAATGGGTTAGGGGCTATTTGGCTACGGGGTTATGAAATTGAAATTAGAATTTAATTGAAAACAGGGATATCCTATCCCTGTTTTGGATTAGCCACTGTTTGGCTATCCGAATTAGGAATAAGGAAATTGAAAATTTTGAATTGACCCCTATACTTTTTGAAAATTAGATTTGACCCCAGAACTTTCAAAAATTACACTTTGACCCCTAAACTTTTGAGAAATTATGATCTGACCTCACTAGAATAAAATATTAATTAAATTACTTAATTATTCCAAAATAATCCGGAGTCCAAATGGGACAAGTCATTAATGTATTTTGACTATTTCGATCATTCTGAGGCCAATGGTGAGGTCCGTTTTATGAGACGGGGTCCCGAAAAATAACAGACCTGTCATAATATTTAAAATTTTCAAAATACCCCCTGATTTGAAACGCAGTCAAACGAACTCCGAATTAAATAAACAATTAGTAGAATTTTATTATCTCTACCATTCCAGACTCAACTGTGAAGTCCAATTTAAAAAAATAGGTCTCGGGATGTAAGGACGGTAAAAAGTGCAAAATGACCGTTTTGCCCTTTTAAACTCGGATGTCCAAATTGAATTCCACGAAAGCTTAAACCTATTTTCTTCGACATTCCAGACTCAACAATAAAGTTTAATTTGACAAAATAGAAACTTATAAAATAAAGACATAAAATTTTATGAATACCATAATTCAAGTAACAAATAAACTGAGTTACATTTTATGATTTTAGGGACACGGAAAGGCAAGGAGAAGGTGATCTAACCTTCTGCACTCTACTGCTAGTTCCGCTACATTACGAGTACATTTTTCTGAGTTGAGACTGACCCATCAGGTACGATATATTGTGCTAAGTAAGAAATAGAATTAAGTTTAGGAATAACTGCCATGTTGACTTGATGATTCACATGTTTGTTTGATTGCTCATATGCTTATGTGTTTCTTATTATCTTTTGAAAGTTTGGTGATGAATGTGGATCATAACTATGTGTATATTGCATGTGTTAGTATGATATGTGATTTAAAGCATGCCTCATATATGGATGTGATACCTTGTTGAGATTTCATCATAGCATAATAGAATCAGAGCATATTGGCATAGTGTGATTCCTTGGACATGGCGTGGGTGGAGCACGTGGTGCTGTGCATTATGAGGGTACAGATCCTGTGGTGAAAAACCTCAAAATCAGTCATTAGGTACTCGCATGCCTACAGGGTTCCGGACCGTGAAGCGAGACATACATTAGTACTCAGGCTATCGGGGAAGGGCCGTAAGATGAGACATGGGTGACATAAAGTTGCATGGGTGTGTCACGCATGCTGTTCATATGTTGCATTGATGATATTGAATGCCATGTAGATATAACTGTACACTTGCACATGCCACGTCCTTAATTTTGTTTCTTGCATTAGCATTATATTGTATCAGCAGTTGAGCTGACCCATTTGTGGGACAACATTTCAGATGACACTCCAGCTATGCGAGACATAGAGATGCTTTGATTGAGGATTATATTTGGCCCGCGAGGCGTATTTAATATTGTACAAGAGCATAAGCCCTAGATTATTCCTGCCATTGTATGTTACGAACTAGTAGACAAGACCTTATGCATTGTATCAGAATGGTAGATCAAATTAGTGTTGAACTGTACTTGATTGTCCTTTATTTCCTTATTATTTTATTTTTCCTTTTGTCTCGTCAATTGCGCCTCGAGTTCGCTAGAATTTGGGGCGTGACAAAGACTGAGCTCATGATCACAGATCCTTTAACTAAAGGGTTAGCACCAAAGACATTTAAGAAACATGTTGATTGCATGGGTCTTTTTTGTAATCCCTGAGATATGTTTTGTGGGTTTTTATATTTTTGTTCTATAACATTTATAGAGATATCACTAATCGTGTTTCTAACTTTTTTCTTGCTTATCATTAATTACGTAATTGTAAAGATGGATTATTGATGACAGGAATCGTCTTTGACAAAGACATTATGGGAACATTACAGTTACTTCCTATTATGGATTATAATTAAGTGATTTGTTAGCATTGTAGTGCATGTTGATAAGTTATTTAATTATAATAGTATTGTAATCTCACTAAAGTGCGAATAAGCTAATGTTATGCGGATATTATGTTTACCTTATCAATCCAAACAAGTGTCGTTCATATGGGCCAAGTGGAAGAATGTTAGAATATGTCCCACATGAAAAGGTAATATGGACATTATTTGGACTTAATGAAATTAGGTGGTTATTGGCTTTGGAAGAGTTATGCACGGTTACTTAATTAGTGAGATATAATAGAGGAAGTGTTTTCCTATTTATCTACTTTTATGAGGAGTAGGATAAGAGTTAGATTTTAAGTAGGAATTGTCCTCTCTCTACCCACATAACTTTAACCAGGTTTTCCTTATAACACTTTGGTGTAAGAAAAAGAATGGGTCAAGTGAGAGAAATAATTTCTACAGGTTTTTTTCAAGAATGTGATTTTATTATGGCAAATTCCGGTATGGATCAAGTAAAATATTTTACTTTTATTTTCGCATAAAAAATGATTATGTGATTATCATGATAGTTGAAGATTATCTTATTTAAGTAAATTAAATATTTTACACCAAAAGCCTACCAGTGGGGGACATAGACCAGCACTTTGGTGAGGGGGTGGGTTAAAATAAAATTTAATAGTCTCTTATAGAAATATAAATAACTTGTGAAGGGGCGATTTCTAATTTTTGAAAACAATTCTATAAAAAGTAGGGGTAAGACTTTAATTTTAAAAAGTTTGGGGGGCCACTGTCTCATTAGCCCTCGCCTGGAACTATCATTTCCTACTTGATTTGTTGTTTTTTATTGTAAATAATGAAACTATTTTGATTAGGACTGACTTATCATTATAATTGTATATTCTTTCAATAATATCACGTTAGGTAGGCTATTATATTCTGACTCATCTTTTCTGATGAGGCATAACATACAGTTGAGTGATATTATAGAATACGCTGCAACGTGGTGCTCAATCCCTTTGAAAAATGCCTCATGGAGAACCAGGTTTATCTGGGCACTTTTCAGGCGATGAAATCATAGATGCTGCTAAACCAAAAAATGTCAACAAGTCAGCTCTGGTTGGAAAAACAATAGAAAATCATCATATTTATTTCCAGCCTTTACCCACTTCTTTCACAGCTTATGATTGTCTAAGTGAGTCAATAGGAAAACCAAAAGCTGCTTCCTCCAGATGGGGTTTGAACAGCTAGCTGACTTTGGCTTTTCAATATACGTTATTCGACAAGTTATCTAAGTGAAAAACAACAAAGAATTCCAATATTAACAATACAAATAAAAGTGTTAAAATCATCACATAAAAGTCTAATATATATAATGTCTCCAAACTCTAAAATATAAAAATAAGCAAAAATTAATTAAATTGGGCCTGAGTGCCTATCGACACTCAGAATGAGGTATTTCTGGAACTTAAGTGCCGTATGACACTCGTGAGTGCTATTTTTGAACTCACTTTCAGTTATGTTATTAGATCTTTAAATATGACTTTATTATACAACGATGTAAAGTAGGGAAAGGAGAATCGAACTTACGCTATTTATATGAAAAAGTGTGCAGTTGCACCACTTGAAAATTGTGAATATAAAAATAAACAATATTATTTTCTTCGAGTAATATTAGATGTCCTAAATTTTTGTATCAAAATTTGCATTCCAAATAATATGACAAACAAATCATTGGCAAAATATATATAATGTATTTAAACCACCACTAATAATTTAATGCCAGGTCATTTGAGATGCAATATTTTCTTCATTCCCTTTCCATTTCAGGCATGAAGTGGAAAATAATGTTTTGCACAATATTTTGAACGACAATATTATTGTATTTCTAGTCAAGTTTTACTAATTCTCGAATGAGTAATGTTACACTTTTCAAAATTATATCTCAAATGATATAGTATTAACATGACACTAAATTACTGACAATATTTCAAATTAAGTAATTAATATAATTCTAACACATATCAATGTAATATAAATTTGGAAAGCATAATATTTAGAATTATGTGCAAAACAACAAGAGAATTGCAAGCAATTAAATGTTAAGCTATTTTTCTTGATGGAAAATACACCATAGAAAATATTTTTTGCATTTCTTTTCCTTTCAAGGCTCCATTTATTGTAAATTGTGTTTTGTTTGTAAGCCTAACAAGAGATGAGTTGGTGGTCTTTTGGGATAGAGTTTTGTTTTCGCAGTTTTGGAGAGAAATTCTTATTCAAACGTTGAATACAGCATGGGTTATAACTCTTCGTTATTTCTGTTACATCACACCAATTTAATAAAAATTTTAATATTTTATTTTATATCCCTGATTTTGTTAGAATATTTAAATAAAATAGAACTTGACTCTTTCAAAATTTTTAATATATTCATATAAATTTTCTTAAATTTTAATATTTTTAATTTGACATCTTTTAACTAAAATTTTTAAATTTGCCTATTGAGGTGTTTACCTCCCAAAATGAGAAGGAGAAAATGAGAATAATTAAACCGATTAATTGAATACTTCTTTTACTTAGACATAAAAAAAAAAAAAATAAATAAACTTTCTCAGAAATTATTTTACATTGGGTTAATGTTCCAAGAGGATCTAAATTCCCATTCCAGACATGTTTGGCTAGTGTTTCTAAAGCATTGCCTTGTCTGATTTCAATTTCTATTTTAGTTTTTTGCCAGCATTTCTTTTCCATTCATTTTTGTATAATTTGACACGCCAAATGAAAACCCTTTTACCAATTAGTTAGTTTAGTTCTCTTAACATAACTTTCCTGGAAGTTATTTTCCATCCAAACAAGCAGCGTCGCCAATCCTCACGTCACAACACTGCCTCAACTGCTAGCCCCAAAGTCTGTTAAACGACAAAACGCGCTAACCCCGACTTCCGATGCATATTTCCCAATAAAACCACCCATTCTCACCGTCGCGTCCTCTTCCATCTTCCCTCCCGTGAGGTTGAACTTAGGGTGGGGTTTCCATGTCTCCATTCCCAATTTCAGATCAGATTCTCTGTCTATCGCTACACCTCTGTGTATATCTGTCTACATTGAAAATCTAAATTATTTCTGGGGTTTTATCAATTCACATTCTGCACTATTGGTTCACCCTATAAATTGCTGAATCTTAGGGGTTTTGAGGATGACAAGGAGAGCCAATTACCCTGATTTACGGGTTAAAGTTTTTCCCAATCCCAATTTCAGATCACTAGAAGGGTTTAATCAATTCTTGTTGTATAATCAACTATTCACTCTATAAATTGTTGAATTTCTAGGTTTTGAGAATGAGATCAATAAAAGAAGTTTTTAGGGTTTTCATTGCCAATCCCAATTTTGAATCTTTAAGATAGTAACTTTTATTGCAGTGTATATTTGATGAATTAGTAGGGTTTTGAGCTAAAAATCTGGCCATTTGCTCTTGGGCTTTTGTTTTTGATCAATGGGATCATCGGGTTTCTTTATAATCTGTATTCTCCATTCATGCGTAGCTCTAACATGCGGCACTCTGATAATGTTTTACCTCAACGAAATCTCAGTGTTTGGTCATGGCATTGAAACTGCTCGAAAGCTGTTGGGATCGACGCCACACGATCAATTGTTGATACAAGTCTCTGATTCATTTGCCGGATTGCTTCTATTTGTAATTGGGTTTTTGCTATTCATGGTGGCTTTTGTTGAGGACATAGAGTTTCAGAACTTTTTTGCTAAAGGGTGCGTCGTTCTTCATGTTTCAATGGCTCTGTGGAGGATTTACTTTGAGAGAAGGCTTGAAGATTTAGCTTATGATTGGCCGAGGCAGCTAGTTGGTGATTTTGTGTTGTCACTTTCATGGGTTTTCTTTCTGATTTATTCTTGGAGGGAGAAGTATGATTAATTTGAAGGAGAAATGTAATTGATCACTGTGGCTAAACTTCTCGGCTTAATTGTGCTAATGGCTACTCGGACTCTAGTGGATGAATTGGGATTGAGATGACAAAGAATTATTGATTTCCTGAAGTGGTGTTCTTCTTTGTGCTGTAAGCCTGTAAAGTTATGGGGTGACTGAGTCTTCAAAAATTGGAATTGAAGCACTGCTTGAATCTATGGGGTTAGTATCTTATGAATATGAATGTATTTCATTTCTGAACCTGCCTCAATTAGAAAATTTTTGTGTAACAAGAATGGAGCAGATTGTCTTGCTGTTTGCACATATGTTCTAATTGTGTGATAGTAGTAGTACTTGCTAATGTTGTGATCATGCCTGATGAAAGAGATTGATCATCTTCAATTTCATATCAATGTCCAATGTGAAGTGTTGAATTGTAATTTATAACAAATTTGAATCTAGAAGTAAAACATTGTTGAAAAATCTTTTGGCACCCATATATTGATGGGATCTCATGTGAAGTAATACTAACTATTTACAAAGTGAAATATTTTTCATATTGCTCTATTATGTTGGTGTAGGACAGGTTAAATTGACCAAGTGTTTTTGAGATGACTAATGAAGCACATTTGCCTGTGGTTGTGTGTATGGCGAAACTATAATTAGTGCATAGGTTTTAGTTGATGGTTGAGCGCTTGGTGGTTGTTGGGATGATCTTTTCTTTCCTTTTATATGACTTAAAATATCCCATGGGAAATTATTATAGAACCTCCATGGTTTTTAAGAAATTGTCAGCATTTAAGGCGTGGGAATTTTTAGGTTGTGAAATATGATTTCTTTGATGCTGAAGTGAACTCTGATCTCTCACTTTCTGATCAGTTAGTGATGCACTGATTTTCTTTCGCAGTCTACTTCTCTCTTTTTTATTTGTTCCCCTGATTGATTTGAATTGGGTGTATATTTTTGGGAGGGAGGGAAGGTCAAACTCGGTTATTGTTTGTCAATGTTGTTTTCCTTCTTCATGGAGGTTGGAACATTAAGAGGCTTTGATGCTGTAGTGCACAGGAGGAAACTGGTTCAGCCCAAAAGAAAAAGAAAATAGACGGAGAGCAGCGCTATCTTCAACTTGTTTATGCCTTGATAATTTAGGATATTTTTTGAGCTGTTTGTAAATTCGGTATTTTTCTTTTTTATTTAATATTGTAGGACCCAAAAATTACTCTGATACCAAATTATTGAGCAAAGAAAATAAGAGAATAAGCAAAGCAAACAAACTAATATTTTATTGAAGAAAACTCACACATCATTATTATTTTGACAATCTCTCATGGCCATCATAAGGCCCTCTAATTCTCTTGGCAACCACTCTATTATTTTTGTGGTACACACTCCAATGTGACAGAGACTCACATATATATATAACTTTGACTCAAAGTCCTATATTGATTAGGACATATAATCCTATACAAACTAGTATATCTTAAGTATAATCAGAAAGCTAACTCTCATGAGAATATTAGTCCAACTACAATTAGGACTACCCAAAAAGTCTCCAAATATTATTAGGACTCAATAAACCAAATTAAGAAACTTCCTAAAATTTATGGGCTTGGTTTAATTAGCCAACAATTTTGAAAAGGTTCAGGATGGATAAGTCCAATCCAATTTTGACTCCAGTTGAGGAGAGGTTGAAATTAGTAAGAGATGGTACAGGGGATCTTGTGAATCCAACTTACTTTAAAAGGTTGGTGGGTAGCTTGAGGTATTTGACTTCTACTAGGCCAGATATTGTGTTTGGTGTTGGATTGATTAGTAGATTTATGGAAACTCCACATCAATCTCACTTACAAGCTGTTAAACGGATTTTGCGATACATTAGAGGTACACAAAGTGATGGTATTTTTTACTCATCCTCTAACAGTTTGGAGCTTGTTGGATATACAGATAGTGATTGGGCAGGTGATACTGAGATGAGAAAGAGTACTTCAGGATATGTCTTCCATCTTGGTTCTGGTGTATTTTCTTGGTCTTCTAAAAAGCAACAGGTTGTTGCTCTTTCAACAGCAGAGGCAGAGTACATTGCAGCAGGGAATACTGCTACTCAAGCAGTTTGGTTACGGCGGATGCTTGGTATTCTACAACACAAGCAGGATGGACCGACAACAATATTTTGTGATAGCAAGTCAGCCATTGCATTGACGAAGAATCCAGTTTTTCATGGGAGAAGCAAGCACATTGATATCAAGTTTCACTTCATTCGTGACTTGGTAAATGACAAGGAGATCCAGCTTGAGTTTTGTCCTTCTGAAGAACAAGTTGCAGATATTTTTACAAAGCCGCTCAAAACAAATTCCTTTTTGAAGTTAAAGAGATTACTTGGCATGGTGAAGCTTGAAGACCTTGGTTTAAGGGAGGCAATGTGAGCCAATTAAACCAAGTTATATTTTTAGTAGGATTTTTAAAGTTGAGTCATGGTAGTGATAGGATTTGATTTATCCTAATCCTAATAAAACTAGGAGTCCCTGTCCTAGTGAGAGTAGTATTTTAATTCAATTAGGTTTAGAAATCCTAATTGTATTAGGATTAGACATATCATATTTATATATATATATATATATGGATGCATGTGGACGTGAGGAGAGTAGTAGCCAGAAAAGAAGAAAACGGTGAAAGGAGCCGCAGGCGTCCTGCCGCTGAGAAAATTGCCTTGGGGGGCTACTGGTTTAAAGGTTTTTCTTTGGTTTATTTTAAAGTCTTGTCACGTTGTCCAAGACAAGCATTTATAAAGTTTTGGTTTACTGTTTTTGTTTATCAAAATAATTGAACCTCCTTTTCTCTCACTGAAAAATAGTATGTATAGCAGGATTATTTTTATTGCATCAATATTAATTTGATTTGGGTCCAACAAATATGTGCGGGGTTTGTGTTAGGATCGATATAGCTGTTGGGGGAATTAAAATTTCCGTCTTCTAGAGGGGTTCCAAATTGCCACTGATTAATAAACTGCTCTATGAATTCAAATAACAAATACCTAATGCTGTAACTAGTCATGGAATGGAATATTTTATATATGTATTACTATGTGAATGTTTTTTTCCTTGTACATGCTTTGATTTGGAACAACTTCCCCATTTTTGTCTTAGTAGTTTTAGATGACTATATAGTACAGTTTCTGGTATTTAAATATCACATACTCTCTTTTTTTATTAAAGCAATAGCATTACATTACAGACTTCCCAAACCTTCTAGCATACAAGAATATCAAGAACCCACTCATATATTACATATGAAACAACCCACCAGGTATCCCAGTTTTGTCATACTAATCTACTCCTTGCTCATGAGATAGTATGAAATTTCATGAGTCGTAAGCATGATGAATTAAATTTTAAATTTTTGGATTTACAACACATTTTTTAAACCAACTCGCTTATCATCCGGACTCCACATATTCACATAAAAATCATTTAAATATCACATATCCACATTCTCTCAAGAGCATAAAATGTTTGCTTTCGGGCTTCTGGCCAACTACATATTTAAATGTGGACATCATTTATAAAAGTGGTGATAATGAAAAATTACACTTGCCAGCTAAATATTTTTATGTATTACTTGTGGAATATCACATTATCCAAATTGCCCACTTGCACAAGCCAACTAAATATATAAATGTGGAATTGCAAAACAAATTTTGTCTGTATCCCCAAGTAGTCTGGATAGAGCAGTATGGCTGTATTTTGCAGCTGCCGCTGTTCCCATTTCTGTAGATAATTATACTAATACTGCTTTGGCAATAACTAATACTACTTTGGGAGACACATTTTAAAATTTAAATAGAACTCTCAATAGGTTATCTACATGCTGTGGCACCACCCTTTTCATCTTTATCTTTGTCATTGTATTCTTACCTTTTCATCTTTATCTTTGTCATTGTATTCTTCATTGTCCTTGAGGCCTTTTTTCAGTAAATCTGAACCATCACGTATTTTTATATTCTTTTAATAATATTTTATGGCTCTTAAAGAAGATAAATTATAGCACACAAGGCTTGATAGCATTGAGAAGACATACCCGTTCAAGAATTTTTCATTCTCATTATCATTGTCATTATAATAGGGTTTTTTTTTATTATTCTTTTTTTCCCATCTTCATCTTCCTCTCTCGGATGGCCATTTACAGTTTGCATTGCTTTTAGAACTGGATCAATTTGATCACGAGAACTTGGTGTTGCAAAGTTTCTTTTGATTTGTTACAACTTACAACCTTGGCCTACGACGACCTACAAACACACTTTTATACACTTGAAAAAACAAAAGTAAAACAAGATCAAACACATTTGGATAAAGTACCCCGACAAGCCTGCCAGGGCACCTTTCGTTGGCAGCTTGGAGCATAATGTGAGAAAGGGGGAGGAGAGGTTAAAGGTCCTATAGTAATTTTATTTATTTTTTATTTTTATCTCTATTTGTATTGAATGTGACATGACATGATACATTTGAGAATTATATGAAGTAGGACTTAAAAACATTACATAATGTTACATTACATTGGACATACAAATTAAAAATACCTTTTTTCTGTTAAGAAACATTTATTTGAAATTGAATTTGAAAAAATTAGAAGTGTTAATTTGTCAAATTTGTAATTTAGACTACTTAAGTAAAAACAAATTATGGTATAAAGTGTTTGTGTAACTTATTTTAAAAAAATTATACTTACAATTGATTCTATTATAATTAATATTTAATAAGTTAATAATATCTAATAATTAATAAATTTTTGAAGAACCAATTTAGTTCCATAATTAATAATTAATAATTCTATTACATGTCTTGATAATTATATTTATTAATTATAAATAATTGAAGTTGAAAGTATTAGAAGTGAAAAAAATTATGACTTTAAAAAACACTTCTTTACTTCAAAAAATCATTAAGAGTTTTTATATTTTAAGTTAAGTATTATGTGTTTTTTTTTATAAAAAAAGATCAAAATGTCATTAAAAAATTACATATATGATTTTATTTTTATACTGAAAATTATTTACACAAAAAAATATTAATTAGTTAATAAAAGTATAAAAAATTAATAATTAATAATAATAATAATAATAATAATTTTTTTTATCTTTCATGTTTATTAGTTATAAGCGGGTATAGTTTAAAATGTAATATTTTGCTCTCTTGTAATCATAAATAAAATGTTATTTGTAAATTTATGAATAAAAAAACAAATTAGAAGTAGAAGACTTAAGTATAAAGGCATAAAATGCACAATGGATTTTAACCCTAAAAAAAAAAAAATGTAATTAGCCCCTTGAAGGAGAAACCAAACAGTCCTGGTTGTCATTCTAAGACACGGGTTCAGGTTGTCCAATCCAAGAATAGCAATGCCACCCCCAGGGCCCCACCATCTCGCGTGCGCACACTAATAGAAAGGGTGCAAAATATAATAAGAAGATTATATTCGTCATTTGATAAGGGAAAAAATGAATTCAAAATGTTCTTTAATATATATATATATATATATTAAAAAATATTATGATAAATTTTTTCAATTTGAAATAACATAATTTCAATTTTGCTTTCTCACTTTGTTCTATTAAAAAAAAAATTATAATAAATTTTTTCTCCAAATTCATTTTTATTTTTCAAACTTAAGCATTTCCTTCAAATCTAATTTTTTTTCATTAATTTTTTTACAAAAATAAGACAAATTCTAAATGCATGTCAACAATTGGAAAGTACCCACGCGCCATTTGAAGCGCGTGTCTATTCAAGTCCTGTGCCACCCATGACCCCACCCCACCCCGTCTATCTAGTAAGTAACATGGACTTACTCACCAAACAAAACCCAAGGCGTAACAAAGAAGAAAAAATAGAGAGTAGAGAGAGAAAATCAAGCTACAGGGAATTCAATATCCATGGCATACAACAAGGAAGAAGTAGAAGCAGAAACAGAACAGCAAAGAAGAGCGGTCGTCTCTGCAGAGACATCTCCATCTTTCATGTTACTCATAACACTGATGAGCAAAAGGAGGACATGGGTATGTCTTTTTGTTGCTGTATATACGATCCTCTTGTCATCCACTTGGAATCTCCTCAAATCCATACTTTCCTGGTACGAATCCACCTCCTCCACCACAGAATCCTCTTCTTGTTGGCCGGCGGTTTACGCCTCCGTGCTGCTGGGTGCCGTGTTCGGCCTCCTTTCGATGGCGGCCGCCCTCGCCGTGGTGGTTCCGGCCACCCTGGTCACATGGATCACCATCCTCGTGCTGCTTGCTTTCTGTGGGAAGCCCAGGAGGGCACTGGTGGTTGAGGGGAAGAAATTGACGGCTGAGATTACTGGGTTTGTGGTTAAGATCTTGATCAAGGAAGGAAATGTTGTGGCGGCCGTTTGTGCTGTTTTGGGGTATTTTGCACTTGTTAGGAAGAACAGGGAACAAGTTAATGAGTGATTATGGACTGAAATTGAGGGTTGAGTTTGTGTTTTTGTTCATTTGTTTGCAAATTTTAGGTGGAAAAGTGGGTTTTATGGGGGTTTGGGAACATGGGTTTTTATTAAAATTTTGGGGTTGATGAGATTTAGGAAGTCTCTTTCTCTCTCTAAAAAAAAATTAGGAGATTCTGGGTTTGGGGCCTAGATTTGAAATTACTAAATTAGAATTAGGGAAGGCTCTTCACTGAGGGTGAGGGGCCTATGTAATAGTCCTAATATTCTTGTTCATTTCAATGTAATGTATTATCTTCCACTGTTTAATTTATTGAGATATTTTATTTTTATTTTTCTTTTATTTTGTAAAAAATAATTATATACTATATAGATTTCTGTTTCTTTGCACCATGCACTCTAACCAAGAGTAATGTTTGGGCAACGGCGATGACTTTTTAATATTTAATCTTAATTAATTTCACTTTATAGCATCAATTTTTTTTTTTTTTTGGTTTGATAGCTTTATGGTATGAATTTAATATTATACAGAAGCAACAGATGGCCATCTGGTGGTCCCTTGGACTGTGGAGAAGTCTGATATTTATCTCATGCTTATGTTCATGACAACTTTGTCCAAGTGTTGTGATGTGATTGCCTATCATATATGGAAAAATACTTTTTAAATTGAGTAATGTTGTACTTTAAAAAAAAAAAAAAATTCATATGACTGTAATAATGACAATATATTATTATATCACATTAATCAAATAATTTAATTATCAATTATTTTTTATTTTTTTAAAGAAATGTTTTGGATTTAGAGTGTATATATAAAAATTTGACATAAAAATTAAAGTGACAATATATAAAATTTTGTATATTGTCAAATAAAGTAGAAGATATTAATATAATTTAAAATTTTTTTAAAAAAATCAATATAATTTATTTAAAATCGTCATTCATCTTTGAAGTGGGGTTTTGTTTGAAGATTTGTTTTAGATGATTTTTGCACCTTGTTTTACATTTGTGTTTGTAAAATCAAAAAATATATTTAATTATTTGATTAAATTTTTAAAATTGTTTTTATATTAATTACGTTTTTCAAAATACACAAAAGTTTGGGGGAAAAAAATTTGAATTATTATTTCTTAAATGCACTTTTATTCATTTGATTAAATAATCAAAAACAACTGGTGGTGGAATCTGAATGTTTAATTTTAATTTAATTTGCATTATAGTTACTTTTTAATGTTATTGTTAGTGAAATAATTTATATTATTGTAACAAGTAAACGAGGTATATATCCATGCGACTTAATCCTAGTTATGTTGTCAGAGACGAATAATAGGTTGAGGGTGTAAGGAGCCTGCTCCCGTGAAACGATAAGGGTATATTGATGAATTTTAATATATTCAATTAGCGTTATGATTTAATTACGATACAGTATAAATACGTTGTAATCTTATTTTTTAATTAGTGTAAAAAGATAGCCGCATCCATAGACATAAGTACATTATCGAACCACATAAATTTTGTGTATCAATTTCTTTCTTTCTCTCTAATTTTTATTGCATAACAGCATAGAATTATGGTTTGATAATAGATTTTCGGACATAATGGTTTGAAAATGGATTAATGGCCATGGCTTGAAGAACTCGTGAAAAAATCATGATTCTAAGGAAGCAGCATACGTGGTCAAAGAATAACACCTCATAAGCAAGGAAAGAAAAAGAGAAGATAATATGAATAAATTGAATAGTCATAAATCAAATTCTGACATATATCATATATTTTAAATTAAAATATTATTACAATATTATTTATGTCATCTGCATAAAATTAAATGCACCACTATAAAAAAAATTACCTTCCAAACCCATGTAAATCTCGTGATGGGCTTGGGCGGAGGTGGGGAAATGTCCATGAAAGTACTTATTTATTTTTCAATTTTTATTTATTTATTTATATTATTAAACTAATTATAATTATTTTATTTTTTTAAATGTATGACTGTATCAACTTTGTTTAAACTTTCAACATGAAATTAAAAAATACTATTATAAATTTTACTTTTTTAGCACTAAACTTATTTTATTATTTTACTTTATATAATTAGGATGGGGCAGGGGTGCCTTTATCCCTAATTCTATCTGGATTGGCATAACTTTTTCTAAATCTATCCTATCAAGAACGAGATATAATGGTTTCCTAACTGGTCGAATTAAATTGCGATGCCTATTTTTAGGTTGAAATTTTTACTTGAGGAACACATTAGACTTCCGCGAGTGTCACAAATGTTAAATTTTGATTTCTTTTGATTCTTGTATTGTATGCACAACAACTATGTACAAATTGACAAGCATGAGATATGCATAGATAATTAGGATTCAATATTCGTCATACTCTTAAGTATAGGTAGCAGGCTTTATCTTCACTAATACACAAGATTGTAATTTGAACGGACTAACCGGTCAAACTTGAATTTTTTAAGACTTGAACAAAAGAAGTTAAGTACATTCTTAGTTCAAGCTGGTTTTGAGCTGAGCCTTCACCAGCTCGAGTCCGATCCATATATTATCTTTTATTCGTATTCCATTGGATCATTAAGATAAAAGATGTGAACCATTGATCGATATATATACATAAATAGAACCTTAGCCCTGCTCTTGTTTGAATAATTGGAGTAGGGGGGAAAAAAGAAGATAGTAGTAAATTCCTTGCCTTGTCTAGGAAATAGAAAGGGGCGAAAAAAATGATTTATAGGTAAAGAAGAAAAAACTCGCTTCTTATAAAATATGGAGACAAAACAAGTCATTATTAATTCTATGTTCTTTTCCCTTAATCTCCTCTCACTTTAAAAAATATATATATTAAAATGGGCCTATTACTTCTCTATTTTTCTTTTTCTTTTACTTCTCAATTTTTTAACCAATTATAATTTATTTCATTTTATTCATTCATAAACTCTTCAATTTGAATGAATGTAGATTTAATTTTAGTCTCTAATATGATTGTAGAGAGAGTTTACCTTGTATTCTTCAAGAGAAGCCATTAAGAAACTTTCATTTAAGAATTAACTTTAAGAGCACTAGGTTTTAAAATTCTATAGGGTGGGTGTGACAATATTAAAGCGGTAAAATGAACCAAGTTATTTGAGATCAATTCGATTAAAAATTCATTTAAGATTGATTCAAAAAATAAGTAAGTCAAATTTGAACATATTTTGAATCTAATCAATTTATTAAGTTCGATTTAATAAGCTAATAAATTTTATAAGACTATATAAAAGAATAATGCTACTCTACCTTTTGCTTGCAATTGGTTTGATTAAAAATTCGTTTGAGATTAGCTCGAGATATAAACAAGCTAAGATTAAACACAATTTAAAGTTTGTTAATTTTAACAAGACAAACTTAATTAACTTACTACTCGACTCGATTCAACTTGTTTACATCCTTACACATTATCAAATAAATACATTTTAAGGTGCGATAAGTTCTTTGGGGATGGACATGATAAACACAATCTTTGGAATTCGTCACAAATGCATTTATTAATATTATATAGATATTAATATTTATTAGATCTCTGTTAACTCTCTTTTTGTAATAACTCAAATATTTCTCTCATAGTCATGATATTTTTTCCCTCATGATTTCATTTTTTTATTTTTTTTTTATTTTTTGCATATTTTCTCATTATGTTTGGTATTTCTTCCATTATGTAGGTTATTATTAGTGGTTTAGGCCCAATGTTTTTTCAGGGATAAGTCCAAATGGGTCCTGGCCCAGCCATTTTGATTGGGTTAGACCTATTGCGTTGCATAAGGTTTCTATTAGTCTAAAGTCTAAAAAAATCTAATGCACGCAATCTTACTTAAGAAAGATATTATTTTCACGACTCAAACTCATGACTTCTAATTCAAAGGTCTTACCACTGTACCAAAGCCTGCTTACAAGAGATGAAAAGGAAAAGAATGGGCTTTCTATATTTTTGGGCTTTGTAGATTCATCTTCATATTTGTTGTTTTGATGTTATTCCAGTGGGTCATCTTTTAACAAAGCTGGACCCTTGCAATTCTGTCAAAATAAAAGTTTTAAGACTTCATACTTCTATTAAAGTCATTACCCAAAAAACACACACACACACACTTGCATAGACCTCTAGTTCAGGCAATATCTTTTGTTTTTTGTTTTTTGTTTTTTGTTTTTTGTTTTTTTTCTTATATATAGAAAGGTATAAAATTCAACAGAAGAACACGGAATGGGGACCCAGGGGAGGGCGTGTTTGTTATGGATTCTATAAAATAAGGATTTCAATTATTAGTCCTAGTTCACTGTTCAAAACTAGACTTGTTAGAAAAAGTACATATAAGTAAAAACATGAACGGGTTTACTTCCTTGAAATTTTTACCCGATATAGTAAGAACACATGTTCAAATACCTTTTCCATCACATCTCATGATCGGAATTCAGTATCTATATAAGCGATTGTTAACCCACAAATTTTATGACACAAAGGCCGTAAAACTTTTACTTCTTCAAATTTTTACCCGATATAGTAAAAACATGTGTTCAAATACCTTTTTTTATCACTGTCTCACAATAGAAGTTCAATCTTTATATAGACAAGTGTAACCCATAAATTTTATAGTACAAAAGCTTTTTAGTCTCACAAAAATAGTAGAGCGTAAAAGATATGATGCAGAGAGAAAGGGGTATATATATTTGTCTCACTTCCTCCATAGCATTTACAATGAGATTAATGGATTATATATAGAGGATGTACCATGATTAATGGTCACCAATTTTCCAATTTCCACAAAAGTGATCCATCTTGATAATTGATTTGGTCATGCAAGTCTTTGCTTTCACACTTATTTTGAAATGACAATTAATTCTTTTGACACACGTGCACCCCAAGTTCAACAAGAATAAATAATGAAACATGCATATATCAATTTCTTTACAATTATTTTCAACAATAACCATAAAACGTAACGCTATTAGTATGGAATTATTAGAACAATTTGCAGTTTAATCAAATTATGCAAGTTAACAGACACATGCAAGAACTGTATGAACAGACTAAGCATGCACTTGAAAAATTATGTATAACACTTATAATTAAAATTAAAATTGAAACAATCTAACTTACAAATCTGTAAATTGTGATGTTATTGTCGTAACATGAAGATATAATTAGTTAATTGTGATTTCAAGATTCAATCCAACATTCACACGCTCTCCTGACCAAAGTTCATGCACGCTGGGAGTTGATGAATCAAACTTACCAAAATTACATAGAAATTAACGATATAACTGTTGACAGAAAATTTAAAAATATTCATAGAAATAATTGTTATATATAAGTATAGATAGTCTAAGAGCATGTCTGTAGTGCTAAGTTCCACAACAAACAAGTATAGTTGTATATGAACTTAAGAAGACTCTTTTTTTTTTGAGTGGATAAATTTTAGAAACTAATTATGTTATAATATAAAAATTCAAATAGAATTTTAACTTCCTCTTAAAAAAATGAACTTTTATATTTCAAATTCTAACCAGTATATGAGCAGGAAAAGATTACCCCAATTTTGAATGTCACACATTGGATCAAAATTATTTTTGATGAAAAAAAGAGAGAGCAAGGCATTAACATAGAATTTAAAAGGGAAGTAGTGCAAGGGGATAAGGTTCTTGAATATTTGATACGTGGCTTATTTGATATTTAATATGTATAGTTGAGATTTATATTTTTGTATGTTGAAAGTATATAATACAGTAATATAATATCATTTTTGTAATAAAAAAAATTAGGGAAGTAGGTTGAGGAGATTTACCCTCCACCCAAAAAAAAAAAAAACCTGATAAAGGAGAAAATCTTGCCTTTATTCATTTCATTTCTTTGTCAAAAAAAAAAATCTTAATTTTTTCATTTTAATTCCTTTTTTCCATTATCTCTTCAACCACTTAAGACCAACCAGCATTCTGGGTTATAATAATTAATAAGAAAGCTTCTGTTGAGATTTTTGTAGAAAACAATGATTAAATGGAAGGTAGATTAGACAACAAACCAAAGCATATACTTTCTCAATTTTGTAATACTTTTTCAATTAATTAATTTTAGGCCGATGCCTTTTAGGGAGAATATTGCTGGTTAAGCTGAAGGCTGTCACTTGTCGGCACTCATGTCCCTTGCCCAGTGTCGGTGGCTCTAGCCATGCTACCATTAGGGCTCCACTTGAGATTTTATGTATGACATGTTACCATTGATGTGAGGTAGCCCTCTCTGCTTGTACTTGTAGGTAGGATCAATTTTTTTTAAAAAAAGTTTTACGATGACAGAAATTTCGTATATGTTGAGTTTCGCGTCATATTATTACAGAATTAATCTCAAGTTCGAATAAAATAAAAGAATTACGTTAGGTAATTAACAAACAATGTAAAACATTGTCAGAACACACGTAAACATGAATTTTAAGAATAAAAAAAATGGTGAATTAATATTTATGTAGCCGATTTCAAATAATTATAAAAAACTTTGTTGAGTTGAATTTAAATTTTACGACACTGTAATTATTTTTAAAATTATAAATAATGTGTTAATTTACATAGATTGTGAATTAATTAATAATTTGGATTCCCATTTAAGTTTCAATTAAGTAGAGGGCATGTCTCATTATTATTATTTTTTTCTTTCTCTAGTTTTTAAGCAAAATTTCATTGTCAAAAAGTTAACATGACACAATCCACTTATAACTTATTTCAAATGTTATATAAAACATAAAATAAAAAGCATGCAGTTATTATTTTTATACTGCGATAAGAGAGAAGGAAAAGCTTAACCTAAGAGTGTGAGTGTGAGTGTGAGTGTGAGGGTGAGGGTGAGGGTGTGTGTATAAAAGAAGTTTGAAACTCAGACTATTCTTTAAGAGTGTGAGTGTGTGTGTGTGTGTGTGTGTAAAAGAAGTTTGAAACTCAGACTATGCTATCCACGGAGAGTGTCTCCTAAAAAGCATGTGGTTATTGCTAGAGAAGCATTTTATATGCTTTCGTGACAATTTAAATGTTCTTTCTTTCAAAACAAGTCTACTCCTCAATCTTAAATTTATTTAAAATTTTGACAATGTATTTATGACACTCTGGTCACAACAACAATAATAATAATATTAATTTTTTCTTTCCCCTGTTCTCTTCTTTCATTATTTTAATGTTAAACAACATAGTTTTCTTGTTTGTAAGGTGCACTTGTGTGAAAAGAAAAAAAAAAAAGAGTAAATTATACTGATCTTTCATGAAATTTTTAATAGTTAAATTAATTTTTTTTTTATTTCTAAAATTACATTGACATTTTCTATTTTACCTGATAATTTACAAATACTTCCCTTTCGTTAATTTTTCTTTTTAAAAAGACAAAACTACACTTTTATGCTTTTTTTTTTTTATATTTTTCAATTTTGACTAATTTTTTTCCCATTTTCAAATCAATGTTGATTAAAATCCTAAATTTATTTTTATATTTAATGAAAATAAGTTATTTACTTTAAATTTATTTTTATATAAATAAAAAATCTTTAAAAAAAAAAAAGTAAAAAAAAAAATTGGCCAAAATTTATAAATAAATAAAAAACATAAATGGGTAGTTTTGTCTTTTTCAAAATAAAATAATTGGGAGTATTTGTAGGTTATCAAGTAAGGTAAAAAAAATTAATATAATTTCAAAAACCATAAATATAAATAGTCAAGAATTCTATAAAAAAAAATCATAGTAATTTATTAAAAAAAAAGGAGGTTTCCTAGAATGGGTACAGCGACTGGAGTTACTGACGGCGCTGATTGCGCCTATACGCGCTGCACCTAACAAGGGGTAACTAAATGGGTGTTCTGAGTTATTTTCTTCGAAAATGATTCAGATTTTTATTTTATTTTTGTATATTTAGAGAAATAAAATTAATTCAAAAGTAAGTTTAAAAGCTTAACTAAATGACCAAATTCTTTTCGTAGGACAGTTTTTAAAAACATAAATATAAAAATGCAATGTAAAAATTATTTTAAATGTATAGTTCGTTTGAATAGAGAGAATTGATAAAAAAAATTTAAAAAAGTAGTTAAATTTCTCTTTTGGAAATTTTTAATAAAAAAAAGTTTGATAGTTTAGTCCACTTCTCTCTTTGAAGAGAAAAAATATATATTTAATAATTTTTTTATCTAAAAAAATTCATAAATAAAATAATTAAAAATTCTAAATATATTTCTTTTTCTCTCTCCCAATTATAATTTCTACTGAATTATCAAATAAAACAAAGATAAATATTTTATTTTTTATTGTAAATATTTTATTTTTTATTCCTCTTTCCGAAACTTCCAAACTAACTTTTACTTGAAGTGGAAGGGTGTGTGTGTGTGTGTGTGTGTGTGTGAGAGAGAGAGAGAGAGAGAGAGTTGGTAAAGCAATCAAAAGGAATATTTGTCATCTTGAAAAAATATGCTTATTTTAAGGACAAATTTTCAATAAACGGATGGTACCAATTTATCACGCGTGAGATTATCTATAAAAAAAATTTATCTCCCTGGAAAGATGTTAAACTAAAAGAGATGTTATATATAATGAATTTTTATGATAATATTTTCTTATTTTTAAACACAAGATCCCATGATCAATTATAATAAATTTATATGAAATTATTTATTTATATTTAGAAATAAAAAAAATTATTTTATATATATATATATTAAAAATTACAACCAATACCTACACAGTTTGGGTAATCTTATAACAATAGTAACTTGGAAGGGTCAATTTTTTAAAATTTTTTGTCAAATTTTACATCTCAAATGATGTTACTATATATCATTAATCTAAATCTAAATGTGTTTAATGCATACCAATAATTTAATATTACATTATTTGAAAAGCAAAATATGATAATAAAAAAATAATTGAGACAGTATTATTTTATAGCATTATATAAGAATTTAGTTTCCATAAATGGCACATCGTTATTAATATTACTAATTTAAATATTATCTTCTTTTCTCTATCTATCTTTATCATATTCATTGATTTTGAACTAATAATTGACACATCAACATATGACTTACCCTCCCACCATCTTTAGGAAGGGAAACTAACTCTCAAAGTCAATGTGTCTGCATTAACGAAATTTCAGATTTCACAAGTTTTTTCCTAAAATCGGTGTTTTGTGTGTGAGATCCATTTAAATGTGATTTTGTAAGCATTTGATGTAATTATCAAAACCTAATTGCGTGTAAGTCTCACTAAATTACAGTTGTAAAATAGAATTTTGTAAAATTAAAAAAAAAAAACATGTTTTTCTAAATAATTTTAACTTTTTACGTATCTTATTCCTGAACCCACCACTTGCATATTATATAATATAGAATAACGCTATTGTAAGCTCGGATGCATATGAAACAAGATGTTTTAATCATTGAATGACCTAAAAATTAGAGATAAAATGGTCAAAATAAATAAAAATTCAATCTCAAAGTTATTCAAATGTTAAATCACTCGAACTTCGTAATTACCCTTTAATATATATAAAAGGTTCTTCAATGTATTTGAAGTTTATGGCCAAATGACCAAGTAAATGTGTGTGTTTTTGCACTCTCTGCAAACAAAATTAATGGTAATGTTTTATCATGACTTCATAGTTATTCTTGAAAAACTTGTAAAAATAATATATGCATGCTATTTCCTTCAAGTCCTTTTTTCATTTTTCAAATTTGATGGCCATAGTATGAGAAGAGATGGCAATGAGGTTTTTCAAAGATAAAAAATAAATAATTTTTCACTTTTTCTTCTCTTATTTTATAGAAAAATATAAGAAATAACTTTCTTTGATATTGTTAAAGTTGTTCTAATATAATGGTTAATTATGAGCCATGTGACAACTTTTATGATTTTAGTATTATAGTAAGTTTCACGTGAATCCCATAAAATAATAAAATCATAGTAACCGTCACACCATAATTATCTATTTGATATTTTTTTTTTTTACTTATACAATGATGTGATGAGGGAGAATCAAACTCATACCGTTTGTGTGGAGAATGGAGACTTGCACCATTGAAATAAGACCTTGGTCCTAGTTATTTGATTTTTCTACAATCTTAATATGTTGCTTTTTATCGTGGTAACATGGGCTAAAAATATTTAGTTCGATAAATCTAAGAGGAAATAAGTTTTATGATTAATTTATAAAAATTAATCGAATTTCATTTCCAAAACCACATTCTAAATAAGATGAATTGAAACAATTATCTTGAATATATTAACTATTTCTTTATTTTTCGATCACTTAAAAAAAACAAAAGAAAGATTTCGTTGTTTCTTTAACAATTTCATATCTCTACTGAACCTCTCAATAAGATTTAGAAATTTTTTAAAATTTTTTTAAAAAAATAGGATGATTAAGCACCTGCTTCTGACATTCTGTGAATAACTGGGGACATTGAAAAGTATGCGCATTGTGGACAAAATTTACACATGTACAGATAATATTTCTATGAGAAGCAGTGAAGTAATTCAAAAATTATTCATTTAACAAAAAATGTACAATGAATCAGTGTCAAGCAAGCAAAATCATTATCAACATGAAGTTGTGATTTACCATCGTATTAAGTACAGACTTGACTAAGGTTCCTTTTGACTGAGGTGGGAAGGTACTTTCATGGATTTTTCAACATGCAATGGTGGGAAGACACTTTCATGGATTTATGACCACTCAATGGCATTGATATAACCAAGTACAATTAAAGAGCAAACGGTTAGATTAACATGTGTTTTTGGATATAATTAGTCTTCTCAATGGGCCCATTAATGAAGGATGTTATTTGTTATCATTTCTTTCCATTCCTTTTCATTTTTCTTTCACATGACATGGTCCTACTTTTATTAATAATTATTAAAATAAATGATGGCCATATCATGTGAAACTAAAAAAATGAAATAAAAAGAAATGAAGAGAAAAATGAAATGGATAGGGATCCAAATCTCCGTTTGTGTCTGTATGGCATAATATTTTGGAGAATTTATAAATGCTCATTAAATACGAGTCATAAATTCATAAATTTGATTAATCAATCATTATAAGAGGTAATCCAAGGGATAGCTCGGTTGGGGACGTAATAAAGAATAAGCGCTTAAGAATATAAAGTTTTTGATTCAATACTTCATAGGTATACTTGGGGCCACTCTCCTCACACGCGAAACTTGTGCAAAATAGTTATTAAAGCCAGTATTAGATTACAATCCGGACACGCGACTGAAGGTTTCTGTTGATGTACTCGATTCTAGGTTATCAAGAAGAAAAAAAACAATAAAAGGTTGCTTGTCATTAATTATTAAACTGATATACAATTGATCATCTTATAATTAATATTCAATAAGTTAATTATTTAATAAGTTTTTAAGGAACCAACTTAGTTCCATGGTGGATAATTAATAATTCTATTACTTAATAATTAATATTTTTTTCAAAAAAACTCTTTACAATATTAATTATTAGAGAAATAAAATAGTTATATATATATATTTATATATTTCCCATTTAAAACATGTCTTGGTAATTATATTTATTACTTTTACATAATTAAAGTCAAAAGTAATGTAAATGAGAAAAATTATAACATCAGGAAACAAAATTTCTTTACTTAAAATGAAAATTAAAAGATTTTTATGCCATAAGTTGAGTATTATATGTATCTTTTAAGAAAAATTAAAATGTCATTAAAAAATTGCATATAAAGTCTTGTTTTTATATCAAGAATTAATCACAGGTAAGAAACACTTATTAATTAATAAAAGTATAAAAAAACTTAATAATTAATAATTTTAATAATTAATAAATTTTTAAATTTTCATATATATTATAAAAAGGTTGACTGTAAATACTTAAAAATATTTAGTACATCATATTTCGTTATTTATTTTTATTTGACTGATCATGTGTTATTAAAACTAATATAAAATTTTAGTTCTTTTGTGTAGAATCAAAGGAAGAGTTGTGACAATCTACATCATCGGCATATAGATCCAATAACCTTTTTTTGGTGTACCCAGCAATACTTTTGTTTAATACAAGCATCAAAGTAAAAAAGCAAATTTCTTCATTTCGAGAAGAAAACAAGTTTTATTCTGCAAATAAAAATTATAACACCGTAAAAATTACTTGAGTTCAATTTGATTAAAGGATCGTTCAAGATTGATACGTGAGACAAATAAATTAAGTTTAAATATATTTATTAATTTATTAAACTCTACTTAAACTTAACTCGATAAATTAATAAAACTATAATATAATATAAAATATAAGTTAATTAAACTTGATTTATGATTAACTCGATTTGAAGTTAATTCGTGATTAGCTCAAAACATCTTATCAAGTCTAGGCGCATGACTGTCATTCATAAAGTGATAGACATTAAGTTAAGCCTTTCTATAAGACCAAGATCTTAACCTAGTGATCTCAAGATAACCCTTCAACGTGAGCTTGAATTTTCCTTCACCTTCCTCTTTTATTGTTGGTAGATAATAAAAAAAAAAGTTGGGCCCTCTCAAGATATATAAACAAGGATAATACGAATGGTGCCAAAAAAAAGAGAAAAAAAAAAAAAAACAATTGCACAGGCCTTGAGCCCAAAATATTGAAACGTATTTCATATCTATTAATTGAATTTTATTTTTGAAGTATGAAGAGACATTTTATTGATTTTTAATTTTTTTGAAGATCAAGTGAAAACAAGTAAGGTTACTTCAGTCTTAAAAAAATAGAAAAAGAGTATTCCTAGAAAAATTTGAAAAAACAAAAACGAGAGAGAAAATAGAAAAAGAGTATGGGGGAGTTAAGGCTTTAAAACAAATTAAGATATTTTAGTTCGGTTCAATATCGGTTTAATTATGGATTTATAGGATAAATAAGTGAAACTTGAACATATTTTGTAAATCGTTAATATATTAAGTTTGACTCGAACTAAACTTGATAAATTAATAAGTAGTATAATATTATATCAAAAAAATCAAATTACTTTTGCTTCATTTACGATCGGATCGAGTCGAGTAGAGACTTATTTGAGATTGATTTAAAAAATTAACAAGTCAAATTTAAAAATAATTTAAAATTTATTTATTTTAATAAATCAAACTTCAATAATTTAATCCTTGACTAATTTACATCCAAACGGGAATTCTCACATGGGAGGAGAAGTCGAGACCTGAGAGACAATCCACCGTTATAGTTTGTAGTTATTTGTTTGTCATTTTTAATGATGCTCGGGCAAATGATATGCCAAAATAGTAATCGAAAATAGTAAAAGATGTGAGAGAGATGTCATCTATGGCCCATGGGGTGTTAAATCAGCTTATTCAACACATGACCCAGATCTAATTAGGCGACATTTGATTATGATACCAACATTCCACCACACACCATCTTCTTCACTTGCCCTTGATGATTGTCCTGATTTTTTGACAGTTTTTAAGGGGGGCCATGTTAGGTGTGCTTTGTTCTCTCTCATATTTTCCTATTTCTAACCCCATCAACCTTCTCCGGTGGTTCACATCCCTCTATAAATTCCCAAATTCGATACAGCAGCATACATGATACATCTCTTTCCTTCTCTCACTAGAAGTTACAAATGTATGATGCAGTTTCATGTTTGTATCTGATATCCTGAGCCTCATTGATGATTCTTGGAGTTTGGGTGTCTTCCAAGTCATTTCTAGGGTACCCTTTGCAGAAGGCGATCTGGTTGTCCTTTAACATCTTGTTCCCATCTGGATTCCCTAAATTTGAGGGCTCAAGAGATCTAAAGGGACAATACCTCTTCTGGGTTTCTATGACTTTTGGCAATTGCTAGATTTGGAGCCCAAAGGGTAGTCAAGAATCATTTCTAATTTTGGGCAGTGTTGTTTGTTCTTCGTTTTATGGTTAAATTATCAACAAAGAGAATGCTAGCAGGAAATGGACTGTTTTACCCAATTATTGGCTTTGCTTCATGTGTTGCTTTCATTTACATGTCTTTTGGGGACTTGTGGGTCAATTATCAGAAAGAACCAAAGTTGGGTTTTGTGGAGAGGAATGGGACTCAGTTCATGGTGGATGGTAGAGTCTTCTACATTAATGGGTGGAACTCTTACTGGTTTATGGACCAGGCAGTGGATGAATTTAGCAGACCCAGAGTCAGAGCAATGCTACAAGCCGGTGCCAAGATGGGTCTTACCGTTTGCCGAACTTGGGCCTTCAATGATGGTGACTATCATGCGCTTCAGATTTCCCCTGGTCGATTTGATGAGCAAGTCTTCAAGGTATAAGAAATTTTGTAATTGTTGGTATTCTTGCTCTCTTTTGATTATAGCCCCTTCAATGTGTCTCAATTTTTTAGCCTAGATATAAATTTGGAAAAAGATTAGCTGATTTAAATAAAAAAGTTCACCTTCTTTTCGTATCTTCTTTCTTTTTTTTTGCTGGTTCAGTTAAATCAGTGAACATACACTAAAAATGGTCAAACTGAAATTATCAAATCATTAAATTAGGGATGCCCTTAGGAATCTATCACATTTGAATTGAAGATCTCTCAAAATAACCGTGGAGACACTGATGTTTTGTTGTAATGTTTTATATCTCTTAATCTGTTAATCTAGAAGACAAAGTAATCTAGATTGGAAGTGTTTTTTTTTTTCATTTTGGTCTACATTCTTCATTGCTCATTCCTTTTTCTGGTATCAATCTTTAATTCTTTAAAATTGCACAATTTGCTGGACTCTATCAACCTATGAAGTTGTCAGATTAAGTGGCTGTCTGTACATAACTTACATTAAGTTCCCACATGCCTGGAAGAATATAAATTTTTGAAGGGAAGAAATACATTCTCAAATCATTATATATGTTTTGATTGAAGTTTTTATTGTAGTACGGTTTTATAAAGATAGCTCATACATCCATTCTTAAAGCTGATCAGTTCATACCGGATTAAATAACTACCGAAATGCTTCAGTAAATTTCTTCTATTTTGGTAAATCTCAATGAGTACAACTATTTATTAGTATTTTCCCCATTTGGCATTTTTTATTTTCAGGCCTTGGATCATGTCATTGCAGAAGCCAGACAACATGGAATCAGGCTGCTGCTAAGCTTAGTTAATAATTTGAAAGCATATGGTGGGAAGTCTCAGTATGTCAAGTGGGCATGGGAAGAAGGCGTTGGTTTAAGCTCTTCTAATGATTCATTCTTCTTTGATCCATCCATCCGACATTATTTCAAGAATTATGTCAAGGTAATTTGTTTATCTCTTTTGATATTTTTTTTCTTTTTCAATGAGAATTCTGATGGGTGTTATTTTTGAGGTTACTACGAGATAACTATGAAGTCAACTTAGGACTTTCACTTGGTTTTGTCTTGTTGGACAGCCCGAAAAAAATATTTACATATCAATGAGACTTTTATCTTTATAATAGTTTATTTTCCATGCATCGTAGGACTGATGTTTATGGGGTGTTGTGACGTTTTCTTTTATTTATACTTTCTACATTTATCTAAAGTTCTTATAATGACAAGGCACAACCCTCTGTGGATACAAGATCTTTTCCATATGTGCAAAAAAGTTCCTCCTTATTCAACATGTGGAAACATGCAAAAAGGAACAGAAGGATGACACACAATAATTATCTATGGACCTCTACCTAATCTTGGGATGTGTACATTTACCCGTCGCTGTTTTGTGAGCACTCTTTAACCAAGTTCCCTCATCCTAGGTTTTGGGATTGGTTGTCTTCAACTCGACTTGCACCCACATGTATACCTACACTTGAACCGCATAAGACTTGCAAGCTGCAACCATGTATATACCCACACTTGAACCACATAGCATGGAAATCATAGCAGTACGCTGATTTTCACATGGCATTCACACAAATTGGTAGTGTTACTAGGAAACCTCATCATACATTGAAATAAGTAGAAATGTGGTCGCTTGTTGAAATCGTAAAAGGCCTTTATTTAAGACGAGTATAAGAGAAACAAATAGGCCAATTTGTTTCAAATGCTGTGTAAAATACACTGGACTGATTAAGTTTTCACTGAATGTCCTTGGGTTCTGTTGGTGACCTTGTGATTGAATTGTAAAAAAAATAATAATTTGATTGCGAAAAGGAAGACACTGGTCAGGGGATCAAGATTAAGGAAAGAACTTCTTTAAGCATCATGCAAGAACTCAGAAATATGATCATTAACGAGAATGGATTTACTTCAAGGGAATGTATTGCGTGATTCTTGGACTTCTAAAAATTCCAGATCACGATTATAGTGAGTTATCTATTTGCGCATGTGCGCACAGAAACACAGAGAGTTGCACAATTTTATGACTCCCAGTATAAATTCTTAGGCATAGTGGCATATTTCAAGATTGAGGAAGATTCAATGCAAGGAATTATTTGGATTTCACAAAGCAATCAGCAAAAATGTTAAGGAAGTTCATCATTCCTGCACATCCAGCTAAGATGCAGAACTCAACAGAGGAAAAAATAACAAGCACACCCCCCCCCCCCCAAAAAAAAAAAAGAAAGAAAAAATAACCACCACCACCACCAACTCCAAAGAATCTGGACAGACAATTGATATTTTGTTCACAATAAGTTTAGTTGCTATATTAATTTTTGCATCTAATTAGCCCACTAACAAAGTGATCAAAAAAGCCTTCTCCAACTGTTTTGGGTTCAAAAGCATGAATTATTGAGAATTCATTCTTTCCCATGGCTTGCTGCATTTCATGATTATCAAAGGCATCATAATATTATTATTTAGATAATAAATCATTAACTATTTCTAATGAATTTCTCTTTTGCAGACTCTGCTGACAAGGAAGAACACTATTACTGGAATTGAGTATAGAAATGATCCTATCATCTTTGCATGGGAGTTAATTAATGAACCCCGCTGTATGACCGATCGTTCAGGTGACACTCTCCAGGTGAGTTATGAACTCCTTACACCTCTTTGATCCTGATGATTGTCTGCTAAAGAAGAGTACAAACCATCTAACATGGTTCAAACTTCTATTGATTTTTTAAAAGTTCCCAAGAATTTATTTTGTTTCCAATCTTCATGAGTTCATTTTGACTTAATTGTAGAATTTTAGACTTGTGGTCAAGAAGTTTGTCCGATAACTGATGTCATTTTTTGCCAATTTGAACATTTACCTTTTGTGTTTTTTATCGTCATGGTCAAACATCAGTCAGGTGTGAAGGGCCATGCCCCGATTGCAATGATTAATTGCCACTGTGTGTACCTACGCTGGGGTACCATTCTAGTGGTATTTGTTATTTCTAGTGGCTTTGTATGGTGAATGCCCTTTCATTGGCTATTCTTCCTCTAACAAAATTCTATCAGTATTCATGAAAACACTCGAAGTTAATTAATTACTTCAACGCAGAGCTCAAATTTTGACAAGGACCCATCTCAAACTCACATTTGCTCACTTGTGTTCGTTTTACACTTGATTGTGCTTTTTTCCTAATTAACAATTAACCTGTCTACTGAAATTTCTTGTACAAACGCTTTTAGCAGTCAAGGATTCAAATCTATCTGTGTGTGTATTTTTTCTCTCTCTCTTTTGAGCTGAGTTGAAGAGACTCAATTACATTTGATCACTCACAGAGAGAGAGAGAGACAGAGACAGAGAGAGAAAGAGAAAGAAAGAGAGATTCTCCTTTTCTGGTTATTCATTGGCGTCTGAGTATGAATTAATTGTATGCCATAAAATTGCAGGATTGGATAGAAGAAATGTCTACTTTTGTGAAATCAATTGACAAGAACCATCTACTGACTGTGGGCCTTGAAGGATTCTATGGTCCTAAAAATTCCAAAAAATTGACTATTAACCCAGGAGAGTGGGCAGCTGAACTTGGATCTGATTTCATTCGCAACAATAAGATCTCAACCATTGATTTTGCCTCTGTTCATATCTACCCTGACCAATGGTAAGCTTTCCATAACATTGAATTTTTCATGATGCCAGGATTTGCAAATTGGTGTTGTAGAAAATAACTGTGTTTGTTTTAAGTCATTTGAGGAAGGGAATCAAGAACTTAAAGAGTTTTTTGATCAACCGAAAATAATACCTGTTGAATAAAAATTGGCCTGAATTTTTATATTTTCCATTTTTTATTTGGTTATTGATCATCTCTTGATGGAAAATCCTCTTAAAAAGTGTTACAAGCCTCCTTGGGGTCTGTGGTCCGTGGTCTGGTTCAGCTTCAGGGTTGCTGTAAATGCTCTAAAACTGTTACTGATATATCATATATCCCAAACTGCCCTGATGTTGGTGTCTAATTGTTTGGTTAACCTAAATTACATTTCATTCCTTTCTCTTTTGTAGGTTTCATGACACAGAATTTAAAGCTAAGCTAAAATATATCTCCAAATGGATGGTTTCTCACATTGAAGATGGTGAAAAAGAACTGAAGAAACCTGTCATGTTCACTGAATTTGGATTATCAAACCTGAACCGGGATTTTGAGGTATCTCAACGAGAGAGATTCTACAAAACCGTTTTCAACATCATATATAAATCTGCAAGGAAAAACGGAGCTGGGGCTGGGTCTTTTATCTGGCAGTTCTTTGTTGGAGGAATGGAGGAGTATAACGATGATTTCGGGATCGTCCCATGGGAAAGGCCAACAATGTATCAGCTGATAACAGAACATTCATGTAGGCTGGCTCAAATTCAGGGAATTTACATTCCGCAAAAGGCATACTTGAAAGAATTGTGTTTGCAAAGACGGTGAATATCTTATTCTTTCTGATCAAAAATTGAATTCGTATATGTGGGAGTGGAATTTGGGTTTTTTTTTTCTTTCCATTCTTTTGAGGAGGATAGCTGCACCTAATTAGTTATGTACCATGTTCGTGCATATAGCTATATATACATCAAATCATATGAAGCAGAAATTGGATATGTTGCAGCAAAATTTGGCGAAACTGCTAGTGTGTTGGAGATTTGCAATAATAAGGATTAACACCAAAAGAAGTGCAAAATTACAGTGGTAGTTTTCCTTTAGTCTGTGATCGAATGTACTATCTGTATAAAGGCTTCATTTTTTCATACAACTGAAGCTTGAAAGAATATTGAAAGTGTTTACTCCTCATGCTTAAAATCTCTCTCTCCAACAGCTTATGGTGTGTAATATGTCATTGATCCTTGTCATAACCATAGTTGTTGATATAGTTGTAGTGTAACCACATGATTTTATTTTTTACTTTCCAGTCATGAGTATACGCAATTTCTTCTCATATTTGAATTAGGACCCGTCTGTGCTCACAATTTAAGGTCCCCAAGTGACATGACTGTCCAATCATTAAATGAGGTATGGTATAGATATTTCTCAGGTGGCCAAGATGTGGCAAGTTACAGATTTTTTCCCTTTCTGGACATTACATATATCCTATTGTTATCTCTTCATCTTCACTGAGGTTTCCCTGAGCCTGAGGTGAAATCAAATGAGTTTGTGGCAAAGTCTTGCCAAATAATAGTTCATGATATAGGATGACAGGGTTTTACAAAACAGCCTCCTTATCAGCTGATTCTTTCAGGCTAGCTGAATTTTGGGCTGCCCAGTGAAACATATTTACCCACTTTATATTCAATATTGAGAATTTCATTGTTTATGGTATTGACAGACACTGTTCACCAGTAATCAAAAGTATTTGTTGAAGAATTTCCAGGGTTTATAGCTGGAGCTTAAAAGAACATGCGAAAATGTAGCAGTTGTCGTTGTTCTTTTTTCTCCAATTTTTCCTGCAATTTCTGGGGAGTCATGTCACTACAACTTCTTGTCTGATCAGTATGAAGCAAACTGCATAATTTGAGTGTCCAATTGCTAAATGGGATACAATCCATAACCTGGTATCAAAAATCAGTAGCAGTTCAAGTTTACCAAGATCTATTGTGTTAAAAACTCTCAAATGCCAGTCTGTCTGTCTGTCTAAACATGCGAGGCCTGATTTCAGGTTAAATTACCAAGTGATTCATCAGTTTGTTTGATAGCTCAGATGACAGAACTTTTGTGATTAAACCAACCACTGTAACTAAGGTAGACTCTGACTCTTATGGTGCTGTATTCTGGGAAGTGCTACAATTCTCAGAATGATAAAATTTATGTTGAATTACTTGAAGTGTTAGCAGTATGTATTCCATTGTTAACTCCACTATGACATCCATGCCAATTGGCCTCCTATTACTCTCTGGGCTCTTAAAGCTTTTCATTCTCTCTCTGGGACAAACAGCAGGCGTATGCTTGTCAATTGTCATTCTCCTTTTATGGTGCTATATTCTGTTTACATTTTTATGCTGTTCCAGGGACTCACAATTTTTCTCTTTTGGCAAGGTGAAGACGGTATTCGAGGTTCTAAGCATGAGTCTTTGGTATGACACCCAAAAACTTTAACTATGTTATTGATTTTTGCGCTTCTTGGATCTTCATTTCTTTATAGCAAATAAAATCCTGGCTCATACAGAAAACTATAAGAATAGGAAGCAAAATATATAGAAGAATGAAAATTTTCAAAATCATCACAAAATGCTTGCAAACCAAAAGTGACTCTGCATTCAACACAATTGTCCAAATCATCTGACCTTACAGAGTATCTCTTTATCATAATTGTTTTGAGTTTGCTCATTCTTTGGATGAGATTTTCCACTGGAGACTGAAATCTTCATGTCCTATTCATGAGAACTCAGTGTGTGAAATTCATTTCCTTCAGAAGAAAGAAAGAAAAAATTAGAACCAAACTATCAACTTAAAAATCTATACAACCAAATTGCCCCGATCAACTCCCAACCATTATGCAGATATTATCCACTTTGAGCCCACCGGCCCTCACAACTTTAAAACACATAAACATAGGAATGGATTGTACCTAATGCCTGAGCATTAATATATGCATTTTGTTACATGTAGCTCAAATGGCACAATAAGTGATTCTGTAAAAAAAATATGCATCCAAGCATGCAGTCATTCGTATAAATTGTCATGCATTATCTGTTTCCTAGAGCTTCATTTTGGTGCTTTATTGCAGAGGATATAAGAAGGAATGCCAGATTTAGTAACTCACTCTCCCTTGGAGAATTTGATTGCAACTCTCCTTAGTGATGGTAGTACATTCCTGACTTTGTCAGCTACTTTTTTTTTTTCTTGATCGGGTTTCTTGACGGCTAATTCAAGAAAATGAGGAATGCAAAGCTATATCAGAGAGAATATATAATAATAGATGACCAAAGTAAACTCTCAGAATAATAATGGGAGAAATGACTTGATGTAAAAAGTGGAAGATATCATAACACAATGCAACTTTCTGTTTCTGAAAATAAAAAATAAAAAGGACGGCCGGCTTATCATATGAGGGACTACTCTCCATTCATAAAAATTCCCTTGTGAAGTAGGAAGGCTGTTTAAAGTAACAGTATGATAGATCAAGAAATAATGCATATTCCCTATCCTAATAAATGAATTCAATTAGTGGGACTGGATTAAGATCTTCCACAGATTATCTTGGGTGGTTAAAGCAAAAGGGTCCATGATGATCACTGAAATTGTTGGATTGGGAGGGACAAGGGATCGGAACCACACTGACACAAAAGTTTAGAAATGGAAGAGGCTCAAGGCAGCGATTCGATCGCTCATTGTTTGTTATTGTTACACAGTTTCAAATTTGGAAATGATGAAGGGCGTGTTTGGTAATGAGAATGTGGACTGAATACAGGGGGAATGTTGGTAACCTAAACTCCTAAAAATATATGTAGTAGTGCAAGTAAAAGATCGTTCCCACGGAGAGTATCTAGTCTAGTTTTATGCTATGTGAATAAGGATGAGGAGTCTGAGTATAACGAAAACAATTTTAAAAAAAATAACTAAAGAACAATTCAAATTAAAATATCGAAAACAATCAAAAGAACAACTATTAGTCTAAGTCAACATCCGCCATCAGAATTTTACAATTGATTATCGATACAAATATATATCAATTCACACTTTAAATATTCACCGTTGGAATTATTTTCCTATCTCTCCTTAATCGCAGTTAATTAGAAAACAAGCGATCTAATTAACCCTAATTACTAAACAACCCAAGACAAGTGCTAAAAGTTTAATCTAGTAGCAGCCTTAAGAATTAAAAGATTGATGAAGCTAAACAATACAAGCACAAGCGGTTATATTTAATTTAGTCGAGCGTTATTCCTAAGATCTAATAATTTCTGAGGCAGCAAATCAATAAATCTTAGTTACTTCACAAATTAGAAAGATCAAACAATTATGGATTTGATATCTAACCTAGCAGTAGATTGCAACGAATAATAAACTAATAGGCCTCCTAGTAATTAAACAAGACAATCATGAAAATAAGTATAGAAGAACATCCGATACTCAAAGCATAAATTGAACAATAAAAATAAATTAGATCTCACAGTTTTATTGATTCCGAGGCTTCCGTTTCCTTCGACCAATTATAAAAGTTTAGCCACGCAAGGCCATGATAAAAACTTGAAGGAGAAGTTAGAGAATAAGGGAGAGAGAGAGAGAGAGAGAGGCGTGTGTGAAATCTGTTCTTCTCCTCCCCTTTTACACATTGATTCAGTCTTTGAAGCCTAATCAAACTCGTAAAAATATTCTAAATATTATCCTAAAATAAAAATATTCAAATCTAACTAATTAAGGAAAATATTAAAAATAAAATAAAGTCTTAATATAACTAGGAAAGTGGTATTTTCAGCTGAAATTTTCGTGCACCAGATCTGGAAACTTCCGAAAATAAATCACGTGGACGCGGCGCATTAGAATTTCGCGCGACTAAGAAACGTCAGCAATGTAGGTGCAGCAACTTCAAGCCTGATTTCGACCTTGATGCATCCAGAATCTCTCAAAACTCAAAACATGAAAGTTGTAAAACTTTTTCTTGGCTTTCCATAGCATCTTGAATCATCTCAATCAGAGCTTGAATGAGAGAGTTATGCCCAGATTACAAAGAGATGTCGAAACTGTCCAGAATCACCCAATTAGCTTCGTTTTGCGCTTAGCACCTCCATTTGTATCCTAAATTAAAATATAAAAATAATGAGTACGTTTAGACACCAAATACGTGTAAAAGACTAAACATTAAGGGAAAAAAAATATGACATTTTACATTCTCATCAAATGTCGTTGCATGGACTTAGTCATAGCCTATAGAAAGTACCTTATGAGGTGCTATGGTAGGATTGTTTGATGACAGAATTGCCCGGAAGGACAAAATTGCTGGATACAAGGGGTTTCCTTGGTGATCAGGGTGGTCGGTGAAATTATATTAGGGACTAGATGCCATAAGAGAGGACAAAACATATCACTGCCTGAAGGAGGAAATGGCAATGCATAGATGACATGAGCCAATTGTTTCAACACTTGAACCATCCTACATAGGGCTGCCTCTGCACCTAAAGCCATCTTGGTTATGCTTTGCAATGCTTCCAGAGGATTCTGCAATACCCGAAAAGAATATAATTATGTGGTAGAAGGAGGATCAGACAGCATGTGATAAGAGAAGAGTGTCTTTTACAATTAGTAGGCTGGTGGCTTTTGTTAGGTGTTCTTGAAGGCCCCTCAGAAAGAAAAGTTTTGCTTGCAGAGTTCAGACATGGTTAGTGTCCAGTGATATGATCTTAAGAACTGCAAGGGGGCAATTTGGCTTAGATGAAAAAGGACCACCTTAATTGTCAGGCCAATCGTGCTGCATTTGTGATGCAGATTGCATACAAGTTTCAGTTCCCTAACATCAATTTGAAGATGGTGTGGACATTCTTCATGGTGGGTATAATAATAGAATAAAAAGTGATTTATCTCAAATTTCAGATTAGAATTATGCAGACTAAAATATTTGGGGGGTTTTGGAAAATTCATTCATGAGGTTGCCATAGTGAAGGAAGGACAGGTTGGTGAAGTGGGATTGGATCACACCATCTTCTAATCAATGTTAGATTAGGAAGATCTAGTTTTGAGCCCTCCAGATTCAATTTGGAAACTCAATCAGCAAATTGTCTATATCAATGCCCAGAACTGAACACATTGCCAATGAAAGTAACATCATTAGAAATACAACAGAGTCGTCGCTCCCAGGAATCAGAAACCTATCCAATCTTCAGCATCTGCTTGAGTTCAAGATTGAAATTTCAGGAGATTTGGACAAAGCCTACATGTCATAATTGAAGAATTTAAACCAAAATCAAAATTACTTTTATCTGAATATTTGGAAAATGTTTGTCAGCTTCAAAAGGAAACATAAGCAACAAACTGGGAGAGAAAGCCAACAATAAAATTTATCCTCCTCAGCAATTTCAAAAGCTACAATTTTTTTTCCTTCCTGGAGAATACACACCAACTTGGCTTAGTCCATCTTCACTTCCCAATTTGCAATAAATCGCTCAACCAGGGTTTTTTCGGCAAAAGGAATAACAGTAGGTCTGGAAAGTTTTAAGTCCAAAAGACACTGTAAGAATTGATGTAATTACGTTGACTAGAGGAGTTGCCTTGGATTTGAAGGGCAAAACCATCACTAGAGTTGAAAAGTTTCCATTCTGTATTTAGATGGAAATTATGCATTAAGCTTAATCTTCTACCCTTCAAGATATTCTACAGAAAGAAGAAAATGAATTGAAAAAGTGTCTGGTGAAGAGTTGTTACTACTTGTGGATTAAGACACTTATGGAAGACTAGTTAACACGGACACTTGGCAAATCCTGTATGCATCAATAGCATTAGAAAAATCCAATAATTACAAATGAAAAATATTAAGATTCCATGATTTACACTTGAATAAGATAATTTAGAAGAATTATACATGAAACCACAGATCAAAATGACATACTGCAAATATAAAAGTGTTGTTTCAGTTTTATTTATGCCTGGGTATATAATCAAAATTCAGTCCTCTTGTGCATCTGAGCATTTACTATATACAAACACATCTGGCATTGAACCACTAAAAGCACAAAGAGGCTTAGGAAATTGCAGTATCAAGGTCAGATTAAGCTCTCGAAAATTGCATATTAATTTCAACAATTATAAGAAAGGATAATGGTAAGCTCAAACCTACATGAAACAGTTTTTAAACTATTAGATGGTTTGGAAATTGAGTTTTCATTTATTCCAATCACTTTTTCACTAATTTCTATACCATCATCTAATTGTTAAAAGCTCAGGTCCTACTCCTACCTCATATAAGCTCAACTTGCAGTAGCATTGCCATGTAAGAATAATCAATCTTTGAAGCATTTAGAATCAAAACAGATTTCTATAGCATCTAATTGTAAAGGTCAGGTCCTACTCCTGCCTCATATAAGCTTAGCTTGCTGTAGCATTGTCATATAAGAAAAATCAATCTTTGAAGCATTTAGAATCAAAACAACCAAAACTAGCAAATTGAACCCACATGCATTATCTAAGTTAATCTGCAAATCTCCATTTGGATTAAACAGGATAACTATGAACACTACTCTGGATTATAGATCAATGCAACACAATGAAAGAGAATGAAAGCTCATGCATTCATCCAAACAAATTGCACACAGATCACTCATTTGCTAGCCAATAAAAACAGGGTGGTTAGAACTTAGAAACACTAATAGGAACAAAGATTTTCCATCACTCTGTAAAATAATGTGAACATTGATTGAAACTACAGGCGATCCTTAAAAAAGGACTATCAAATTGAAAGGAAAGGAAAAAAGCAAACACTACCACACAAACCCTATATAGCAGTATTTAGACAGTCAGATCATATATATATATATATATATATATATATGACATAAATCACCACAGGGCCTAGCTCGATCCGCGTTTTGCCAATCGCGGCGATGTCCTGATCCCAGTTACAGGTGTAGAAGCAGCATCTTCCCCAACCCTTCTAGCGTTGTCATTGCCCTTCAACTTCTTTGCCTTAGCGTTTGATTCATTCACTCTCTTAACCATCTTCGCCACATCGGTACGATCACCATTTTTCTTCTCAGACCTCCGGCTTCGAGTTCGCGACGCCACCGTGTTGGACCCACCGTTCAAATTCTTCCCTGGACTTCCCCTGCTCTTCCCCAACCCACTCTCGAACGCCACCCGATCAAAATCATCCTTAAGCTTCCTCGCCGACGTCCGCTTAACCCTTACCCCAACACCCTCATCATCGTCACTGTTGTTCATTTTGTCTCCACGCTCCAATTCATGATTAGCCTCGTCAATTTCATCCTCATCATCATCGATCAAAGCCGTGAATCGCCTCCGCTTTGTGGCCATTGGGGCTGGAGGGGGTGATGGGCTCACATTTTTGTTGCCTGAACCATTAGTGGAGTTGCTGATCCGATCCGTGGCGGCGGCGGCGGCGCTTTGCTGTCGTTTTTTGAGGGACTTTTCGCGCTCGGCTCGGAGTTTCTTGACGCTACCTTCGATGCGGCCTTGGAGGCGGTGGCGCTTTAACCGCAGCCCACCCATCGACCAGTGAGCTTCTTCGGCCCACGACATGAACGGATCGATTACGGAGACCGGTGGGTCGACTCTCTCACCATTGAACTTCACGTCTGTGTAGATTCGAGGCCTTGGTAAGCTGCTGCCGTAAAATTTTCCTGGACCAAGGGCTACAACCATGGCTGATTGTTGAATGACTGAGCGATCTGCTTCTATATATCTATATCTATATATATATATATATATATGGAGATTTTAGAAACACGAAAGAGGGAGAATAGGGTGAGCGAATTTCTCAGTTTGTTGTGTCTGATTTATACCACGTAAAAATGGTTTCTGGGGCAGGGTAATTTTGGCGGGATTCTTGGCGCCAAGTAGATTTGCCGCCTGATTCATGGTTTTTTTGTATCGTTTTTAAACTAGGTTTTTTAAATCAAAATATTGCAATATTCATTTCTTTATAAACCTATAGGTGTACGAATATAAAATAAATATTGGCAAAAAGAAAAATTAGGTAAAAATTGGGCTAATTACAGTTAACTTTTTCTGGAATTATTTGACTATTATAAAAATTACATTAATTTTTTCTTTATTATATTAATAATATATAGATTTTTTTCAGTACAAAATCTGAAATCGACAGGTGTTAAGGTTTCGATTAATTTTTTTATATACCTTACAATAATCTTATATATTATACTAATTTTTTTATCTTTTATAAATTATAAGGAAAAAATAGATGTGTGTTACTATCCTCAATGGTAGAAATAATAAATTCATAATTTTCTATTAACATTTGTCTCTAAAAAATTCAGATAAAAAAAATTAGTGTAATATTAAAAATTATAAGATAAATTTTTATAATTATTAGATATTATAAAAAAAATTAGTTGAATTATTCTATAAAAAAATTAAACACAGAAAAGGCACATTAGGCCAACAGGTATAATAATGTTTACAAAATCTACTCCAAAATATCCTGGTTTGATTTGTATATTCCTCTGTGGACCCATACTGTTTTAACCCAATAACATGATCATAGGCGGTTGGATCTTGGACCGGTTGATGTTGTGGCGATAAACCTTGGGCCGATACAGGGAGCACTTGCTACGGATTGGGCTGACCAATATTGGCCCTGTCGAAATTGAAAGTGGTGGTAACTATTGTTGCGAAAGTTCTTGAACTGTTTGAGAGTATTTGTATTTCCTTTCTCTAGTTTGACATATTCTTTCTTATTTTGGCTAGTATCTGAAGCAACTGATCTTGGTCTACAGTGACTAAAACTATATACAAGGTCGATTTGTTCTCGTGATCTGTTGGAAAGTCAAGAGTTCAAAACAGTCTACCTTGATTGTTCCATTTCCAAGACAATTATAGCTATTTGATTTTTGAAAAACACTTTGTCATTATCCAAGGAAAGTCATGTTTGTAGGCGCATTTAGTGGGGGGAAAAAAATGAATTTCTGAAGAAAAAGTTGGAGATTAAAAAAAAATTAGAGCTTGGAAAAAATTTCAAAGCGAGGAATTGGGCTCTATGTGTGCCAATTGGTCAAGACGAGTATTATTTTGACTTTTTGGACTATTTTGATTGTGTTGTGTAGCGTTAAAACTCACGTATCTTACCAAAAATGAGATTTTTTTTTTCCAAATCAAGAGTTTATGGTGGACTATATGCATGACATTAATTTGAGAAAAAAACCTTTAGGCTCTCATTTGACAAAACGTGTTATATACCTTCCATGACCACTAAAGTGTAATGATCATAGTCAAATGAAACGACAATGCATTTTTAAATACCTTTTGTGGTCACCAGATTATGGTGCTTACGATCAAACGATATTTGATCGAGCAGTGGAGGGATATTGTTGGCATTGCCCCGTACAGTTAGTGAATGTCTAAGACGAGGGCTACTGATCGTCCAGGGTTTGAGAGGTATGTGTCATGATGTAAGATATGTGCATGGTATCCAATTTTAGTCCACACATACATTCCATACATATAACCATTCATCTATACGTCCATTCACAAAAAATAATAATAATAATAACAAATAAAACATGAAAACAAACAAATAAATAACGAAACCTGAAAATGAATATTCTCAAGAGTCTATCCCTCTAATGTACATGTACTGTGAGCCTCATCGTCGGAAGAAACACGTTTTGGCATTCAGGCCGATTGTCTCTTTCCCTAAATATGGGAAGAAAAGTCTTAAGAATACAAATAAATGAAATGAGTCGTCAGCTTATTTTAGACACTTAAATAAGCAAGTTCATTACAATTATGAAATAATAATACATCGCAAAATGACAATAAATGAAATATTACATAAATCCTAGTTATAATCTAAACTCCATTGACATGGATTAAAAAAATATATGACATTAATCCGTATATAATCAAAGAAGAAAAATTCTAAGTTCGAAGGTTAAGATATAGAAAAGGAAAATGTTAAGCACCCACTCCTTCCAATCCAAATATACCGGTTTCGAATATTCATATACAAGACTTTCCTATTAAAAAGAATACATGTAAAGAGAAAGTAGAAAAGAGAGATATTACAATGATAAATAAATTAAAAATTGTAAGGGAAGTAAAGCTTGAAGTCGTCCCTTGTCTGCTTCTATCAACGATGATAGAAGCCCATGGATCATCACCAATTTTTATCAATGGCAAATTTCAGTTTTTGAAATTTTCAAAATCTAACTATTCTAAAAAAGTTATCTAATACACTATTTTAATAATTGATAAATAAAATTGGTTTCTTTATTCAAATAATTTTTTCAAACCTAATTGCATAATTATCAAAACCGGACTAAACCAATTTGAACCAGAAATCAGACATTAAGTTGATTTAGTTCGATTAATATACCGTTTTTGTTAAAGAACCGAAAAAAATCGATTGAACAGGCTGATTTTTTAAAAAATCGAGTGAACAGATTGATTTTTTAAAAAAATCGGTTGACCCTATCTTTTTTATTATTACCTACAACTTTTTTTTTTCTCACAAAACTTATTATATTTGATGATTAAATGATAAACATTAGGTATCAAATAAGATATTGTTACATGTATTTTTATTATATATACAAATATATCAAATTTATATATTAAGATAATTTTAATGATTATGCTTATATTTTATTATTTATCACTAGATAATAAAAAATATTTTTTCTTGTTATTTTTAAAATTTTTAATATATTAATTATAAAAATAATCGATTGAACCAGTGAACCATAAACTGATCCCTTTCATTAGTTCATCGTCTAATTCGATTATGATAATTATACCTAATTATATTTTTCTCATAAAGTATTATTTGTGTGCGTTGAAATAAGTATCAACTAACACGTCCTACGTATCAATGACTTCACAACTTTCTTCGCCCTTTTCTTATCAATTATGATTTGTTGTTATTATCTTTATTTATGTTGATGATCAACTAATAACCGGAAATGATTGCTTAGCAATCCAATCTCCTATCAGTGAGCTTTCTAACACATTGACAATCAAAGGACTTGGGTAGTATTAACTATTTTCTTAGATTGAAAACTTTTCATGATTTATTTGACTTGGTATTCTCGATTAGCAAGAAGTATTCTTTGGATAGTAAAAACTAGGCTTGGCTAAAATAAGGCGGGTTTAGACGGGTTGTAAACGGGTCGGTCATAAACAGGTTGAATCATATTTGATCCGAATTGGTCAGGTCGAATACAGGTCGGGTCAACTCGAATTTGACTCGCTACCCAACTTTTTTTTTTAGAAATAATTTCTCATTTATGGTTATTATTAAATTTATTTTAGCAAATCAAGGTTCCAAAAAAAAAAAAAAAAACTTCAAACAAGCTGCAATTCCTGGATTCTAGTGGCTTGTCTATGTTAGTGATGGAATACTGGAATAATTTTCTTATTTTCAATAATGGTGTGAAGCGCCAATTACTGAGTTCAACCAACCAATTTACTTGATTAGTCTTCAACCACTTAAAAACCAAAAACAACACATCACAGTGCTGAAGTTAAATTCATCATTGCATTCATCATTTTAATCTTCTTCTCACATCACAGTGGAGCACTACCATGTATATACCATTATATATATATATATATGTAATTAACTTTTTTATGTATTTAAGTAGTGATAAGAAATTTCATTTTTTTCATGATAGTTAATATAGACTAATAAGATGAATTCATGTTTTTGTACATGTATATCTTTGATGTGGTTTGTATATGTCAATTATTATTTATGGAGAAAAATGGTATTCAAAGCTCTTAGCGAAGACCAATTCAACTTATTTTGAATCATAAGTTTTTGGTTTGTGTTTTGTTTATATATATGGTGATGTTGAATATATTCTCTAAATATTAATTTTGTTTTATAATTTATTGTTTATGTTTTAGTATTTTGTTCATTCCCAAATAAAGATATAAATATATATATATATATATTCTTTTACTATATATTCTTATATAAATGGAGATATATATATATATATATACACTATTTTATTATTTTTCATTATCAACCCGTCAAACACCCATATTCAACTCGAATTTGATCCGCTAAATTGACTGAGTTCCTTATTACTCAACCTGTTTATGACCCGCTAACTAAATGGGCAGGGTTAAGACGGGTTGATATTGGGACAGGGTTGACAGAATTTGGATAACATTTAGTCAGATTTAGTAAAAACTTGATATTATCCCTCTCAAATATTTTTTTTTATCAACAGACTGATTTGATATATATTATTTCATAATTTGATATGTATTTAATATCACATTATTATTTTATTTAATAATATATTTTTAAAATAAATTTTTTAAGATGAATAACATTGAATCTATATCAGATAAACTAAAAAATGCATTGTAATTTAAAAAATAGAAGAGTAAAATATTCCCTTCTTTGTCCCATTGTAGATGCAATGTCCCTCCCTCTCAATTGTATTTTTTTCTTTTGTTCATTCTCTAAAGTATCTACAATTGAATAAAAGCATCTACAGTTTTTTTCCACAAATTCCAAATTAAATAATTATTAAATCCATATATGTTACTTTTAACTTGTGGGTTGTGATTGGTCTGCACTTCACTGAAGTTAGCGGCCCATCTCTGAGTGCGTTCCTACTCGGACCCACTATTTTCCAAATGTATGGATGGACTGCAGATCAAAAGAGCCCACGATCTAGACACCAGCGTGGACTCAGGGTTGAAATCAACGGCTGTAGTATGATCATCAACGTTCTGCACTTCTGTCATCACTCGGTGCAAGCAACACGCCAGGGTGGCCCGACACCTAAGGCTTCATTTCTTCGTAAAAAAACAAATATTAAAAGCGAAAGTACTAAAAAATAAAAAATAAAAGAAAAGAAAGTAAAAAGAAAGTTAATTTTTTTTTTATATTCATTTAGTTATGAAAGAAAAAAAAGAAGGAAGTTATAAAAACAAAATTAAATTTGTTATTAAAAAGTTTTTAAAGTAATTTTTTTTTATTGTTGTCTAAATTACTTCTATTTATTAATTTTTAACTTTGTAACAATAATCCATCTTTAAAAAAAAAGTCAAATTTTTTTATATTTTATTTTTGTAAGACCCAATTATATTTCTTTATATATATATTTGGTTAAAGTATTTTTTTTTTAAAATATGAATTTATCTTATTAGTCAGTCTATTAAATAATAAATTAATAAAAGATGCAAATCACATCAAAAAAATACATATACAAATTCTAAAAATCTTCTAACACTTAAAAAGTGATGTTATAAATTTACATTATCATGAAAAAATGAACTTTCCTAATACTACTTAAATACATAATGATATAACATATAGGCATTAACTATCTATTTATCTATAATATATATTATGAATTAGCTATTTAAATAATTGTAACATAAATTAATTATCTACATATATATTTATAATTATATTAACTCTTATACGTACATGTAATTAAATAAAATATTAAATATAATTTTTTCTATTATTTTATATAAAATGAGTATTAATATACACCGCTTCAAAAAAATTTAATGAGTAATGCTACTTTTATAAGTTTTATTAACAATCTTATCAATATCTAAAATAAAGATATATATATATATATATATTATACACATCCAACACTAATTTTACAGGAAATAATTTTTTTTTGTGATTTTTTTTGCAGAAAATGAGAAGCCACTTTTTTAAAAATTATCTAATTACGTATATTTTATTTCTATGAACATTATTTTTTTCTTACTTACTAAACTCTAAACAAATTTTAATTTATTTAATTTTATTTATTTTTTATCACTCTTCATCTAATCAAAGAAGCTAAAGAAAAGCAAAGCAACCGAAAAGTTTTTCAAAGAAGTGGGGGTACTTTCGGAACTTCATTACATATTTATAGTCCTGTACAAAATACCATAGTAGCTCGAGTAGTATTCAAACGCATTCAAGCCCATAGTAACATGTATTCTCTACGTTCGCATTGGCTTATTCAACAATACCGTACAAATTGTCTTCAACGTAACCATTGGCCTTTCAACACGTTGTGCCCTCACCATGAGCACCAGCGTATACTATGATTGCTTAAGCTTTCCTTCCAGCGTACGATAGAGAAATTGCCCAATAAGGTGCAAACGGAGCGCTCTCTCTCGGCAAGTATCTCCATACGCATATCTACTTGGCAGAGTGGAACTGTGAGGTTGTTTGATCACTTGCCTCCGAAAATTCAACGGTTATGGATGTCGAAATCGACGAATTCGCTTCACAAGAGAGTCAAGCTTCAATCTCCAATAAGCTTAAACACAGTGAGGTAGTATTATTTGTATGATTAATCATTTGAATTGCGTTAATTAATTGGTGTATTGATAGAGTAAGACGAACGATGTTACGAAATTTTATTGTTAGGTTAATTGTTTCGCTTTGAATGATCGATTTATCAGTACTTGTTTGAATTTCTCTGTTCGATCACGTATCAAAGAAAAACAAATCTCTACCCAATTGTCCTATTTCGGCTCGGATGATTCAAATGAATCTACTTGCAATTCCTTCCTCTCTCTTTCTCTACTACATGAGTGTCTATGTATATGTATATCTATATATATGTATACATATTTATTTTCTTTCTATCAATATTGCATGTGAATATGTATGTAGTGCGCGGGTGGGGAGGCCAGGTCACGTGTTAAGATGTTTTAAATGAGGGGTTTATGGGGCTTTAATGTTAGGCTTAAGGCATGCATGAAAGAGTAGAACAGTATGCTTGCGTGAGATTGTTTAACAATTTAAAAAAGCATAAGAGGTCAAGATTGTTGAATGATGTTGAATGAGTTAAGTTTATTCTTTTTTCATGTGGCATCTTTGTATTAGTACTGATTTTGGTTCATTTAGAAGGTAATTATGGTTTTATTGCTTGGCAGGAGCCACTATGCCAGCATTTTGGCTGCTAGAATGTTGTTGATGGGCAACGACGCTGGAATTTAACTGTTATAAACATTGAAATTATCATTATCACTTCACTTTGTGCACAATCTTGTGTTCTTTTTTCTTCTTCTTTTTTCCTTTGGTATTAAATGATTTTTTTTTTTTGAAATGTAATCTAGTTTTTACTTATAAAAAATAGAAAATGTAATTCATTCCTTAACTTCCATACACAGCAGTGATAATTACAGATGTGATGACACCCTTAAAATTGGGTGCGAGTAATTGGTAAAAGACAGACTTATCCTTAATTGTGGACTTACTTATCCTTAAAAGTAAAACCACCACCACCCTAACCACCACCAACCACCCTATCTGCAAAAACAACGCCGCCACAACTGCCAAGCTCCAACGTCCACTAATCATTGAAGTCCTTTTATTTTGTAGGTGATTTGGTAGTGCCCCCACCCCTTGTACATTATTCATCACAGTGCCACAGGTGAAACTACAAAAGCATCAACAATATTCACCAACACAATGGCATGGGAATTTGCTCACACCCATGTCACCAAGTAATCCAAAAGCCCCAAAGGATGGCCAGAAGTTAGAAAAAACGTTTGTGACCGCGCCTAATTTAACCATGTCCCCGGGTCCCCCCCTGGTCTCATTCCTAAAAGAGCCTCCCCCAACAGCCACCCCCTGGTTGCTTTGGAGCACTTTATAATTAATTCTTATGTTTTTAGTTTCACAAAATAGAACATCTGGCACAGGAGCTTCATTATTAAAAATTTGGTGTGTGCGATCAAATTCAAAATTTCTCCAGACAAATGCAGAGTTTATGTTGCTTGCTGCATTCTAGACACAGCACACTGGTCTTTTTGGCACACCTTCAGGATTTCTCCACAGAGAAATGCAGAGGACCTTCTGCATGCCTTCGTAGTTGTTGCTTGCAACATTCTAGATTGGCATGCTGGGCATTGAGTGATTGCATGATTGTTCGATGACGCGCTGAATCAATTCAACAATTTGGCATCATCCATTGATTGTAGGCCGGAGAGAGAACTGAGAAGATGTTGACAGAAGCGAAAATCAATGACGCAAATATGTGGATTAGTGCTGCAATAACTGATTAGGAGACATGCTTAGAAGAGATGGGATCAATATTTTTTTATGAGGGAGGACCAAGGTGCAGAAGTGCACGTAGTACACAAGCAACTACTTAGAAATTTGATGGGAAGAAGTTGGAGGGAGTTTTTGTGACGGAGTTGTAATTGGAGGGTTGGGCAAGGCATTTTGTCGAATGGTTGGTGGGGTTTGTGTCAATGCATTGGGGATGGTGCACGAGAGCTTTAGATGTTTGGTTCCGAAGGAAATGGTTATCAAAATGGGAGTGAAGGTTGCTGAGCATGGTAGGATGGTGATGGCTATGGTATTGGTTTGGGTGGTGGTTCATAGTATGTTAGATTTGCTTCAGGTGAGTATGGTGAAAAGAAAAGAAAAGAAAAGGAAGAAAAGAGGGAATGCAAAGGAAGGGAAAAGAAAAGGAAAGGAAAGGAAAAGAAAAAGACATGGGAGATCAAAATAATATACAAAGGTACTTTGGTCATAGATAAAAATTTAGTTGGAACCTTAATTTTTACCATGAACGTTAGTGACGGATTTTTTTACGAAAGGGAGAATCATTGTAATTTTAGAGAACAGAGGGGAGCTCTCTGTAATTGTTAGATAACTTGGAAGAGGTCAGTGTAATTATCCTTAATTCTTGAGAATAGTTTTGCTACATTTTTGGCTTTAAAATAATAAATAATATAACTTCAACAAATATAGTATTTGTGTTGAGAAATAAAATAAGTTAGAGGAGTGACTTTGTAATTTCATGTTTATAAGTGATTGGTAAATTACTTTGATCTCCCCTCAGGTTTGGCATAATTACTAGAATCTCTCTTAAAATGTCACCAACATCCCTTGTCAGGTTTTCACTTGGACGACGTTAGTGTATTAGCATTTTATCCTTAAAATTAAAAATATATATATTTAGCAAAAAATTACTACTGATCTTCTTTCTTACCCCCCCACCCCCACATATATTCATACACATATATATACATGCAAATTACATAGACCTACCAAATTTCAAATATCCATATACATACATATAGTCTCACCAAATTATGGAGACCCTGATACATACATACATATATACATACAAATCATAGAGACTACATAAACCCTTCTTGCAAATGTTGTACAGGACCATTTGATTACAATGTTGTACAATACCTTGGATTTCGTTCCTTCGATTGTCGAGGCTGGCGTCCCTTTTCTTTCCCTTCCTCATTAAGCACTGCTACAAGTCCCAACGACATCCCCAACGGAGTTGTTGCCATTGAATTTTTCAAAGAGAATTCTCCATTGGCCAACATCCCTTTTCTCTCCCTTCCCTGTTCCCAACGACATCCTCAACGGAGCTGTCGACTTGACATCGTCGACTTTTTCGCAGAGAATTTTCATATGCCGAAGAAAGTGTGTGTGTATAAGTTATACATCACATAACAACATGAAATTTATATGAAATATTACAAGATTTAAAGAGAAATTATAGTATTAGAGATAGAGAGAGAATTCAAAACATTTTAGAGAGAATAAACTAATTTTTATATAAAGAGACAAACCCTGTAATTTTGAATATGCGAGACAAATCCTGGTTACAATGTTACATAGTAGAAACTAGAGACAAAAATTGAGATTAGGGTTTTAAGCAATGACTAGGACAATTTTCAGCCATAATATGAGGGAAGAAATTCGTGATGCAGAAGACCGGACACTACCTATGGTTGGTGTTCCTTGGTTAGATTTTGTCCTTTTAGCTTGGGTCAATCTATGAAGGTTGCCATAGTGATCAAAGGTTGTGGGTTGAATGGTGATTGTTGAATGGTATGAATTAGTGGGTGTGGTGTTTGGAAATGCGTGCATCACTATAAGGGTTTTTATTGTCATCTCTCTTTCTCTAAAATTGTCAAAACCTTCTTATATATGTATGTACATATATCTGTTACAGAGTATGTGTATATATGATACCAACACTCAAAGAGAGTTAAGAGTTATATGTATATATATGTTATAGAGATATAGAGTTTAGAGTTTTATATATACGTAAGACTAATTGGTCTAGCCAAAAATATTAGTGATTGTTTGCCCCTACCCTAACCTGTTTGTCCCTTTAGCTTACCTTAAGAACAAGGGGGGGGGGGGAGGGGGGCATGAAGTGTGGGATAGAATGTAAGAAGTGTGTGACAGGTAACCTAGGCATTTCTCACTGGGCAAGCGTGTCTGATTCTGAAATCCTTTCCTAAACCACTTCTTGCCCCCTAACTTTCTGGCAAGATGCCTATGTTTCAAAAACTGTCGACATGTCAAAGATCCAAATACGAATTGGTTCCTAACAGAGTTTCTCTTATTATTATTATTAACAACTACTCTAAGAGGAATGTTTTTATGTAGTGCCAGTAATTTAATAACTATCGTTGTGGTCATAGATTTTCCTTCCTTTTACCGTATTTAGCTCAAAGGGTTGAAGGAAGATAGTGCATCAAGCTGTTCGCAAGGGCCAACTTGATCCTCTTTCCCAGGGATTTTAGATGAGGGAACCCTAGGAGAGCTATTGACTCCATCTACCGTCCATATTTGATCAACTACCTATCCTAGCTCCTTACATTCAAGCTCAACTTCTTCAATTAGGCTACCACTCGGGGCTTGGTTTAGCTAAGGATGGAATTAGCTATCGGATTAGTCTTCTTACGTTATTAAGCATCAGTATAGTATTTCACTTAGCATGCCTCTCCCTTTACTTTTCGGACCAACCAACCCGTTTGTAGTTCCTTATCCTGCCATTCTTGATATGAGGAAAGAATGGAGTAATGAATGACCTATCCTATCCTCTAGCAGTTGAGCTATCCCGACCATTCCCGATGTATCATCCTCATCTTACTAGATGACTCGGGTCTACGTCAATTAAAAGGTTGAAAGAGTATTACAAAGTCTTAGCTAGGCTATGGAATTTCTTGGATCTTCAAAAGGAAGACTTTGTAAGTTTCAGTGGGAGAATTGATATGGATCGCGAATCGAACATCTATATAATATGCAAACAACAACTCTAGATATTTGATATCTTTATCTTTAAATAAGATCTCAATTCCAACAACGGTTTCATTAGATATCTTGCAATTAGAATCCCTATTTTTTCCAATGTAGTTCCTCCACCAACCCGAAAGAACTTCCTCAACAGGAATGCATCAACAAAACTGTCATTCTGTATAAATTGTCGTGGCATGAACTTTGTCAATAGGTTCCTGGAATCCTATTGATATTGATTAGTTCCAGCTTGGTGAGAGTTCTCTTTTTGGACCAGACTCATTTTTAGACCGTCCCTTGAAACACATGCTTATCCTACATGTGCTTTTGAGGCTCGAATTCGGTAAGAATATCATTTTTTGGTAGTTCGAAGGGGGAATTGACCCAAAAATTAGACATGGGTCAAAACATCGTCGGGCGGTGGTCAACTCAAGTGTTGAACTCTTTTATAATATAAATATTGTTAACTGCCCCTTAGTGTGAAGACAAAAGGCTTTGTGACGCTGAATTGGATTCCCGATGCTTTCTATCAGTCAGGAGAGAGGGTTCCAAGTTGAATCGAGCCAGGCGGATGAGACGTTTATAGAACTGTATTGATTATGTGACTTGAGTTTATATATTTATATATGTTACAGAGAGGTACAAAGAGAGCTCATTAGTGATGAAGACCCATTTTAGCTATGGGGTTTCGTTTTGTAGTGAGATAACAAGAAGATATGGTGGATCAAGACATAAATTTGGAGAGATATTAGGGGTATTTTTGACTTTGTGTTTGAGTTTCATAAGGGTACAATTGGTATTTAAAAAATGGGAGATGATGTTAATATAATTTGTTTTGTCAACTAACGTTTGACTAATAGAGGGGAGGTTTTTCTTATTGACATAAAGTGAAAGGGATATTGGTGATATTTATGAAAATGCGAGGAAGGTCCCTACAATATGCCAAACCTTTGGGAAGGTCAATTAATTTACCTCAAGTCATATAATAAGTAGGGAAAAGCAATCCCAATCTAGTTTTGCCATCTTCCATTCACTCTCAACCTGCCTTACTTTTTTTTTCTCCTACATATTGGCCCACCAAACATGGTATTTGAGCATTGGTTCTTAGGTTCAATATGTTTGTCTGTCTCAAGAGGGTGTGAGAGTTTAATATACATTGTCGGGCCCCTACCTTAATAGTTTAAGCTTTAGAGCAAGTGAGAGAAAAAGAAGAAGAAAAAAGAAGAAAAGAAGGGAAAGAGGAGAAGAAAAAGGAAGGAGGAGGAATCACTTTAGGTCCAGAAACTTTAATATACATTGTTGAGCTCCTTAATTCCTTGTGATATTGTGGCAAGTGGTATTCTTATATTTAGTTTGAAAACTTGGCAAAAAGAATATTCTTTCCTCTTTTGTTTTTTCTAACCCTCGCTTTTTCTTTTCTTTTTTTAAATTGTTTTTCTGCTTTGACAACCTTATTAACCATTATATTTTGAATAGCTTGAGAAACATGTCTTTGATGTAGGTGAGCCTTGAGCATGAGGTACACACCTTACACATGCCTCACTATTTTGAGGTCTAATCATCAAGAGGTGTAATCTTCCTGATTTTTATAACTGCCAACTACATTGGGCCAATCAGTAAGGATAGTTGGTGAACAAGGGTTATCTTGTTTGTTAGGTCAGGGTCCTAGAATAGTTCTAGCCTCCAGGGTCAACCACACATTGGTGGTGGAGTAAAAGCAATTTTTTTATTCTCTTTCTTCCTTTTAGCAAGTTATGTTTATATTTGTGATGTTGCCAAACCAATTTGTTTTGTCTTTCTGTTTTCTATTCTTCAAAATTGGAGAATAACATTTTTTTTTTCCATTTCTTAATCTTATTTTATTCTGTTGTTCAAAAGTTTAGAATAATATTTGTTCACTTAAAGTAATTAGTTAACCTCTTTCTTGTTAGTCATACCTTTCCCCCTCTTTTTAATGAACATATTGTAGATTGAGAAGTTGACCTTTGTATGATTATAAGGTTGGAAACTAGAAGAACATGCTGCCTAGTTATCATCTATCTGCTGCTTAAATGTTAAAATCCAATCCCCCTCCTTTTTCTCCCTTTTCCACGCGCACTCGCATGTAAGCAAGCACATTTCTGCCACTTGTATATTCCCTTCCCCGTGTCAATTTCATTCATCTCTATAATAATACTCTAGTTGATAGTTGGTTCCCCATGATCACTACCCGTTATGCCATTGCATGATTTACCACTAGCTGTTATTTATGTATTTATTTTTTATTCTCTTCCCAGGAGACTATGGCTAAGGATCTTGGAATTTCCACCATTGTAGCAGGATTAACCTCTGGATCCCTTAATTCAGACATTCTCAATAGTTCCAATTCAGACCTGTCATGCCATGATGATAATGATGGTGATGATGCAGTTGACGAGGACGAAGATGTTTCTGATTATGATGACAATGACGATTATATGTACGAGGATGATGAAAGTGATGAGTATCTGAATGTGCAAGCCCAATTTGATAATGTGGATTTGCCACCTGGGGTAGAGGCATCAGTTTCTTGGTTGAAGGACCCTTCCCCCAGTGCAGATCTCCCAGCTGCTGTGAGCACTTCAGCCCAGAGTGATGCTGTGGGTCTTGCTGCAGTGGCAGGGATGTCTGCTTCTTTATTTCCTGAGGTTGCCAATAGCAAAAATAGTGCTGCTGTTGCTGCAAGCAGTTCAACAGTCTTTGCAGAGTTGAGTTCTGATGGGATAGAGGAAGAGAAAAAAGAGGATGAAGTTATGAGAAAGTTTGAGAATTTTAAACGGTTTGATACTGTTGATGATTTTTCGGATCATCACTTTAACTCCGTGGGCTTTTCAGGGCAGCAGGTGACTTTATGTAAATACATTTCATATTTGACCTTTGTTCATGTGCAACATATGCATGTATAATTGTATATACTTGTGTAATCTACTCTGTGCTTTTTTCTTGATAGCCACTGAAGAATTGGGCAAAGAAAATTCAGGAGGAGTGGAAAATTCTGGAGGAGGACTTACCTGGTGGGTTCTGAATGTATGTTCAGTTATATGTTGTACCACTATGATACTATATATGATAGTGGGGTGACCCTTACTGATCAAGCTTCTTTGTTTGAAGTGGACTGGGTCTGCAAGTCATCAAAGTATCTCAGCGTTTTCTTGAATGGAAAAATCAATTTTGTAAGAACATTAAAGGCTGAAAAGAGTTTCAAAAATAATCTTTCATATAAATTTTAGGCTCGTTAACCGGTGATCAAATAATTTTTATGCTTGCAGGTTGCCTCTCTATCCCCCCTCCCCTTCTCTGTCTCTCTCTCTCTGTGTGCTTGCACGCGCACACACAGATGCACTTATATATTTGTTATAAAATATGTCATAAATCATTATTTTGCTTGAAAATAACCTTTTTTTTTGTTTGGGGGGGGGGGGGGGGGCTGTGAATCGCCATCTGTCACTCATTATTTTTACTTCCACAGACACTATATATGTAAGAGTTTATGAAAGAAGGATGGATCTTTTGAGGGCTGTCATTGTAGGACCAACTGGCACTCCCTACCATGATGGTCTTTTTGTCGTTGATGTTCTATTCCCTCATACCTATCCTGATGTACCACCAGTATGTATTTGGTAATTATTTCCTTTTTTTATTAATAAAATATCTGCCAATGTAAATGATTGGAATTACCTGTGGACTTTCTTCCGTCAGATGGTTTACTATTATTCTGGTGGCCTTCGACTGAATCCAAACTTGTATGATTGTGGCAAAGTCTGCCTCAGCCTTCTGAACACTTGGACTGGTAAAAAGAATGAGATGTGGATGCCAAAGACATCAACTATGCTACAAGTTTTGGTTTCTATACAAGCTTTGATTTTGAATGCAAAGCCCTTCTTTAATGAGCCTGGATATGAAATTTCATATGTTGGGCCTGAGGGAGAGAGGAGATCTAAGGCATACAATGAAGACGTGTTCATTTTATCCTTGAAGACGATGATATATACACTGCGGAGGCCTCCAAAGGTATGATTTTGGCATCCTTTTCTTTGAATATTCTTCTATGTTTTCCTTGCATGGGATATTTGATTCATCAGGATGATACAAACCCTATTTATTTCATATTTAGTTGGAGATGATAATGAGATGCATTTTATTAGTAAAACCTGTTCCCAGGACCGGCAATGGACAGAGCTAACTTGGTTATTTAGGCATGCAATGGGCATGCAGCAAATGCTTCTTATAAAATATCAGAAGAAAGAAGGAAACATTAGTGATTCTAAAAGCTCTTCTGAACTTTTTTTTAAAAATGCTTTTTTTTTTTTATATTTTCTTCAGATCCAAGAGCATGAAGTCTTTATAAAGGCGCTATTTTTTTGTTTGTAAAATCTGAGTGCCAATAAAAAAATGGAAGTCATTAATGTTGGTTGGGGAAAGCAAATTTAAATGTTATAACTAATTCGAGGCAGGCCAGCTATGGTGTTCTTTCTTCTTTGTTCTCAGCTCGCTTCAAGCTATGGTTTTATATAACTCAGGCATGCAATGGTCATGCAGCAGCACATGCTTGTGTATTATTGGAAGAAAAAAGGAAAAATTAGTGAATTCTAAAATCACTTGTGCAGCCTTTTTTTTTTTTTTTTCTGTTGCTAAAAGATTTTCTTGGGATCCAACAAATGATATAAAGACACATTTTTCCCTTTGCCAAATTTGGTTGCAAAAAATAGAGGTCAAAAATATTGTTTGGAAAATTTAAATTTTACTAGTACACATACCTTGAGTCAAGCTGGCTGTGGTGTAGGCCATACCTCGTATACTGGCAAGCCAAGCCCCAGGAGTGTCTGTAGTTTTTGTTCACCTCAGGCCCTGCCCAAGCCTAAGTTTTAGAAGGAAAATCAAAGCGGAGCTGCGTGAATCTTGATTTATTTGCAACTGTACTCATTTGGACTGGAAATTTGTGGATTAGGCAGACCAACAGAGAAAAGGTGGACTTTATATTGAAGAATAACGAAAAAAAGAAATAGATAGATATATAATAAAACTATAGCTGAAAGTTTTTCTTTCCCCCTCTGTTTGGGGCTCTTGTCTGCTGAACTAGGTTCAGCAACTAACTTGAAACTCAGTACAATGAAACAACCAAAATTTGCCATTTTTTTGGGGCTTTTGTTTTGCTTTTGGTGCTGGGAATGCCAAGTCTTTTTTAAATCTATTAGTTCATTTCTACAATTTCAATTAATTACCTTATGCGCACTTGCTCTTTCCAGTTTTCACTGTGTTCGGTCCATGTTTAGTCTGGATTGAACCAAGCTTTGACTTGAATGGTATCTCTTCCAAATAAAACAAAGTGGTTATGTGTCTTTTAAAAAAGATGTTTAGTTTTCATTATATAGTTGTGATGAAATTCTATAAATATTTTAATTTTGTTTTCTTCAGTGAAAAAATAACGTGAACTTTTATAACATAGTTTAAAATAAAAAAAACTTTAATTTTATTAAGGAGTCAATCTGGCTTTGGTTTAGTGAAGAACTTTTGCATAATTTTTCTTGAACTATTATAATATACTTTAAAATAAAGAACTTTAATTTTATTAAGGAGTCAATCTGCCTTTGGTTTAGTGAAGAACTTTTGCATACTTGTTCTTGAAGTGTTTCTAGTCAGTTCATAAAAAATAAGTAAATAAATAAAGGAGTTCTAATCAATTCATTAAAAAAATAGAGGAGTTACCATGAAAGTGAATTTCCATTTTCACCTTTCAACAACAATAATAATAGCATTTTCTGCACTGACAATTTGATCCATGAGTTTTATTTTTGTCGGACCATTTTAGGAGAGGAGCCTCTAAGTATTGATGACATCAAATTTCCAATCTGCAAAAATAATTCCCAATCTGCTTTTAATTTTGCATGTGTGATAATTGGAGTGTTTTCTCGTGTTCCTTTAGACACACATGAACTTGGTTGATGCTGATGTGCAGTTCTACTTGATGCATACATATTTAGTTTTGTCTTCTTGCAAGTTTGCATGTCTGTACTTACCAAAAGATTTTTTTTTGCATCTCTGCATGCATGCATGTCTACTGGGTGATATGCAAAAGGGCTAGCCCAGTGCATGAGGGGTCTAGGGATGGTTAGATGTACGCAACTTTACCTTTGCAAGTATAATGGCTGTTTCCTCGGCTCGAACCCGTAACCTTCAGGTCACAATAGAGTAACCTTACCGTTGCGCCAGCCACCAGGGCCCGCCCTCTACTGGGTGATATGCAGTGGAGCAAATTTCAGGCCACTCTTTAAGTGTTGCCCACATAAATTACCTGGGAGGTTACCGGGCTCATGGGAACCCTCGAATCAAAGTGGATGGAAGCCCAGATGGGATTACAACCCTCTCCCAAACCATATTGACACTTTGGACTCTTACCTGTCCAGAGTCTTCATTGTGATTGGAATGACTAATTGGAACACAGAATATTCAACTCTGTTCTGTGGTTCGATTGTCTTTATCTTGAAAGCCAGGCAATCCTTTGGTGCCAAAGCTCAAAATTATGCAGTATCATATATAGAACATTTTTGGTGTCAAAAAATAATAATCTGAACTCGTACAGTTACTAATAAAATTTCAGAATGATCTGAGGTCTGCTGTCAATTCAAATGATAGCAGTATGGGCCAGGGCCATGTGTTACAGAGACCCTCCCATTCAGTGAAGACTATCCACACAGATACACCTTGTACACATTAACTTACCCAGGCCGGCATGCAGACTACAGTGCATGTAGATTTGCCTACAGATTGATTGCTAACTGTAGAGTTCTGTTGTGAGTTTTAAATATATTTTTGTTTTCTCTAGTTTCCAAATACTAAGACCACAAGACTAAGATATAATCTGTTTGAATTTTCTTGCAGCATTTTGAGGATTTTGTTGCTGGTCATTTTCGCGTCCGTGCCCATGATATTCTGTCAGCATGTAAAGCTTATATGGAGGGCACTGAAGTAGGGTCTGTGGAAAAAGGAGTCCAGAACACTAATGAGGAAAAGAGCAACTCAAATGAATTTAAGCAAGCAGTAGCTAGAATGATGAATGGTCTCGTTTCAAGCTTCATAAAAAAGGGGGCGACGGACTGTGAGCAGTTTCGTCTTCCAGACTGATTTCTCAGCAGTAAGTAAGATCTAGTATTAACAAGCATGGCAAAGCTGATGGGGGGACTGCGCTGCAGTTTTAGGCCTTTTAAGTGCCTTTTGTTATTTCAGTTTTTGATGACACTGCACACGTTCCCATTTGGGATTCTATATAGGTATATAGATAAGGTAGGGCATTCGAAGGACAAGAACAGAGCTTCTGGTGGATATAGTTGATTGCATCAAGTCTCTATTATGCTCAGGTTCCATGCTTCCATTCTCTCTGGTGATTTTTATGCATGGGAATTATATCATTGGTGTTTTTAGTTTAATCCATGGATGACATGGAATTTTGGCCAATGTTTTTTGCTTATGATAATTAGACCTTACCCGGATGATATTGATAAATAACAATTGATGTGTATATGAAAAATAGAAAGCTTCTACCTGAGCATTCCTTGTGTATTACTTTGGCCTTGACAAGCTAGTCCTGTATGGACTCTTAATCCTTTTTTTTTTAAAAAGTACTTTCTTTGGTCTAAACAAAGCACTACTTTTTGCTTTTTGGCTTTAATAAGTAAAAAAAGTACATAAAATAAGCGTTACCAATCATTACCTTAAAAGCAACAAAAGCAGGTAAGATGATGATTGGTTAATTTAAACCTCGGAAATGATCTCTCCAAGTGGGGTTTGCTTTGACTATACATTCAAAGAAATTTAAGTTCCCATAGACCTCTCTGTTCTACAGCAAAGTAGCTCCTATGTGATATGGTAATTGATGTCATGGCGCTCCTGGTATTTTAATCAACACGACGTTCAGTGCTGTGGTTGTCAAAAAGACGTCACAGGCAAAGGACGCCCACGAACTTGTGGACACAGCCCTTGAGAAGCAGCCACTAACCCACCCTTCCATTCGGTGCTTGTGATAAGGGATTGTGTTCGAATGAATGGCAGTTTTTGTTTATTTTGGGTTGGGGGAAGGGGGCATGCACTCTCAAATTTCATTTGAAGATGACTCAGAAAGATACTGGAACAAGAATCCAATCCACTGGATAACTGAAAAAAAAAAAATACTATAAACATCATAAATTTTACCATAAAAAAATGTAGTGGTAGCATGAGGACTGAGAAGTAAAATACAGAGAACAAATAAAATGTGGTTTGAATCATAAAAATAAATCAACATTAACATTTAACACCAACTGACTCTGAAAGAGAACTGAAAAGAAATTGGGAGAAAATGGCTGTATGCGGAAAGCCAACGTGGATAACAATTCATGCTCTGCATGCTCATTGAGGCATTAATAGTCCTTTTGAGCAGAGTCCCTTCGAACAGTGTTTGTATTTGAGAACTAATCAGAGAGGGACGAGAACCTTCTCAACATTTCTCGCATTCTTCCACTAGGTAAACAAGGCCCATTAAGAAGTGCAAAACTGCAAAATAATAATCAAAGATCAAGAAAAATAACATTGATTTGATAGCCAATCCAGCCAGTGCGAGTTATATTTAACCAAAACACCACAATACGATGCTTGCATAATTTTATTATATCAGCAATTACTGAAAACCAGAAGAGCAAGATTGGTCAAAAGAAATGAGTTGATGGATAGGGATAGTGCTTATAATATTAATCAAGACAAAGCATGTCAACATGATTCACAAAACTCTCTCTCTCTCTCTCTCTCTCTCTCTCTCTCTCTCTCTCATTTTTTGCAATCACAAACAACAGCATCATATCACATTTCAGAGGACATCGAATCTCATTACACCAGCAAGAAAGAAAAGTCGGCAAGCTGCCTGTACAATAATCTCATTTACTAGGACTATAGACATGTTAGTTCTGCAAATTACAAGAACAGAAATTGGTAGCAATCAGCTACTCTAAAAGTTCAAGTTGATCAAGTGTCTAGAGGGTATAAAGTATTTATATCATCAATAAGGAAAGCTTATGTTTCAACGAATCACATATAGAGATATTGATAACACACACAGAGTTAATGGTATTTCATAACTAATTGATTGGGCAGCAGCTTTTAGACCACCTGAAAAGGAATATTTATTCTTTGATCCATATGCATTTATATCATCAACATGGCCCCTAGAATGTGGCCAAACTCCCTTCCATAATTGGTTCAAGCATGTGCATAGATTATAATTATCAAGGAGGCAATGAGATTCGAGCCTACAACTTTCCAACTCTGATATCATGTTAACAAAACTATTCTAAAAGCTTAATTGTCAAAGTGGATGTAACTTTTAGTATTTGTCATCAACCCTCTAACAAGTAATAATCACAGGAGAGTCAAAAATGATAGTTTAATTCAATTATTAGTAATTAATTTTCTTTATTATTTTTATTAATGAATAATTTTTCTCACAAGTATATGATTTTCAGCATTAAAATAGGACATGCATACATATTTAAGGGTAATAAACTGTTTCCATAGAAAAATATGTATTATATTTAATTTAAGTTATATATATTTTTGATAGGTAAGTGGTCCTTGGGGTGGGAGTTGAACATGGTACCTTAGCAATAATACTCGAGCCTCTTCCCAACTCATCCAACCCCAAGGGTTATGTAATTTAAGTTATATGAAAGCTCTCAACTCTCTCCTTTTTTTTTTCACTAAAAAAATTAAGGATACTAATAATATTTCTATAATATATATACACGTAAGTGTATTTTTTTATTCTAATAATTAGTACTATAATAGGATTTTTCTAAAGAAAATATTAATTCTTAAATAGTAAAATTATTAATTATTCATCATGGAATGAAACTGGTTCCTCATAAAATTATTAATTACTAGAGATTATAAGTTATTAAATATTGATTATTAAAGAGTTAACTACGCATCATCAACAAAAGTCCAGGAATTTGCCGAAAATGCTGATACTGCAAAGCAGCTCCACCTATTACAGGAAGATGTATGCGTATCAAAATTCTATATTTTTGGCTAATACTAGCAAAGGAAATTTGTGAAGATCTTGCCTGCAGATTACTATTTACACTCAAATGGATGACAAACTAGTACTGCATAAAGTTTGTAAGAATCAAATCCTAGGAGAAGAGAAATTGAAATGAAGAGGAAACTGAGATGTAAATCAGTTACCGGGTGGTAAAATAAGCCAATTCATGGACCGGAGCTTTGTGTTTGATCCAACTCTGCACTCAACATATGGTGAAGAAGGACATCAACTCTTTGACTCCGCGTTTTTGAGCTGCAGTACATAAACAGAATAATAAATCCAGATCATCCCTGACAGCTAGAAAGAATGTAATAGAAATATTCTCACTCTGAGAAATAAGCAATACATACCCAACATAACGCCGCCGGTCCTTTCCTCCTTCCTGGATTGAGAAGGTAGATGATGGTATTAAGCTTTGTTTATTTAGATACAAAATGCTTACATATTAAGAATATCAAACCATGTTGCATTGACCTCATGTTACTGGGGCATATTCTATTTGGATGTTGTGAGGATGATTCAACTAAAGACTAATGATATGCACTTTGCTTCAACTGTTCATTGGTTGAAATCAGGTGATTATAATGGAGGTGCTTAATCAGGACAGCACTGACAAATTTTTTCAAATGCATTACTAGGAGCAGAGAAAGTTAACAATGACACAGTAACTTATAAGAGGGAACAGCGTCAAAATGTCATAACATAGCAGACCATTGACATGGAACTATAACTTTGTAATCATTACATACAGATCATTGACATGTAAACAGAAACTTATGCACCAAACTTGCAGTAAAAAAATAGGAAAAAGGAAATGGAACTAAGAACCAGATTGATCCTCAGTCCCTCATGGTGGGGCACTAAAGAGAAGCTCTTAGTTGTCTTCTGGTCCTTGATGTTTCCTCTTCATCATATCCCTAAGGGAATATTTTCTGGATCCAAAAGCAATAGACAAACAATAAATAAGAAACGCAGCACCACATACAGTGGAACTTTCATTTTGTGAATTTACAACCAAAGATTACTTAATTCATGGAGTATAATATTTATGAAAATATATAATGCTGCGCTTTGGCCCTCTTGTGGCCAAACAAATTTAAAAAAAATGTTTACTAGTGACCTTATGTCTGTAAAAAGCCTGGTGCTTGTCAAACTTTAGAAGTGTAGGTGTTAGGTCCAGTTGTGAAGATGGAAATGTTACACATAGGATAATGGAGAGAGTAGGAGTAAAGGTTAGGTTGAAAATCGAGGAAGCCTGGGAGTTGGGGGAGCAAGAGAGAATGGTAGTGGAGATAAAATGGAAGTGACTACTGTCCTTCCAAAATATTTTGGATATGAAGGAAGCCGGGAGTATGAAGGACCGTTGGCGATAGATAGAACAGGTGCTAGAATGACATGGTTATGTGGAGATAATCCCAAGTCATTGAGAATGTTCATAAGAGAGGTGAAATGTGCCGATGGCAAACATTGTCTTGGAAGACGTGTCACTCCCTTAAAGATGAGAACAAAAAGTATACTGCAAGAGAAAAAACGGGGGGGGGGGGGGGGGGTATCTTAGTGAACCTTGGTTTTAATCTCCAAGTAAAAACCTTGGGATCCCAGTATGAGGTCCACAACGCATCTCCAAGGTCACACTAACATCGCACATCAAGATCATGGAGGTCCTTAGGCTCTAGTCCCAACCTAGGTAGGCATGAGGTGCATTAGGGTGTACCATGGTTACCACAATTCGCTCCTTCCCTAGCGAATTGCAAATTGGGATCGCACGATTCAAAACATGGGTCATTAGCGATTTGGAACGCAAAATTTAGCGTTCCAATCTAAAATATCAAAAGTCCCAAAAAAATCATACAACATACACAAACATCATTGGAATTTTATTTTATAATGACTTGGATTCGTTGAAATCTTTTTGGTGTATATATATACATACTAATATTATTATAAATACAATCAAAAAACATATTACGTCCCAAATAAACATATTTTGTTCCATCAAAGCGATTCAAAGAAGTCTAACCTTAACGTACTATGTTCTATAACAAGTGACGATTTACGTTCTCCGTTTCCGTTTCCCGTACCGTAGCGATCCATGTTCCAGGTAACATTGGGGTGTATGTGCTTGGAGGCAACTTTAGGGAGGGCAATGGGAAAATCCTTTTGGAGATAGACATCAATAAATTGTGAGGTGATGACCGTGAGGTTATGGAGAGGATTTGAGTATTATAGCTATCAAGCTAACTGTTGGAGAACCTTACACATAGCTAGGGTGGAGGTACGGTGTGCATTGACCCAGTACTTGATTGATACCTTGCTCAACGAGGTAGTGTGTATCAATGAAGACTAACCATGTATCACATATTTACTGGACTACAGTCAAGGGAGAAACATCCGTGTAGAGAACCTTGAACAAAGGATGCAAAGTTATCTCAGGGTGCCATATAACCACTCTATTGAGTGCCGAAGGCAAGGTAAGGAGTGCCATGTGGCAAGGTCCAGTACCCTAAACAAAGTTTGGCAAGTAGATGCATGCATACACTTTGCATGTGTAGATTATTAATTCCTAACAATTAGAAGGCCTATCAATAGGCACCATATGTTTGTACGTACAAACCATGGGATGATTTGGAGGGCTATAAATTGGTTAGTGGCTTGTGATAGAGTTAATAATGAGTTCAAAAGCTAAGGCTCCCTTCCTAAGTTAAGGCTTTAAATTAGTTAGTAGCTCATAATAGAGTTAACACCAATGGGTTGTTTCACATTATAAGGTTATACGGAATCCCCCAGTTCAGATATGCGTGCTTTACGTAAATGTAGCAATGAGACTTATGGCCATCAATATTACCTAGAATCTTCTATATGCATTGAAGTACCCGTGTTGAACACCCGACACACCAACATAGGTATGGGATATGTGTCCAACATGACTAATTGGACATGCACCCAACATGTCCACAAATTCAAGTTTATTATGTATTGTACATATAACTCTCTTATTAATGTTCTTTTAGTTGGATGGTTGCTTCAAAATGGATAAGTACCAATATTGAACACTATATGTTACATAAAGGCACCATTTCACTTTGGAAATATAAAAAGAACGTTAATATATATATATATATATATATATATATATCCTTGTATCCTTGGATTTAGGGATTTAGTGTGTCTAATGATTAGACACATACCCTCACCTAACACACGCACCCGAGTCTGTGTAACATAGGTGATCATCTCTTCATCCACTGTCATTTCTTTGAGGCTTTATAGAAAATGATTTTTCTCTAGTACGGTTAACTTGGGTGGCTCCTAATTTGTTACTTATGATTGCTTTTAGTGGCTCTGAAAAATGAAACAACACGACATTCTTTGGAATGGACATACTTCACTTTAGTTTGTGGGGTTTAGATTGAAAAGAATGCTAAAATTTCTAGATACAATTAAAATGGGAAAGAAGGGTGGGGTAAAGGATATTCATAACCTCTCTTCGGGGTCAGCAACTAAGGAGTTTAAAGGGGTACCATTGAGTTTAATTTTGAATAATTAGAAGGAGGGTTGCCCCACTAATATGGCCAACAAGTCCTCACTTTATGATTGAAAATTGTCTCCATTGGGTCTTGTTAAATTTAATTTTGATGGGTGTGCACTAGGGCTCTTCGAGTCCCCTTGGCATTGGTGAAAGAACCATCCTAGTACTTATTTTGAGGGTGGGCCTTAGGTGCAACAGTAAGGTTCCTCTATTGTGACTTGTAGGTAACATGTTCGAATCGTGGAAACAAGCCTCTCCGCTTGGGGGGTAAGGCTGCGTTTATCTAAGCCTCCTCAAATGTTGTAATAGCAGGAGCCTCGTGCACTGGGCTAGCCCTTTTAGATATGGTTTCGCTCCTAAAGCAGAGATTCTAAAATTCGTGGAAGGCCTTTGGAAAGCTCCCTCGTTTGGTTTTCATCATTATTTGATTAAGGGAAATTTCGAGATAGGGGGGCTTTACATGGAATCACTACCTTTTGGTCCTTGGCACTACTCTCACTTGATGCAAGAAAGCTTAGATTTTTTCTCTTTAAAGGCTGAGATTTCTTGGATACCAAGGTAGAAGGTAAATTTCTTAGAAAAATGTTCACCTTCAACTTTGGAGAGTTTTATAGGTCACTTCTACTCTCCTTCAGGAATTATGGGACTGAGTTTGTAGAGGTAGGAAAGTTTACTAAATTTCCTTCGTCTCGTTCTTGTACTTTTGTGTTGTGTCGAGCTTTTCTTAAGAGGATTTCTTAATCTTCATCTTATGTATATCTTTTTCCTCTTCTATCATATATATATGTGTGTGTGTGTGAGCGCACACGTTTATTATTGAAAAAAATGGAATTTAGGACTAAGCATGAACAATGACCTTTATTTTCAAGAATTATGCCCCAGACCTGCTCTTCTTAAAATGGATGGCTCATACATGTTCCTTTTAACATTGTCAAGGAGGACTTCACAAATGGGCAGCATCAATCTGAATGAATTTTAAATATAATAAAAAAAGAATGGATACAACCATTTTTTTGTGATCTCTTTTCATGATAGGTGGAGTTCCAATTTCCAATTTTTAGTTTATACTTACTGTTACCTCTTTAAAAGAGGGACTAGGCAGGACCCAGGTCTTACAGCCCACTCCCCACGCAAATGGCGTGAATTCGATTCCCCCTCCCCAGTGTCCCCACATCATTGTCTGAAAAAAAAGAGGGACTGGGCATGAGTACCAACCTTGTCCTCATCTTCGCATTTCTCTGAAGTTTCGAGTTCCATTTCAGCAAAGAATGCCTCCAAGACAAATGCTACAACCTGAAATTATATTGAAAACAATGACATGTCAATGATTACTTTTTGGATATTGACTCAGAAGGAAGTCAAAAAACTGCATTACATTAAGCAAAAGACATGAAAATAGGGAGATGGCACCAACAAGCTCTAGCTTGGTTGGTATCTCCACCTCCCCATATGGGAGGTTGAGGGTTTAAGTCCCCTTTTATGTGTGTAATGGATTCGAGTATTTGCCCACAGTGCCCTTCCCAGAAATGGGTATGTATTGAGCTATAAAAAAAAAGGAGATGGCAATGGTAACAAAAGTCAGTCATATCCCAATTGAAGTTCCTTAAAATGTCAAAGAAAGTTGTGTCAGCAACTAGGCATGCAAAATCTCAATCTATTTAGCTGGTCTATATAAGATTAGCTTATATTATTAATAAAAATGAAAAAAGGAACCACCACATGATAATTGGATTGCTTCACATAACCTTTTTTTTTTTTCTCATTTCATTTTTGATTGGTAATACACAAGCACCCATGTCCTATCTAGGACTTGAACCCTTCACCTCCCCTTTGAGGATGGTAGAATCTCTTTACATAACTTACCTTCTATATCATTATTGTAATGGTTAAATCATCACAACTCAGGACTCACTGCTTAAGATGCATAATTTATTTTGATTACATGGTAAATAATTTTAAAGCTAAAATGAATCCGAATTATTTTTTTAAGGTAAGTCATCTACCAATAATCAACATACTTGTATATTACATGCACATCAAATCAATAACTGAGTCTGAGACCATTTTGAATGGCCTGTCAAAACATAATCTAGCAACAGGAGGCTTGTACCCCCTTGGTGCTTCTTAATGAATTTATTACTAATAAAGAAAAGGAAAAAGAAAAAGAAAAAGAAAGAGAAAAGAAATAGTGTGTTGTTGCATGCGATCTAGAGGAATGGTACACGTGCTCATTAAACTCAACTCAACAAAGTTTTATCCCAACTATTTGGGGTCGAATATATGAATCTTGTCTCGCCATTCTACTCTATTTATTACCATCCACTCAGTTAGACCACACATTATCATATTGGTGTAACAAGTCATGGTGTAACAAACTGGACACAAGCCCCTTTGACATCTGTTCGTCTGCAAATAATTCTCGATTGAAGACATAGACAAAGGGCTGCTCTTTGAATAGGAAAAAGAGTGGATCTGCAGGGTCCCAAATGAATTGGTGGTATTTATGGTCTTACCTGAACAAGAAGTTGGACACTATACTTTATGCTCCTAGAGCAATACACACACATATAGATAGATAGGTAATACACAAGCACTCATGCCTCAATTAGAACTTGAACCCTGCACCTCTTTCTTTGGGAGTGGGAGCAGATACCACTTGAGCTAATAGCTGGTGGTCTCCTAGAGCATATATATAGGAGCAATATATAGGTAATACACACGCACCCATGTCTCGATTGGGACTTGAAACCTGCATCTCTTCCTTTGGGAGTGGTAGTAGATACCACTCGAGCTAATAGCTGGCGGTCTCCTAGAGCATATATATATATATATATCATGAGATATATAACTATTCTTGTCACTATGGTGAACCTTGATTATAAAGGAGGTTGCACATAATTGCTTGGTAACTCTATTTTTCTCAACTTGTTTTTCAATTCTTCATTTCGTTCTCTTCTTCTATGACATTCCTTTAATTCCAACGCTCGAACCAGTAAGCACCAAATTTACCAAGTTTTAAATAATTTTTTTTGGTAAATTACACTTTTCACCCTTAAACTTTACTCCGAATTTTACTTTAGTCTCTGTCCTTTCAATTTTGCCAATTTCACTCTCTAATTTTTAGGCCCTTTTTAATTCCATCATTCCGTCATAATTGGCCGTTTAATGTGGACAGAAAAAGACACATGCAAATTAAACTGGCCAATTGTGACAGAAGGATGGAATTGAAATGGGGCTAAAAATCAGAGGGTGAAATTGACAAAATTAAAAAGATAGGGACTAAAGTAAAATTCGAGGTAAAGTTCAAGGGTGAAAATGTAATTTACCCAATTTGTTTTTATAAGTCCAAGTTACAAATAATGTTAATGTTAAAAAACATTTTCACATATGAAGTAATTATATTTATGCAACATCTGACATAAAAATCCAAGTATTTGAGAAGCACTGACTGAGACTCACCAAATTCAAAAGCAGCAAAACTGTTATTAGATAGAAGCTGACAAAGTATGCATAAGTCCAACACGTTCCTGTCAATTCCTTGTAGCTCTGAAATGTGAAAACATGAATTATCAACGATTCTGAACATAATAGCAATTGATAGATGCCTTTAACTAATCACACCATAACAATTATAGCAAAGCAATAAGACAATGTCAAAGGCCAGTGCCTGGTGGCCTAAGCGGTCAAGCAAGGCGATTTTCAAACTTAGCACCTTAATCTGTTCCAGGGTAGGCTTCTTCAAAGAGGCAACACTAAGGCGATTGCCTTAAGTAAGGCGAGAGGTGATCACGCAACAACCTTTATTATTGATCATATTTTACTTATATCTCCCACATGTTTATAATGTTTTATGCACTTAGGCAATTCTGTAAGACACATATTAGTATGAATCATGAAAGAAAGTAGTGGAAGTCTAGAAGTATTATTTATTTATTTTTCTTGATAAGTAAAGTACATTAATTAAAAGACGCTTGTGGGAAGCAAACCCATATACAAAAAAAGGAGGCAGGCACAAAAAATAAAGTCTAAGACCTCCCAAAAACTCCACAAAAAATTTATATTCATAGCTCTACAACCCAAAAGTCTAATGTTTTCAACAACCTATCTTTCAACCTACAAGGGGTCAATTCTTCTCCTTCGAAATCCTATTATCCAATCTATTATATTACTACGAGTATTATTATCAAACATTATCACAAAACATGCCTAATAAACATTTAAATTATTGAGGAGGGCAACACTTTCAACATGTAAAAAATTATAAGTAGGGATTGACATTAGACTATAACCATCAACTATCATCATTCTTCACAAAATCTGGGCTTGCTCATGATAAAAATTCTTCTCTCAATCATTCAGATTGACCACCTATATGTGAAGTCTTCCCAATATAAGCCCAACCTTTGAGAATCAATTTAGAGGTTACAAGATTGGCCCTATCATATCATGTCTTCCACATTATTAGGACTAGAAACTTTACAAACATTTCTTCTATATAAGACTTGGATAGGTAACAAAACTTTGAATGTCCATTGAGAAGAAAGAACCAAAGCTTAGAATAGTCACAACACTTAAAAATACGTCATATGTCACATTTAAATTGAACCTTTTTTTTTAGTTTTACCTAATAATTATTGTAACATTATGATATTATTCAACTTAGAATGTCTAATATATATATTTGATTATTTTTATATGTTAGTGCCTTACTTCACTCATGTAAGCATTTTTTTGTCACCACGTTTTTTTGGGCATTGTAGGACCTTAGCTCCTTAAGGGCGCCTTTCACCTCTAACTACAATGATTATTTTTATATCTTGATGCAGAACACTGGAAAAGGTCAGAAATCTTAGTATATATGGTCCAGTGAAATGTATGATGAACTGATGTACAACTTGCATAAAATATGATTGCACAAGGCTTAGCTAGTATCACCTTAGCCAAATTAATTTTGGTCCTGTCACTGATTCAGAAACCTTTCTATATGGAAATTACATATTTTTCATAAATTTTTTAAATACTGGTAAGAAATTAATGGTTTTTTTTTTTTTTCTAGTTTAAACTTATATACCCTCAATCTTTTTATACATAGCTATTATAATTTGCATGGGCCCTTGTCCTTGTTATCAGGGGGATGCAACACATCCTGTTTGACAGCTCTGCTCTACCAAAAGCCTTGTCTTTATTTAAAGGCTTAAAGCAAGTTATTTTAATATATTCTCTCCATCGTGCATGGCCAGTCTCCTCCTCTCAATTTTAGAGTCCTTTACAAGCAATATCTCAAGTTTCACCATCACAACTGTTAATTTTCTATTACTTTATTCGACTCATCAAACCTACTGACAGATTTTTTCTAGAAGGCAATCGATTCTGGTATTTTATCTATTCTCATTCTTTTACTCTTCAAGCTTTCTTAGCTCCTGTCATGCATGCAAATGCAAACTACTTGGTTCAGCTACATCAATTGTTCTTTTCCATTTAGCTCTACTAAGGCTATATCTTTTATTTAACAATAGGTCTTCGTCTTCATGAGGTGTGGGCATAAGTTTATATGCTGGTTGTCCATTTTCAGCCACCAGAATCATCCTATTTCCTCTGCGCTTCAACTGGCTGTGTGAAAGATAACATCCCAACATAGACAAAGTTGTCAATCAGTTGATAAAATATAACATTCTTTTCTTGGTTGTCCTTAGTTGCATGTTGTCCATAGTTCCATGGTGAAGCAGCACAAGGACTGGATAGCCACAATGACTCTTCCCTAGTTCAAGAAGCAAAATGGTATGATTTCTAGTGACATATGGTCTATATGGCCGTTATATATTGGTTTTTTGACCCTCCGATACCGTTACAGGCCGATATATTGATGTGACCAAAACTCATAGCCGTACCGGCCGATATCGTTACGTATCAGTTGCTACGGCCGTTCTGGGCCAATAAAAGACCGTTACAGGACTGTTACCAGCTATTTTGAGTTTTTTTTTTCATAATTCTTATGATTTTTATTCTTATAAGATTTCTATATAAGAGAGATACTTAACAAAATAATCCAAAAAAATTGAAATGGATTACCAAAACATTCAGGGTAAATAAGACCTCGAAAAAACTTCTTGGCTTCAAAATTTTTAATTTTTTTTATTCCATAACTAATCACACTCAATTGATTTTCATGCTTATAATCATTTTTGTTTTTGTTTTTATTTGTATTACTTTTTGTAAATGTTATTCAAATTAAGTGATACTTCTTATTAAATTAACTTTAAAAAATCCTATAAAAAATAATAAAATATCCTTCTTATATGAAAAATATTTTTTTAGGTGTTAGAAAATTGAAAAATAATAGTACAAAATATTAAAATGTGATAAATTGTAGTCAAGATATGCGTATCAGTGACTTTTAAGAGATTTGCTAGTGTTTGAAAAAAATTTACGGTTGCGGTTGCGGTTTCGGTTTCCGATTTCCATTATGGATAACCCAATACTCTTGATACCATTGCATCAGCGACCGCGCCGCGTCAAATCCCGCGACCGCGATTTAAATCCATGGAAGGCAAGACCTGCTGGCTATCTAACATAAACAAATTGGGGATATCCCTCATGTTTTCTTTTTCTCTTATGAATTCGGTTATTGTTCACTTCTCTTTTTAGTTATTTTTCTCTATTAAAATTCTCTCCAACATTGCCAAGTAGTAAGTTTTTAGATAATACATATCAGACCAAAATTTTCCCATGGCAAAACACACTTGTCAAACAATGTAGGGTGTTGGCTCAATTGGATAGAATAGACTGAACACATGGTCCTGCTTATGCTACTAGACTCAACAACCCGATACTTGCCAGCACTAGCCTAAAGGAGACATCAAAATCATTGGTTGCTAAGAAGGATAGAGTCATAAACAAATGAAATGCATAAGTTTATATTAAAACAAATGAAATGCACAAGTTTAGATTAAAACAAATGAAATGCATAAGTTTATATTAACGAACGATAAAGAAAAGACAATAAATGTGAATTTTGCCAATAGTAAACTAGGTAAACATAGAGAGAACAAGATGGCTAAAACAAATTGATATATTCTCACTAATGCATTGAGTAGCATGACTGAAGGGAAGATAAAGAAGATCATGACAGATTAGTGATACCTGCATCCATGCTTGCCAGTTTCCCATTACTAGCAAATTAAAAAGTGTCACCATCCCATTCGGGTAGTCATTAAAATTGAAAAGTAAATAGCTGACCTTGTCAAGAAAACTGAGTCAAGAAACTGTAATTTAACATAGACAAAACCCCTTAGCAAGAGCAGTAAACAAGGAAAATGACAGGTAGCAACACGGAGATGTGGTTCTTTGGTAATTATTGGTTGTTCATGAATGTTCTATCATCCATGAAGTGGCATATCTTTATAGAATATTACAGTGATTTTTTATCAAATCAAAGACTATCTAGGGGATTTAGTGAAGCTACCGGTATATTAAAAAGAGTTAAATGACAAAGGATACTCATTATCAGCAAGATCTGTTGCTTCCAAATTGGAGTTCCCAGCATTGACTATCCCACCAAAGATCTATACCCAAAGAAAAAAAAAGATTATAATGGTGCAACAGTATTTAAGAAAAGAAAATTTTTCAATTATTTATGGAAATAATAACGAGGTACCTGCAAGATAGTCCTGTCAAAGATTTACAATACGTAGACTAAGATAACCAGTCAATTTTTTTTATTTTATTTTAAAAAACCACAAATTTGAGATCACAGAGACCACAGAAAGAACCTCTTTTTTCTTTTCAGAATGAAGTCAAGACAACAGAACAGAAGCAGGTGAACATACGAACCAATGTACCTGTTCACCAAGAGAGCAATAGATGCACAGGACACAAAATATGGTCCCAAGGTATGGCATCAAACTTGGTACGAGGGTTAAAAATGTGGCAACAAAAGCTCGGTAACGTTGGACATGCATCAAGAGTCTTATTAATCGTAGCACTCTTGCAAGAAGAAGATAACGAATCCTGTTAACAAGAAACGACAAGAAGCAATTAAAGATATATTTTGGCATTTAAGAAAGTGCTAAGAGGCTAATTACTCTACACAATTACAGTTGGTACCAAAGTAAAAACTTTCTAGACATGAAAAAGAACATAACCGAAAGATTCTATTCTTCACTAAATTAATTGAGTTTTCAAACACCGCATGGATGTTTCTTCTATGGGTTCGTCAAGTTGCATGAGAAATGCTGTGCAAATTCAGATAAGAATAATTATATGCATTTGGAGACGCACCATCACATTGTCTTATATATTTAACATCAATAATGCTATCCTTACCTAAAAATTCTAACAAATCTCTTTACCTGTTGATGTGGCTATTCGGGTGCTAGTTAATGCAGCCTCTTGGTATGTGTGGGCGCTAGTGAAAACAGCCTCATGCGGCATGACTACATTACCTAACACCAAGATGCTTCACTGTCTAGCACCAAAAAGTTTCATTCACTAGCACCTAGACATATCAAGAGGCTGCATTAACTAGCACCCGAACAGCCACATCAGCAGGTAAAGGAATTTGGTAAAATCTCATATCACTCATTTAACATCTTTAATTGTACAGTACAAGAAAAAAAACAAGTGTCGCAGGAATAAAAGGAAAATATAAGTGCAGATTCACTCGCAAATAAATGGAGCATTGGTGCTGTCTATCCTGTTTGGGATGTAAACATGCAATGCAATTAGCTTTACCTTCTCATCTACTAATTCTAATTCCTATTACCTTAATGTACTACACTTTTTATCTCTCATTTTATGACTGTCACAGGCATAGGTAATCAAAGTGATGCTTGATGATCCAATGAACTGTGATTATCCTAATATTTCATTAAAGGTTGTGAATCTGATTTCAGCTCTCTAGTGGTAAGAATGAATGAAAAGAATAGAAACCCTGACATCTGGAACATTAATTTAAGCCATCAAAGAAATTGAGGATATCTTAAGGACTTGTTTTTCTCACTACCATATTCTTGGAAGGTAAAAACAATTCACTATAAAATCTTCACCGTGATCTCACCTTCAAATGACAATCCAAGTCAAAGATACTATCCCTAAAGATAGCACTCTATATCTAGAATTGAACTTGCTTTGTGATCTAGAATTTTGAATTATTTGGTTTGATGGGTATGGACCTTGTCAGTGATCATCTAAGAAGCACGGATACGGACACGGGACACAAATACGACACGACACGGACATGCAAACACGTTATTTCTCAAAAAATAGGACACAGACACGTTAAGAACACGTTGATTTATATAAAAAAAAATTATAATTTTTATATGACCATATAATAAAAACCTAATGTTATTTCAATTAAAATTAGCATAAAAACACACAAATTTTAAAAATATTATTAAGATATTAAAATAACAAAGTCATTAAATAAAAATTAAAGAACTTTTTCATTTAATCATCAGTATCAATGATTCAAGTGTCCGGACACGTGTCCAAGAAGTGCCCGAGAGTGTCGATGTCCGACATGTGTTGGACATGGACATGTGAGCCAAAATAGAGTGTCTGTACTTCAGAGGCGATCATGGTTGGCAGGTTGCATCCTTTTGGTGCTTTTTTACTTTCAAATATTTTGATACTTATCAAAAGAAATAAAATAATACTAATTAAATCCCGTTCAGCCCTTTTAAATTTCTTCAGGAGTAAGACCGTGTTGTTCCTCCTATAATGTATTTGCTTTCCTGATACATATAAACAAGAGGCCAAAGTTACTCCCTAGAATCCAAGTGAATTAGCATTGAAAAAATAATAGACAGTATCAATGCAAAATCCTAGAGGATGGAAAAACCCTCTTATCAACATCTAGGAAGACGGCTTATTTTGAGTGTTCACAGGCTCTCTTCTTCCATATGGATAGTGTCATTGTTCTATGACTTGATGCCCCGTGTTGCTTTAGACCTTCACCTTTTAGGGAAGATATTAGTATCATAGTTGTCAAAACACATATCACGACGTGTATCCTTTTTAAAAATAGTGTATTGTGTATTGTAAGATACAATAACTTTTTAAATATATTTATAAATATATATGTATATACATATACTTATATATAGATAATTTAAAATGATATAAATAACATTTCAATGATACACGCAAGGATCAAAATTTCATTTTGAAGTGTTGTTTCGGTTATCCAGGAAATGGAAATATTTTAGAAATGTTTCAGAAATATAGTGCAAACGATGAAAAAAGTTATAATGTGTAGAAACACATAGAAACATATAGTAAAATATATAAATGTATGAAGACAAATATTATAGTTAACTAATTGGAAATGTTTTTTTTTATAAAATATTATAAAGGTGTTCGCCCTCTTCAAGAAACTTTCTAATACATATTTGTTTATCAAGATAAATAAATTTTTATAGTAGGTGGAATTATTATAATTAAATACAATAATATAACATAATAATATGTACTATGTAAATATACACAATAAGATAATTTGACACAAGTTACAAATAAAATAACAATTTATGTGAAATAACAATATGGTCTTAAGATGAGATTAAGTCATTTGTGATTGCTTCTATCGAGTGACGAGTAACAAAGTTAGGGCTCTGTTGAGTGATGCTGTCGTTTTGGCGTATTGTCTGGTTCAGCGAAACAAAATGTATCATGCATATCATTTTGCAACGATACAAAAGCACATTTTGTATCGTTTTAGGCTTATGTGAAAAAGTATCGTACGATATGTAGCGCGCATTGTACGATAATAACAACCATGGTTACGTATATTTGGGATCTTTTAATAATGGTATTATTGTAATTTTGTTATATTTAAAAAATGAACTCAAACCTGAGGTATAGGAATTATACTTTATTAGTTATTACACCTTGCTATTTAATGAATACAATTTTTGTCTTCTCTTTCCTTTTCTTTTGTTCTCTCTTATAAACCCTAAAAAACATAGAAATATATTTTCCAACTCGGTATCAAAGCTCTGATCGAAGCCAAGAAATCATTAAAAATACCGTAGAAGATATTAGAGCACGAAAGGGAGCTAGAATAGGTGCTGATGTCAGCATTTTTGGATAAAAAATACTAGGTTCCTTGCCTGCTAAATCTCATGATAGTTTTTCCCAAATTTTTTGATACCATCTCATGCGATTTTTCTAATTTTGAATGATTTTCGGGAAAGATACAAGTTTTTTTCGATCTGTTGTTTTAGCCGTTGTCTCTTGTTTTGATGCTTCAATCCTGTATTGAGGAGTGCATCTAGGCCAATAGAGGTACTTTTGGACTGACTCATGATCATTTGAGTCCTTTTTGGTTAAAAAAGAGAGAAAACAGAGGTTGCGTATTGTTGTTTTGCTACTACTGCAGCATCTTTTGACTATTGGTACTTGTCGGCCTCTGTTTTGGCCTTGTTTAGGGGTTGGTGTGTGTAGGATTTGTTTTTGAGCACTATTAAGTCTTGTTTGGATGTAGTTTCTTTTGGGCTTGGTTTAGGAGCCGATATGTGTAGGCTTTGTTTTTGGGCACTATTAAGTTTTGTTTAGTTGCTGTTTTTGGGCACTATAAGTCATGTTTGGCTTTGTTAGCTGCTTGACTCCTAGACTTGTTGAGGCAGCATGTCAAAGGTTAGAAAAGTCTCTAGTAGCTCTAGTAGCTCTAGTAGCTCTAGTAGCAGCATATCGGGTCAGTTTAATAGCCAAAATGAAAAGCCTACACTACATATTACTATTGCTAAACTTGATAGCACTAATTGGTCTCGATTTGCTCTATTGTTTATAATAGTAGGAGGAGGATGAGTTACATAGATGGAACTACTGTAGATCCGGGCAGCTCAAATCCAATGTTTGTTAAGTAAGACTTAAATTTCACAATTATATCATGGCTTCTTCAATCCATAGAGCCAGTGCAGTAATGATTACTTGTTCTTGAGGACGACAAACGAGATATAAGATTTAGTTGCTTAGACTTATTCGAAGATGGTGGATGGCTAAATACAACTCAGATTTATGATTTGAGGAACTGAATTCACGAGCATAAACAAAGATGTATGACTCAGGCTACATATTATAATAGAGGTTTGTGGTAGGAATTGGATCTTTATTAGGTGTTTTAGGTTGATTGTCCAGGTGATGCCATAAGTTTAGGCTGATGGTGGAGCATAAGCACATTTTAGAGTCCTTGGCTAGTTTGAACATCGAATATGATCCAATTCGAGTTCAGATTTTGGGAAGTGATCCACTTTCTTGTCTCAATCAGGTATATGCTTGTGTTAAGAGCGAGGACAGTAGGAAAAGTGTTAAGCTACAGTGTTTGACTCATGATAGATCTCCACTTGCATTTGTTGAGAGCTTGATATACATTGTTGGCTCATTCTCTAACAACTTAAGCTTTTAAAGCAATTGGTGATCTAACTGCTTCAACTTTCTTCACTTAGGAGAGATCTATCTTTGCTTCTGCGAGAAGGCAAAGAGATAGTAAGAGCCGTGGTGGTAACCAGTTTGTTTGTTCTCTCTTTGATGACAAGAATAAGCTGGTTTGTGATTATTGTAGCAAAACAAGACACACTAAAGAGAGTTGCTGGAAATTTCATGGTTGGCCTACACGAGGTAAAGGAGGTCGCATAGGAGGAGTGTCTAGATCCCATGGTCATTCTATGTCTATAGATTCTTCACTTACTACTTCAGCTATAGTCTCAGAGATCCAAGCTAAAAGAGTCTGGAATACTTTATCACAAACCTTGTGATACTCTGATTGAGCCAAATCATAGACTTGGCGAGGATTGTGATGACACAATTGTTTATATATGCAAATACCAAAGACTTGTGAGTAAGCTAATTTATCTTTCAATACCTAGCTGGATAAGTCTATGCTATAAGTGTGGTGAGTACATATGCACTCTCCTCGGTTGTCTCATTTAGAGGCAGTCTCTAAATCCGTAGGCATATGAAGTCAGCACTTGGGAGAGGCCTTCTATTTTTTAGACAGAATTCCCTGAAGTTATAGTCCTATACAAATGCCAATTGAGAAGGTTTAACTCAAGATAGAAGATCCACATTTGGGAGTTGCACCTTTGTCGGAGGCAACTTAGTGACTTGGCATAGTACAAAAGAGCTTAGTTTTGATTTGAGAGGTCCAATGAGACTTTATTGTGAAAACAAAGCCACTATCAACATTGCTCATAACCTAGTTCAACTACAATAAAACAAAGTTGCTGTCAACATTGTTCATAACCCAGTTCAACATGATTGAACCAAGCATATTAAAGTAGATAGACATTTCATTGAAGAGAAGTTGAGCTTTGTTATTATTTGAATTCCTTTTGTGAGGACTGAAGAGCAACTGGTTGATGTTTTAACTAAAGGAGTGTCAAGTAACATTTTCCATAGTAATTTCTGCAAGCTAGACAAGTGTAATATCAATGCATCAACTTTAGGGGAAGTGATAGTATCTTAGGAATATTCAATAATGGCATTCTTTTAGTTTTGTTATATTTAATAATACGACTCATAGTGAGGTCTAGGTACAACCCATTTTTCCACCCTCCTATTCTGTGAAGATAATTTCTCTCCTCTTTCTTTTTCTTTTCTCTTCTCTTCAAACCCTAAAAAACATATGAAAGATACATTCCAACTAAAGGAACAACTCTTAACTCTAGATGAAGCATCCATGAAATTCACAGCTGAGTCAGGCACCTCCAAAGGGAAAAAGTGAATGGGCAAATGAAGAAAAAGTGTGGTTTATTTATTTTTTTAATAAGTGAAACAAAATGTGGTTTATTGAGTTTGTAGTCCAAAATTTATTTTCATATAACACATGTCAAGGAATATCCACCTTGAAAGATGGGATGATTAATTACCAAAATCTTCCCAAAGGTTGCTAATTGGACCAAGAAAACAGCCTCAAAAAGAGCAACACATTCCACACTTCCTCAACTTAAGAGTCTATCAAGTTAGCTGTAACATTATTTTGGAAACACACTTCAGAGTAAAGGAGTCAGATATTAAATTGCTTTCTCTCTATCAGTCTGTGCTAAACTAATCATAGACTAGTACAATCAGCAACTTCTCCAGAGAGTTCCAAGTTTTAAATTTGTATATTTTCTTATGACTAGGATCACATTAAGCCTCTCGTGTTTGCCAGCATGTATTCACAACTCTCGAATGACAGATCAACACCACTGCAGAAATAACTCAAAGCAGAGAACACGAGCCACCATGCCTCCTGCATTCTCTCTCTTCTTGGTGCCTAATTGCTACAAGTTTCTTTCTTTTGTTTTTCATTTTTCTTATGAACTAATTTCTTTTACTCAAATCTGAATTTCCAAAATTATCATTTTTTATTTATACTTCAATCAGTAAACTTAAGCACATAAATACCAATAGCAAGACCAATCTGAATATTCCAACTTCATGACTCATAAAAGAGAAAAATTGAATCTTTAAAAGTTTAAAACATTCAAACAAGTGCAAAAATATTATTAGCGAACCTGATCCCGTACATGATTCATAATATGCAAAAGATTCTAAAGTTCATATGTCCCTACCATTCCCCATTTGAAAGAAACGTTAGTCCATTCGGGGACAAGAAATTCGTTGTTTCTCCAATAACTGCAAACACAGAAGTCATCCAATGTATCAATACCATACAGTTAACAACAAATTCCACACAAGATTAAGGGGCTGTTTGAACTGAAAGTTAGACACTGAAAAATTTAGTTCTGCATTGGTAATGCTGATTACTTTTGAGTTAATAATATTTAGAGCTGAAGAAATTGTTGGTTTCATCTGAAATTTAAGCATGTGTTCGATAGTTTAAAAGAATTAAGGTAAAAGAGTTGAAATGCTTTATTTGTATGATTCTAGGGTTTCGTAAGAGAAGATGAGAGAGAGAAAAAGATGAGAGAGTATTTATGAGAAATAGGACGTTGAAGTAATACATTATTCCTATACCTTTCTATGTTTTATTAATGAGTAATAAAATTACAATAATGCCATTACCAAAAAATGCTCCTAATATCCCAACACTCCCCCCAAGCTGGTGCAGAGATATTACACATGACCAGCTTGAACAATATTTTATGAACCACCTTACTTGACACCCCCTTAGTCAAAACATCAGCCAATTGCTCTTTAGTCTTCACGAATGGAGTACAAATAAGACCAAAGTTTAACTTCTCTTTAATGAAATGCCTATTCACTTCAATATGCTTAGTTTGATCATGTCGAATTGGGTTATGGCCAATGTTAATGGTGGCTTTGTTGTCACAATAAAACCTCAGTGAACCACTCGAACCAAAACCGAGCTCTTCCATCATAGTTTTTAACCACGAAAGTTCACACACCCCATGTGCTATTGCTCTTAACTCTGCCTCAACATTGGATCTAGCAACAATCGATTGTTTCTTACTGCACCATGTCACCAAGTTGCTACCGACAAAGGTGCAATAACCAAATGTGGAGTTCTATCTTGGATTGATCCCACTCAATCTGCATCTCTATATGATTCCAAGTCCAAGTGATTATGTCCAGAAAATAACAAACCTCTCCCAGGTGCTTACTTACCGAAGAATTCTAAAGACTGCTTTTAAATGAGATGATCAAGGAGAGTGCGTGAATTGACTCACAACACTTACAACATAGGTAATATCTGGTTGAGTATGTGAGAGGTAAATCAGCCGACCTACAAGTCTTTGGTACCTACATGTATCAACAATTGGATCATTATCATCCTCCCCAAGCCTATGATTTGACTCACTCAGCCTATCACAAGGCTAGCAACCAAACATTCTCGTTTCCTTTAATAAATCCACCACATAACTTTCGTTGGGAAATGAAAATTCCCCTCTCAGATTTTGCGACCTCTATCCCAAGAAAATATCTCAAGTCACCCAAATCCTTTATCTCAAATTCCTTATCCAATAAGGATTTAAATGCTTGTACCTCTTCAATATCGTTCCCAATTATCACTATATCATCCACATAAACTATGAGCACAGTAATCTTCCCTTGTTTATGCTTGATGAAAAGGGTGTGATAAGCTTGACTCTACTTATACCCATACTTCTGCACAACTTTACTGAATCTCTCAAACTAGGCTCTAGGAGATTGTTTCAAGCCACTTAGAGACTTAGATGGAAAAACCATGAGGGACATTCATATACACCTCATCTTCCAAATCACCATTAAGAAAAGCATTCTTCACATCTAAATGTTGAAGAGACCGTCCTAGATTAGCAGCCAAAGAGAGCAATACTCTGATGGAGTTCATCTTAGCCACCGGTGCAAACATTTCTTGGTAATCAATACCATAGGTTTGAGTGAAACCCATTGCCACCAATCTCACTTTATACCTCTCTACTGATCCATCCGCCTTATGTGTTTTACTGTGAAGACCCACTTACATGCAACAATCTTCTTTCCTTCAAGGAGAGTCACAAGTTTCCATGTGCCATTCTTCTAAAGGGCTCTCATTTCTTCTACCATAGCTGCATTACACTTAAGATCTGCCAAGACATCTCTCAAACCTTGAGGAAAAGATACAAATGACAAAGATGAAACAAAATCACGATAGGAAGGTGAGAGTGATTGATAAGACACAAAGTTAGAAATGGGATGTTGAGTGCACGAGCGAACTCCTTTACGAATTGAAATATGAAGGTTACTATCACCAGAAAGAAGAGAGTTAGAGGAAGCAACTTGAAGCTCATTACCTAGATCCAAAAAATCCAATTGACAATTAGCATAAGAAGGTTTAGTGGCCCCTTTCTTTTTCCTTCTCGAGTAGGTCAACATCTCCTTGTTATTGTCATTAGCCAAACTTCATGTCCACCATCACTAACTAAACAACACCAAACCACAATTTCACCTATTACTACCTCAAATGACCACATCAGAATGTCTATCACCGACCCACCACAGCCCCCACCATCTCCACTCACTGTTGACACATAGCTCAACAACAAAACCTCCTCAACAACTACCCACAACTAATTCTCAAGTAATCATCATTGCTATCATTATCATCTTTGGTGAAGAAAATCTCCACCATGTGGCTTTGGGTGCAAATGACCATCTCATCATCATCAAATCTGAACACCATAGATGCAATCGAATAAGAAGGCCACTTTACACCCACCTCTTTGGGGTGTTGTTGGTGGGGTGGGGTGCAAAGAACCAAAAGGGATATATGTTAGGGAAAAATACAAATTATTTAAGGGTAATTTGTCTAGTTGAACAAAAATTTAAACACCTCTTTCATTGAGCCTCTTATTTGTTCACTGGTAAGTCAAGTTTTTTACTAAAAAATTTCACCCTTCTAAAATGAAACTTTTTTTTTTCCATCTTAACTCATGTTTCTCATCCTGTTATCAAATGCACTTATTGAAAAGGCACTCAAAATATTCAATTTAAGAACTTATTGCATTATCAAACAAACCCTAAGGAAATGATTTTTGATTTATAAAGGATAATTTTTATTTATATATATATATATCAATTAAAAAAAACAATTGCATAAAAAATGTAACTTTAATGAAAACCTCTTCTTCTAATGCCTTGGACCCTAAGAAATGGCATGGTCATTTTGAGCAGTTTTTTTCTTTTTAATGGTATACAAAAGAGACCTATGAGATATTTATTTATTTGATTGGACATGCAAAGAACTTTAAGCATATAGGCATTCTAAAGTGGTATATAACATTATGAGGATCTTCTGTCTGCTGAGGCATTTCCATAGCTGTTTTTTTTTTTTTTTAAAGTAAAGGCAATATATTTCATTAAAGGCACCAAGGGGGTGCACCCACTTACAAAAGAAGTATACAAAGCTACTATACTCCCATAGACATGCTATACAAAAAGTATACAAAAGAGTCTTAAGGACATAGATGAACTCCTGAAATTCAAAAATAGAGGGCGCTCAACATAATAGATTTCATAGCCCATATCGGAGACTCAAACCCTTAAAAAACTCAGTTGTTTCTTTTCCTCCATATACACCAACAAACGCAAAGCGGAGTCATGTGCCAAATCTCTCCTAATCTTCTAGCAAAAGATCTTCCTCTCCGCAAATCAAGCACCTCCAACATGGAATATGGAATTACCCAAAAATACCAAGCAAGCCCAAAAGAAGGGACCAAATAGACCATGTGAAAGGGCAATGAATGAGAATATGGTTAACTGTCTCTTCGTTACATTTACACAAACAACACCAATTCACCACTATTTGGCCTTTCCTCCTAAGATTGTCCAAGGTTAATATTTTTCCCCACGCCACCATCCAAGTGAAGAAAGCCACCTTTAAAGGAGCTTTTAATTTCCATACCACTTTCCAAAGAAACCGTAGTCCTTTAGAACCAAAAAGAAGGATTTGACTTAGAAGCCTCTTGTCCAGTGAATCCAAATAATAGAACCCTCTTCAGTCGAGGAAAAAGAATGTCTATACGAAAATCGTAAAACTCCACAACTTCTTCCATCTCCTAATCTTGTAAATTGTCTACAAAAGCAACCATAGAATCTCCTTCCCTTTTAACATAATCAACTACCCATGAATCCTTGTTAGTAGCAATCTTGAAATGTCAAGGAAAATCCATGGATCGTGGACCCCGATCACTCCATGAATTATACCAAATTTGGTTCTTGACCCATTGCCAAGTCTCCATTTTATATGCTTGGAGAATTCATCCCATCCCTTTCTAATGCTCTTCCAAATGCTCACCCTGTGAGACATAGTGGGCTGTTTTAAGCACCATCCGCTCACTTCATAACCAGACTTCAACCCCACCACTTTCCTCCATATACTGGAGGTCTCCTTCCCAAACTTCCGTAACCACTTCCCTAATAATGCTTCATTGAATTGCCGTAGTCTTCTAATCCCCAATCCACCTTCTTTCACTGGGTTTCATACCTTTTCCCAATCTAACTCCCTCGGATCTGTCAGAGTTTGTCTCAGCTGAACATCTCTGCTCATCTCTTTTCTTTGATGGCCCCCCTTGTCTTTTTCGGTGCTTGGAACTGCCGCCATTTGATTGCCGACAAGGAGTTCCGCCGGCATCTTCTGTTCTCCTTTCCGGAACTCCACATCGCTCCACGCCAATGTCATCTGTGCAATTCCATATCTGTTATTATTATGCTACTTTTCTTTCTACCAACCCCCCCCCCCCCCCCCAAAAAAAAAAAAAAAAAAAAAACCCAAAAAAAAAAGAAAAAGATAAATGAAAATTCTTGCACAGATCCATACCTGGAAAACTATTCAATTATGGAGGAGGAAACATAAAATTCAAATTTTGAAAACTTTTTCTATTTTTCTTTCTATTTTTTGGTAATGCAATTTGAACCTTGAGATATAGTTGTCGTTGCTGCCCATTCAGAACCATATCATACAGACCATGATTTTCATATGTACCCTTGGTGCTTCTTAATGAATTTATTAAAAAAAGGTTAGCCCAGTGCACGAGGCTTTCGCTAGTGCGGGGTTTGGGGATGATTAAATGTACACAGCCTTACTCTCGTGAGTGGAGAGGCTGTACTGCTTCTTAATGAATTTATTAATCAAAATAAGAGGAGTACTGCACAAGTTAAAGAGTATGCTCATTTATATTTACATCACAACAGAAATAAAAAGAAGAAAAAGGAAACACATTATACTGGGATTAAATTGTCCACTTTACTTACCTATAACCCATGTAATAACAAAATCGAAACGATTTTGACCATCCCTCCAATAATTCTCAAATCCAAATGCAAAGACTTTAAGTGCCATTTCCAGGACATATAACCACCCTGTGGGGAAAAAGGCAGCTAATGAAATCTTAAATCATAGATTAAATTAACAATGTGCCAGTAAATGATACATCATTTTAAGAATATAACCATCGGGTGCACATTTCAAGATTCTCTGCTCTTGAGTTTATGGGAACCCATCTGCTATTTAGGTTCTGTAATGAAGGTTCCATGCTATAAGATCAAGGGGAAAGCAGTGAGGAGCTATTTCAGACATTAATACTAATATAGCCATGCTCACCTGACATGCTGATAATTTTTTTGTCCTTAGAAGGCCAGAAGAAGGGTATAGCCTAAACCATGAACCTATTTGGTATCATGACTGACATGGACATTCGAAACAAATAACTATTTAACTGTTTACATTTCTGCATTGATATTATAAACAAAGCACCCGAGAAGGGATTCCTATAATAACAAAATAAGGGACCCGTTACAAAAATCAAGGCCTAAAATCCCCCAAAAATCAATAAGACTGTAAATATATAGGAAATTCTTTCTTAATCCAAAAAAAAGTGAGCATGCAAAAAAATATCCTTAAATCTCCAAGTGGGAAGTTCAACCCCTTCAAAATTCCTATTTCTCTCCTACCATAAACACCACACAAGGCATAAAGGTGCCATCCTCCAAGCTATCTTTAACACCTTCTTCATCCTTCTACACGTCCATCCCAAAAAAACCTCTTTAATTGAGGCCGACATCACCCAATGACAACCAAAAAGAGAGAATAGCAAACTCCAAGCATCTCTAGCCATCTTGCAATGCCCAAGGAGGTGATCCACCATCTCTTCCTCTTCTTTGAAGATAACAACAACGGCCAAGAAGATAAAAACCTCTTCTATGAAGATTTTCACCGTTAGAATAGATCCCCATGCCATCGACCAAGCAAAAAATGCCGCTTTAATTGGGACTTTGGACTTCCAAATCAACCTCCAAGGGAAAGGTTTTTCCTCCCCGTCCACCAACCTTCTATAAAAGGAATGAACCATAAACTTTCCACCATTGTTAACCCTCCATGGAATCCCATCCTCCCTCCCCTCCCCCAAAACAACACTACTCAACAAACCCATCAACTCATTCATTTCTTTCAACTCCCAATCGAAAAAATTCCTTCTAAAGCAAGGGCTCCAAATCTTTTTTTCCCCCACCACGAGAATATAATCTGCAATCCATGCCTCTTTGTCTAATGAAATAATATAGAGATTGGGAAACTTTCTTCAAAGGACCTTCACCATGCAAATGGTCCACCCAAAACTTCACCCGCGAGCCTTCTCCTACTTCAAATGGAACACATTGAATAAAACCATCTTCCCTTTTTCGATCGCTTTCCAAACCCCACACCCATGCGCTTCTGAAATTTCTTTAGAGAACCACCCCCCTTCTCTCACCCATACTTCGTTGAAATCACATCTCTCCACATAACATGATTCTCTGCTGCCAACCACCATATCCATTTCCCTAAGAATGCTTGATTGAACACCTTAAGGTCTTTGAAATTCAATTCACCTTCAACCAAGAGAAGTTTCACCTTTTTCCCAACTAACTAGACATATTCTTCTCTCATCCTCTTTGTCACCCCATAGGAAATCTATTTAGAAGGCTATTCGGAAGGGGTTGAAGATTTTACAAGTTTGTTCGCCTTGTTGGGGGGGGGGGGGGGGTTTAGGATGAAATTCAAGGACGATGTTTGGTGTGGAGATACGCCTTTAAAGGGCAGGTTTCCTTCTTGTTCAACATAACTACAAATAAAGAAGCCTTAGTAGCTGATCATTCGGCTATTGTTGGGGGGGGGGGGGGGGGGGGGGGGGGTAACTTGGTGTGGAGCCCTTGTTTTCAAAGAAATTTTCATGATTGGGAGTTGGAGGAGGTTGTAGGGCTTATCGAGTTGGTGAGTAGCTACAATTTGAGTGATAGTAGGGAGGATAAGATGATATGGACGATGAATAACGACAAAAAGTGCCTAGTCCAATCTTTCTATAAGAGCTTGATGGAAAGGAAGGAGGGCACTTTATCATTCATTATAAGGTGGCAAGAAATGTATCGAATTTGATTCGCTCAATGTTCCATTGTAGTGGGGGATGCCAGCCACAATTAGGGAGGTTTTTCGAGTTGGAAGTGTAGTTGACTATGAAGCACAGATACTCTATTTTGGCTCACGTGTCCGTGTCGGACACCAACACTCTCGAAAACTTTTTGGACACGTGTCCGGACACTTGAATCATGGATGCTAATGATTAAATGAAAAAGTTCTTTAATTTTTATTTAATGGCTTTGTTATTTTAATATCTTAATAATATGTTTAAAATCTATGTGTTTTTATGCCAATTTTAATTGAAATAACGTTAGGTTTTGATTATATGGTTATATAAAAAAATATACATTTTTTTTATATATTCAACATGTCCTTAACGTATATGTGTCTTACTTTTTTGAGAAATAATGTGCTACGTGTCTGTGTCGTGTTATATCCGTGTCCCGTGTCCGTATTCGTGCTTCTTAGGTAGTTGATTTATAAACAGTTTGAGGATTGCTTGTAGGATGGCTCCCCTTTGCATTATATGGAGTCTTTGGAGGGAAAGAAAGAGGAGGACTTTTGAAGGGGTGGAACTATCCCCTTGTTGTTTTAAGGATAATATTTTACATTTACCTTTTTCTTTTTAGGTTATAGAGGTTAATCCGATGTACTTAGATACTTGTATAGATTTTTTGGAGAATCTTAGGCCATAATTTTTGTGTCTCTCTCTCTACTTTTTTTTAATTATGGGTTCACCCCCTTTGGTTGCTATTTATATATATACATATCTTTTATTGATCAAAAAGTTATGTCTTTGCACTGGGATTCTGCTACTTTTTTTATATTAGTAATGAAACTATATAATACACAAGCATGGCAGAGGGGGCATAACCCATATATAAAAGAGAGCTACTCAAGACAATCCTTACAATTTAGCACTCCAAAAAATCAACAAATGAAAAAAAGAGAAGTGGGATATTTCCCTAAAATCCAAAGATCAAAAACATCTAAAATGCTTTTTCCAACTTATGAACAGGCATTTCTATATTTTCAAAAGTTGGGTGATTGCGTTCCTTCTAAATAATCCACAAAATGCAGTGATAAGCTGCCCTCCAAGAGTGCCGACGCCTCTTCGAAGGACAAGCCGCACCCCAACACAACGAAAGCCCCTTGATTGAGCTAGGCATAACCCACAAAACCCTGAAAAGCACAAAGAGCATTGCCCACAACTCCCTAGAAACCTTACAATGTAGGAGAAGATGGTTAGTCGACTTTCCGCCTCCTTACACACGCAACACCAATTTGGAAGAAGTCTCCCTCTCTTCCCCAAGATGTCCAACGTATCACCAACCACACAAAAAAGGAGACTTTAGAAGGGACTTTGACCTATGCCTTTCTATGGAAATCCTGCCACTATATTGCCACAAAGCGCGTTCTAGACAGATCTTTTTCCACACTACCCAGTCTCGGACAGGTAGAAACAATCCCTTATCAATACCTCTTTTTCCAATGCAATACGAAACAAATGCAGAAACATACTCTTCAAAGTTCTGTCGCCACACCAAGTGTCACACCAAAAGCTAGTCTTCCTCCCATCACCCACCACAAACTCAACATAGGAAGCAAAGACCTCCCACTCCTTCCTCATGCGCTTCCAAAGACTCACCCCATAAGGATCCCCATTATCAGTGGAAATCCAACCACCCGCCAAAAACTACCCTGCTCAGTGCCAAATCCCCAAAGCCACTTCCCACGCAACACTTTATTAAATTTCTTGAGAGAGTGGATCCCCAAGCCTCCACATCTAATGGGTGACACACCTTTTTCCATGACACTAAATGAAATCTATACTCCTCCCCCATGCCTCCCCACAGAAAGTCTCTCCGGAGTTTCTCAATTTTCTTAGCAAATGAAGCAGGAAAAGAGAATAGAGATATATAATATGTTGGTGTACTAGAGAGGGTGCTTTTGATTAAAGTAATCCTCCCTCCCCTAGATAAGTACCGTCTCTTCCATGTTGCATGCTTCATCAAGATATCTGTAACTATTTTAATGTTCATGCATGTCTATTAATGCATCTAATTTTTCTGATTCATTTCCAAATTATTCTATCACCATCTTTGTGAATTTACAAGTGTGTATGGAACTCTATTCATCAGCATGGGAGCCTGTCAATGAAACTATGCAAATCTTCTTTGCAGGACTCAATGCATTGTATTTCCACAATGCTGTTAAGTCTGAATATAATTTTTTTCCATTCATGTGTTCTGCAGTGCCATTTTCTAAGGTCAAAATTATATATTGAAACTTCAAAAATGGCTGATGTCTAAAAAGCCAATACATTGAATGCCTTGTTCTTGTATCTTCCAACAGGGAACAAGAATAAAAAAATGTCCACATAATGAGTAGATCAACATATGAAGGCCAACAATTCATTGTATCAAGGGGCTCAAAGAACAGTGTATCACAAAAGCAAGGCACAAAAAGCAATAAGGCAACAATTTCCATGAGTTTTTAGTACATTGATGCATACACCCATACTTAAAAATGAAAAAGTAAAATGGTGACAGAGTTAATGCATTAGAAAGTTGGAGATTTGATCAAGCTCTTACCAAAGACAAACTCTACTTTCTGCCAAAACTTTTGAGCAGAATTATTCTCTATATCAAGCTGCAACCCAAATCAGTAAAAAGTATTAGCACGTTTCATGATGAAGTCAAAATGTAAGAATTCAAGGAGCCACCTAGCACTCCATGAATAAAAGTGCCCCAAAATGTTTAAAAAAACATCACAATCACAATAAAAGAATTCAAGGAGACACCTAGCATGCAATGAATAGGGAGCTTCCCAAAATGTTGGAAAAACATTCTAATCACAATAAAAGGTGATCCGATGTTAATAGTATTTGTCTTAAGCTATAGAAAATTGGTTTATGTGCGGTAGCACAAAATAAAGCTTATTAATTCAACAAAAAAGAGCACTAAATTCAAACTTTTATCTTTATTAATTGTCAAAATCAAGGTCCACAATTAGAGACATGGTGTAGAAGGTAAACAAATAGACAAATTTTCTCTCCATGCCTCCCTCAAATTATCAGTCAGTGATAAATCAGATCCAGATTTATTAACCCTTGGGGTTGGATGAGTTGGGAAGAGGCTTGGGTAATATCCTCAAGGTCCCAAGTTCAACTCCCATTCCAAGGACCAATTACCTATTTAGAAAAAGAAAAGAAAAAAAAAGATCCAGTTTTATATATAAATTTATGCCAAGATAAAAGGAGATATGACACAGTCACATCAACTTGGGTCCTTGGGAGGAAATATATCTAAATACTCATATGTCTCTTTTCATATTAGATAAACCATTGGAGAGGGTTCTGAAATTTTCTTTTAGGAGAATATGTGGTAGGGAGATCATGCTATTTCTAGGATTTATTTCTATCATCTTCTCAAACATTCTGGACTTCACGGGGCGCCTACTTTGGAAATCATGATTGACTTTGATTCTTTGCTCTCATGCAATTTCAATTTTTAAAAAATAGTGAGCATGTAACAAAGAGCTTGCCTATCTCTTTTCTTTTATTTTTCCCCTCAACCTGTGTCTTTTAGTTTCTAACCCATATGAGAAGTGTTGGTGTGGTGAAAATAAAAGCAACTCCACGCTAAATCATGTTGTAGATTCCTTTTCAATAGTGGTGATTCCTCTCATTTTCTACTAGCCGGATTGATTACTGTTAAGCAGCCAATTGCTCCAAAAGCTTAGGCTCTCAAAGAATGTGTCAAACTCAACAATGTATATCAACCTCTCAACACTCTCCCTCACGTGTGACCCTAGACTCACATGTGGAGCTGAACAAAGTAAAACTTTGCACAAACAAATCCAATGGGGAATAAATGCAAATAGAGAGATTTGAACCCAATACCTCACATAAGCTAGACTCTGATACCATTTCAAGCAACTAATTGCTCCAAAAGCTTAAACTATTAGAGAATGGATCAACAATATATATCAAACTCTCAACAATAAGTAAGGCTAGAGCCCCCACAAAAGTTAGGGTCCTTGCTTGGTCATTAACCCCATGAAAGTCCACATCAATGAGATTCTTCAAGGTAGAATGCCTTACAAAGCCCTTGGCCTAAGATCATTTGTGTTTTATGCAAGATCAAAAAAGAAACCTTGACCCATCTCTTATTCAATGCCTTCTCTCCATGCATTGTGCCACGTGGAGTGAAAGGAAAGATAGAATCTTTGTTGGTAAGTAGAGTTGGGAGGTGGATTCTTTTCTTTTTTTCGATCAGTAAAAAATATGATATACATTGAATGAGATCGAGGGGAGCAAACCCAAAATTACATAAAAACAGGAATTAGGCCACAATATTAAAGCCTAAGCTCCCCCAAAAACTCTACAAAAGTATCTAACTACATACAAGTTGCCTCCTTAACCCAAAATAACAATAATCTCAAAACATTATCTTTGAACCGCAAGTGTGGCTCTCTATTCCTTCAAGTGTGCCAATTCCTCTCCCTCCATAGAGCCACAGAAGAGCCATCTGCCAAGCTATCCTCACCTCCTTTGAGTCCTTTCTAATCTTGCTGCATCTCCAACTTAGGAACATGTCTTCGATTGTGGCCGACATCACCAACTACAACCAAAGAGTGAGAAAATTAAATTCCATGAGTTAGCCAGCTCACAATGAATTAGAAGTTGATCCATCTTCTCTTCCTCACATTTACACATGCAACAACAATTGCCCAACCAGAAGCCTCGGCTATATAGGTCATCTAATGTCAAAAGCGCACCCCAAGAAGCTGCCCAAGCAAAAAAAACTTCCTTTGATGGGACTCAAGAGCACCAAATCAACCTCCACGGAAATATCTCTAAACTAGTATTAGCCAACTCTTTGTAAAAAGACTGTTCGGTAAAGTTTTTTCTGTTAGCTGCTGTCCACACCATCAAATCCTCCCTCTCCTCCATTACCTTAACCCTACTAAGAACCTCCAACAAACCGGCAACTTCTCCCAACTTCAAATCATGGAAATTTCTACGAAATAGGGGACTCCACATGAATTCAACACCCACAGTAGTCACATAATCCACAACTAAAGCATTCTTGTCATTTGCTAACCCAGAAAGAGTGGGGAATCTCTCCTCCAAAGTCACATCACCACACCAAGCATCCTTCCAAAATCTAGCCAGCATGCCTTCCCCAACATTTTGATGAAATGAGGACACGAAAGCCATCCACACCTTTTCTAATAGACTTCCAAACTCTGCGTCCATAAGGTGTTGGAGAAAGAGATTGAAGATGTATGGGATTCCATCGACTTCCCCCACTTGAACCCCAAACCCACTTCCTCAATTGGGAGGTAGATCTTTGTTAAGGGAAATGTTTTAAATACCAGACTGGACCGAATGGTTTGACTATAAAACTGGCAACCAGTCCTTTTTTGATTTGGTTTGACCCCCTAAAACATTCTAAAGCACAAAAAAAAAAGGTCTTTAAAAAAAATCAAAGAAACCGTCCAGTTGAATCCTCCAGGCTGTAAAACTGTCCGGTTGAATTGTCCAGCTATAAAACTGTTTATAGTTCGATAGAGGCTATATAAATCACATTTTCGTGGGCTAAACCAAATCACAACACACAAATCCCTCTTTTGTTTCATTCTTTGGTTGATCGATGTCCACCAGACACCAGCCGTGTTGATGCGGTGCCCCTTCCAGCCGGATAAGGCCTACCCAACATGATGCCAATGAGAAAACAACAGTTCCAACTGGTGATTTCTCTCTCTGCAATCGATCCTTAATCATTGTCTATCTCTATTTTTTATATTGTGTTACATCTTGTGATAAGAAGATCACAATCTGAATCAGCAATACCATCTAGTTTCTTGAGCTTCTCTACAAGAGAAACAATATTTAACTAGTTGATTTTAGTGATCCCTTTATCATTACTGATATATGGTATAATATATATCTATATATATATATTTATATAATTTTTTTGTTTGTACCCTATTTAGATTTTCCTTCTAATCTATTTATATTTGTTTAGATTTCCCTTTGATTTATGATTTTGTATTAGTTGTGTGTATATATAATTTGTTTTGTTTGTAATTTGGACTTTATTTATTGTATTGGTTGTATTTGCTTCCTGTGATTTTGTGTGGGCATTGGGCAACTTATTGTTCATGGCTAGTGGAAGCACTATGACGTCAAGGTCAAGGATGTAAAGACCCTTCTCTTTGTTGAGAAACCAATCACTATTTTCGGCATCAGGTATTAATATCATTCTCTTTCACTTGCATCTGCAATATTTTGAATCAATATATATTTATATATGTTTGTGTGTATGTACAATTTACAGAACTGTGCAATATTTATCCTTTGTGATTGAACTTGAATGCCTAAACTGTGATTGGTCTTCAATTATTATAGGAAAGTGGGAAACGTTAGAGATTTTTTAATGATTTTTTCATATTTTTGTTAATTTTATTTATTATTACTTATTAATAAGTATATTTATTATGTAATTATGACATCACGGTTAGATTTTAGTTGACTCGATGGTTGAACCAGTGACTTGTGACCCAGTCCATTTTCTAGTTCATTGAACGGTCCAATTTTCAAAACATTGGTTGAGGGTACTCTTTGTGGCCTCTCCTTGGCCCTCTATGATAAGAGAGTCTAGACTCTAGAGGGGTGCTCATTTGACAATGTGTGAATTGGTGTTGCCGTTGTCTTCTTAATGGAAAGAAAGTAAAGCTTGTTTGGGAGCATGGATCCCTCCATTGGAGGGGAAAATCAAATTTAATTTTGATGGTTGTCCCATTGGGAACATAGGTTAACTAGGAACTGGAGGCATATTTAGAAATCTCTCAGGTAATGCCATCTTGTCTTTCTCAAAGCAAGTGGGCATAAGGTTATGAAGGCCCTGCAATGCCTCTTCTATGTGAAACTACCAATTTATGATTGAGGGTGACTCCAAGCTTGTGGAGGGTTGGGTGAAGCCCACATCTTTGGATCTTGTGCTATGTGTACGTTATGCAGGATATTACAGATTTGGTGACCTCTATAGAAGTGGTGATCTGATGGGTTCACTAATCAACTAAAGAGAACTGAATTTTTACTATATTATTACCTGCAAGAAGGTGCACTTCTACCCCTTTGTAAATGAATTCAAAGCATACATGATAATCACCAGTATAACTGAAGCTACTGTAGATAAATACTGATCAAATGCCACAACATCAAGAAGTAGAAACCTAATCAATACAAGCTAATCTGGGACCTTCCACCATGCATACTGACCTCCTGATGAGATGTATATATGCCAATATTTTTGGACTATGGATTTGTTTCTTTTCAACAAAGCTATGTCAATTGCATCTTTTTTCGAGTAGTAGATTTGTTTTTGGGACTTGTATGTGGGTGGAAGTTATGTGCTTGTTGTCCTCAACAGAACATGGATAGGCATGCCTTTTATCCAGCAGGTTGTAGAGAAATTCCCTTGCATGTGTTTTTCACCAGAAGCTGTCATTTGTCCATTGACAACCAGCATTACAAATTTACAATCTGAAGAAACAAAAGTACATGCCAATTCATGGTTCTCTCAAATTTATAACCATGCCCAACAAGCAGCCGGAGAAGTATCTCCTCTCCAGGAGTCCCTTTCAGAGTATGTCAGAACAAAGCCATAAAGTTTCCCTTTTATTAATCAGGAACTGTTCTGAAGCTTCTTCATTGGTTTGGATGCCCAAATGTAGTTGGGCTAGAGTCAACCATGACTCAGCCTTTTAATCATCATCAAGAAGAGCAGGAACTGATCCTATTGTTTTAGGCAAAATGTTAGATGGTAAAATATCACTTTTTTCTTACTCATCATCTTGAAGAAATGGCTAAAAAGAGGAACGACAAATGGCTTCTCTAATAAAATCTTCTCAGTTAAGCCACTAAATTTGTTGCAGTTATTATCCTTCAGGAGGTTGAGAAGGATCCGTTGGTTAATTGACTGGAATATCAGAATGTTGAGGAGGATCCTTCGTCAACTGACTGCAATATCAGGATGTAAAGTCAGGGGCAATAATTTTCACAATTGGATGTTAGGATACTAAACTCAACTTGGGTGTCTAGGCTGGGCGTATGTCCAGGGTTGGAACATGGGCCATATAGCTTTGAAAACTGTGGTACTGCCACCTGCACACTTAATACTCCAGCACTGTTGACATGGGGCTAATCTAGCTGCTAACTGGATAGCATTCTCAGTCTAAATAAATTGTAACTGTCCTCATTTGGCTATCCATGTGCAAGAAGGATTGACCCTAATTTTCTTTTTGTATCCCTTGTCCTTTGTTTTATAATCTCCAGCCTTCCAATTAGTTGGAAGGAAAAAAAAAAAGGGCCAATCGAGAACCAGAAATTGAAGTAAAAATTTTACCAAAATTATAAGCTATTTTTTGCATCCAAACACGTGCAATCGAAACAAGTGAACTATAGGCTAGCCTGAATTTATAGAGATCAATCAATTCAAACTAAAATATTCATCAGTATACAATTCTAAGAAACTCCAGTTCAATGAATTTGAGTCGTACCATTGTTTCAATAATAACAGCAACTAGATTCATGATGAGAATGAAGACAATTATGTAACCAAACTTGGGGCTTCGGACAAAGGCTTTCAACTTTTCAGATAAGGGTGAATGGTAGAATGCTGGAAATTTTTCGAACCAAGGTTGCTGCAAACAGCAAGAACAATATCAAAGATGCAGATTAGAAGTTTTCATCTGTATTCTCTAAGGGAGTTGTACAAGGCATTGTTTAGTTTCGGATCTAGTAGAAGTCAACTTACTGATTCCTCTTTTTGAAATTGTAGCGCGAATGGCGTTGCAAAGGTCAGAAAATTCATCCAAATTAATCTACCAGCAAACAAGATAGAGTCCAGCAAACGATCAGAAACAAGTACAATAAAGAAAAAAACACTATTAGTTGATGAAAAATAATAACTAGATACTTTTTAATGGCTATTTAAATGTATAGAGAGGGAATACGTCCACCAGAAAATATAAGAAAGATGAGGGATACGTAAAGGAAGGTACAAACAAAAGTATAATCACAAATCTCAAAACAAACGAAACCCAGATGTCGAAACAAATTCCACTAGCCATAAGAATCTATCTACTTCAACTTCAGTGAAGAGTATTTAAGGACAACAAGAAGTGATTGATTATTTTGACACCTAAATAAATATAGAGGCAACTCCTACAGAATCCATGAATTCTTATCTTTTTTACTGGTCCAAACAAGGACATTGGGAGTCATATGTCCCAAGAGCTTCTAATGGTAGGTTACACACACCATGCATCTTAGCACAAAGGCAATGCATGTATGAGGAGCCTGCTGCCACTCCATTTTCTTTCTATAAAACATGGCTTCTCATAACTCTTTTTTCTTTAATAAAACAAGCTGGGTCAGTTTGAGAATCTGGTCTAGAGGATCAATCCATGTGACGAAAAAAATTTATATGGAAACTTCTCACCTCAGATCTTGTGCAGAAAGGCACTGACTCCTACAAGATGCAAGCTGAAAATGAATGGCCTCACGAGGGACTTACAAGTTGTATTTTGCATTCATTAGCTATATGGTCCTTCCTTTTCAATATATGCACTCCCAAGGAATGCTAGCAGCTTTACCAATCTCCCCATCCTCAGTCATTCCAATTCCTCCTAAACAAAGGATTTTACACATACAGAGATCCCGCAATGATCAAGTATAAAGTCATTAATGGTGGCACGAACTATGCAAAGAACAACCCATATCAGGGTCCCTCACGGACCACAAATATCCAAACTGGCACACTACCAACCTTCCCTACCATTTTAAAAACCATCTATTTAAAAAAATTTGCAACTCTCATGATATTTCTGAATACTCCCCAACTGTAAGTGCACAATCACTAATTGTTTCCCCAACCATCCTTACTCCCTAATTCCATGCCTAAGCAGAATAACAATTTTTCAAATGTCATCCTTCCTCAATCAAACCGCCTGAGTCACTTTCCAATTCAAGCATTAGTATACCATGTGAGTGTGGATAAAAAATTCTCAAACTTTCACTATCTTGACATGGAAAATGTTATGCAATCAAACAAGTTAGGACTGAGAGTCTATATGTGTTGGCATATCATGTTCGACATACCTTGAGTTGTAATTCAATTGCAGACTTGAAAAGGTAATTGGACTTAATGACCATGACCTAGTTAGGTTGCACACACACATTTTTAAAGAGTTTTTAAAATCATTAGTGTGTGTATGACAACAAACTTGACTGGGGTGACTTGTGTTTTTAAGTTTAACAGTGATTTTGGTATAATTAAGTCAATGCAGTCAAGGTCGTTCGAACAAGCCCCAATGTTGTTCAAACGAGGTCCACTGACCTCAGTGGATACCTTGTGGGGAATTCGTTGAAACTAAGTGGTGTATAGCCTTTATTTTCCAATGCATTGTAGCTCGCTCAAAGGCTCCTTTAAAACGAGGTCATGGAGGGTTAAATATTAAACAAAACCAATAGGCTCGTTCTACACATCTATGTCACTTGGTCCAAATGAGGTCATTTAAGAAGCCTTTATATTACAAATCCAAAGAGGCTCGTTCAAATAAGGTCAAGGGTTCTAGTTTTTAATGAATTCCTAGTATCTCTCATTCGATAGGTAGTCGTGAGCTGGTTCGAACGAAGTTGCTCAATATTTTTTTTTAAACAACTCTAGAGGAGCTCAATCAATGCTTCATTCAAAGCTCGTTTGAACGAGCTCACAAAATTAAGGGTTCCTATGCTTTTTCAAATCTCTTTCAAATTAGGAAACCCTAAAATATTTAAAAGGAGGTGTTCACAAAATTTGAAGAACTTTCTGGTGCACCAAAATTCAAGAGCTTTTTTTAAGTTTTCTAGTTGACCCCTAGTTATCTACTCTTCAAAGACACCTAGAAAACATTATCTCCAATACAATAAAACCTATACATTGATATCTATATCAGCTTCGGTGGAGTAATTGCGTGAAGGATATTGTGATGGGGAACGTAAAGGAATTGGATGACTACTTAGATTGTAAACTAGGGTTTAGGATTTATTTATGGTTATTTTATATTTTCTTAATTTTTAGGGTTATTTTAGTAATCTTGATAATTGTTACTATTTTGATATTTAGTGTTTGCCTATAAATATAGGCTTAATGTATTGAAGTTTTAGATTTAGCTTATTGAATAATTACAAAATATTTTGAGTATTTCTTGTGGTTTCTTCTCTCTCAAGCTTTTCCCTTGCTTTCTCTCCTCTTTCTCCCTCGGATTCTCTCGTCTTCCTCTTTCTTTCTTCTCCTCTTTCCTCTATTCTCTTTATCTCCTGCCAGTCCGGCACCCTTTGGTATCAGGGCCCAAATTTGATTCCATCACCACTATGGGTTGATTTGTTTGAGCAATCATTCAAGCCCAAGTCAGTACCAACAGACTCAACCCTTATAACCAAAGTGCCAGCCCAGCAGCCTCCTCTTGACCCATTTCAACCCAACAGAAGAAAGAAAAAAAAAAACCTTACCCAGTCCCAACCCAAGAACAGCCCAATCACAAATAAAACACTTAAACCTAGTCTACCCATTTCCCAAACCCAATTGTCCAATTTGATTTACACCAGAATCCTATACTGCCCAACCCAAACCAATACTCAGCCATATTCTCTAAGCCTATCCCAGGCCCATTTAACCCATTTTATTTACATTTTACACCCTACCCAAACCAGCCCCTAAGCCAGCCAGCTAGCCATCAGCCCAAAAAAACAAAAAATAAATAAATAAAAATTGCACTGCTAGTTGGGAGCCTCCGTCACTTGCCAATCCATCATCTTTGCACTTGCTTGGCGTCGTTAGGTATGCATACTCTTGTGGAAATTGTGCTTAATATTAAATCTAACTTGGTTATTAGTAAATTATGCATCAAGGTCCTTCTCTGAGCTTGTTCCATGCCACACTATGCTTACCTACAATTGCTCCTTCAACACCTTATTCTCACCATTGCCTCTAATTCTCACAGTGTAGTTTTGATTTTTGTTTAGTTTATCTTTTCATTTTTCATAGTGTTCTACTCTTGCAAAAAAAAAAAAAAAATGTCTAATGTCGTGAAACCAAGATATAGACCTATTGGACGGGATACAATGGACTACCCTAGGTCAACCCAACAATGAACGTTATCGTGATAGGTATCCTAGGTTCTATGAGGATGATACGGAGGACATTCTTAGACCCGTTCATACACATGGTGAGTACCAAGATGGGTACCTTAGATGATCCTTACACAATTATTGGTATTTGCGTGTGATGAAATAAAGGACTCTAGATACTTTCAATAATAAGTCGGAGGACTTTGAAGCAAATTACCATTCAAGATTGACCAAAACATTTCCCTTATTTGGCATTAGAAAATCATCATGTAGAGGACCATAGGTATGACAAATCTGTTTACCCCTCAATATCTAGGAAAGAATTAAAAGGTAGTTAAGATGACAGAAATTTTACATAGGCCACGTACACAAGATAGGTCCCAAGATGGATATCAGAGGTATTCTACAGAACCCTCTAATTTCGATTTCCAAACTCATGATGTGTGACCTAATCCTCAAGATAAGAATGCTTGGTATTTGCATTCTTATCTTGGTACTCAGTACACATGGTGAGTACCAAGATAGGTACCTTAGATGATCCTCACACAAATATTGGTATTTGCGTGTGATGAAATAAAGGACTCTAGATACTTTCAATAATAAGTCGGAGGACTTTGAAGCAAATTACCATTCAAGATTGACCAAAACATTTCCCTTATTTGGCATTAGAAAATCATCATGCTCAAAAGCCCCTCCTAAAGCTTCTTTCTTTGCTTGGGAAGCTTCTTGGAAGGCCATTTTAACTGCGGACAACATGAAGAAAAGGGGTATTCTTCTGGCTAGCAAGTGCTATTTTTGTCAAAATGATGAAGAGGGAGTAGATCACATTCTCATTCACTGTCATCTTCCTTGGAGCTGCTGGAACCTTATTTTTGCTTTGTTTGGGTTCTCATGGGTCATGCCAAGTTCCGTCAAAGAGCTTTTGTTGGCTTGGGAAGGGTGTTCTCTTCCTAAAGATTTGAAGAATTTTTGGAGGCTGGCCCCCATTTGCCTCTTGTGGTCCCTATGGATTGAAAGGAACAATCATGTCTTCGAAGATCGGGAGCTTCCTACTCCTTATCTCAAAGATGCCTTTTTGCGTTTATTTTTCTTTTGGACCAAAGAGGCTTTCCTGTAAATGTCAACACTTTTGTTGACTTTTTGAGGTCTTTAGGGCCGATGTAAAGCTTTTGGGGGGTTTTTTGCCCTTTGCCCTTTTTGGGCTTTTATATATACTTCTTACTTATCAAAAAAAAAAATCATCATGTTGAGGACCATAGGTATGACAAATCTGTTTACCCCTCAACATCTAGGAAAGAATTAAAAGGTAGTTAATATGACAAAGAAATTTTACATAGGCCACGTACACAAGATAGGTCCAAGATAGGTCCCAAGATGGATATTAGAGGTATTCTACAGAACCCTCTAATTTTGATTTCCAAACTTATGATGTGTGACCTAATCCTCAAGATAAGAATGCTTGATCAAACATGAATTTTTATTGCACTGGCATCACATATGGGAAACTGATGTATAGGTTTATCATTGATGGTCGTAGTCGCATTAATATGGTCTCACCATCTGCTTTGTCCATAATGCAACTACAGTCTAAACCTCACCCTTAACCATTTATGGTAAGATGGACAAATAAAACATTTGTAATAGTCACAGAAAGGTGTCTCGTTCCAGTTCCTTTTGGTGATTTTTATTATGGAAAAACTTGGTGTGATGTAGTTCCTATGAATGTTGGTCATGTGCTTCTCAATCAACCTTAGGATGGATGATCTTGGAGTGATTCACAATCAAGACAACAACACTTGTAGGTTTAGTTCTCTTCCTGTTTCTTGTGACCTTAAATCTATTTGTGAAGTCCCTAAATCAATTCCTCATACTCCAGATGAGAAAACAATTTCTATCTTAAATCAAATTGAGTGTGAGCTTCTAGAGAAAACATTTGATCTCATTAGTGAGGAGATGAATCTTAGCCTAATCACACACGTAAAACACAAAAGAATTTCTAATTTGTCATATGAATCTAAAGTTGTCACACCTTTAGTGTCACAGTTGTCCACCCAAGAGTCTATCTACGATAGTTTGCTTGTTTATGCTCCTGCAGCAAACCATTGTGTTGAGTCTAAAACTGTGATGTCCTTCCTCCACAAATTTCACATCTAAATCCATTGAAACATTTTCAGCAATTCTTGAATTTGGACCTAAAGCTTATTTATTTGACACCATTGGATTTAAATATTAGGTCAATTTTCAATATGGAGGACATGTTATCTAATTGAGGTACGTTGGAGCCTCGTGTATTTCTTGATGGTCTTTTTGCAAGTGGAGTTATTATTTCTCCGATATCAGATTTGATGCATCCATCATTCCAACAACAATTCATGGATCATATGGAGTTTATTCTTGTAGGCCACAATGGAAATTCTTCACTTAATGATTTCCTTTGATTTCGTGATTGGAGATATTATTTTGCCTCTACTTGTTGGGTTCCTGTCTTTGTGTTCCACCTTGATGATGCGCATATTTTGGAGCAATTCCACCACTACAACTTGTTGGAATCGTGTTTTTTTTTGTTTTCTGCTGAAAGTAATGGAAATGAATAAACATTTAAATTGTAAATTAAGGTTTAGGATTTATTTATAGTTATTTTATATTTTCTTAATTTTTATGGTTATTTTAGTAATCTTGCTATTTTGATATTTAGGGTTTGCTATAATTATAGGCTTAATGTTTTGAAGTTTTAGATTTGGCCTATTGAGTAATTATAGAATATCAAATATTTCTCCTGGTTTCCTCTCTCTCAAGTTTTTCTCTTGCTTTCTCTCTCGGATTTTCTCTTCTTCCTCTCTCTTGCTTCTCCTCTTTCCTCTATTCTCTTTATCTCATCCCCTCACCATATTGGCTTGTACAATCAGTGGATACCGAGATGGCGAGAAGTCGCGTTGTGGTTGTGGATTGATGTTTTTCAAGTATTCGAAGACGTTGCAACTGTGAAGAATGCTCGAGGATTTCAAGTCAAGAAAATATCATATGATTGTCTGCAAGACTTGAGGTACTAAGTCATCATGTCAGTCAAGATTAGAGTCTATACTCTTTTTCAATTTTATTCATAGTGGATTTGTACGCATCTGGACGAGGTCCCGTGATTTTTACCTGTTAAGGCTTTTCACATAAAAAATCAGGCATCTCTCTTTTGTGAATGCCTTTTAATTTATTACTAAAATCATTTTCACAAATCTTTTCGCAAAAAAAAAAGCCCTTATATACTCCAAATTCTTGGTCACTCAAAATGGGAGGAAAATTAATGACAAGTAATATTAGGAAGGTTTTGCAACAACAACTTTTGTTAACCTATTTTCTCCAAATTATTTTTGATAGGTAAGACACGCACCCACTATGTTCCAATCGGGACTTGAACCCTCAACCTCCTCTTGGGGAGGTGGAGGTGATACCACTCAAGCTAATACACTTGATGGTATGTTCTCCAAATTCGTGGTTACTTTAATTGAGAGGGTATTTAAGGACAAGTAATATCAGGAAGGTTTAACAACAAAAGTTTATGTTAAGCTATCAAAGTAACCTTCCACCTTTTGAGGAGATAAAGAATAGGCAGAAGGCCTCTCACGCCTCAGCAACCATACTCAAAATTTCCATGTGTCCAGACTCTTGAATTTCATAATCTCCACCCTCTTTCTTTCTTCACGTAAAGGCCCACAAGGACAAGCCCAAATACAATGTTGATGGAAGGTCAACACCACTAACAAAATCATCAAGTGCATAAAACTCTGTATCTGCTACTCTCCGAGACCCTATGAAACACGAACACCGACACTCTTAGACACTTTTCGGGCACGTGTTGGAACATGCAAAAAAAGAGAGTAATTTTTTTTTTTTTTGAATTTCGGACACGTTTTCTTTTCTTTTCTTTTTTTGATTTTTTTTCTTTCTCCCTAATTCTTTTTTTTTTTGTTTTATATATATATATATATATATATATATATATATTGATGATTAAATGAAAAAGTTCTCGAATTTTTATTTAATGGCTTTGTTATTTTAATATCTTAATAATATTTTTGTAATTTATGTTTTTAATCCAATTTTAATTGATATAATATTAGGTTTTTAATATATGGTCATATAAAAATTATAAAAATATATATATATATGTATTCAACATGTCCCTGACATGCCTGTGTCATACTTTTTGAGAAATGATGTGTCTGCATATCCGTGTCGTCTCATATCTGTGTTCGTATCCGTGCTTCTTAGCCGAGACCAGTAACAAACCTTCTTGAATAATTTTTTTGGCCAGACAGCTTCAAAGCATAATTGTTAAGTTATTGATCTAAATCATAGAATTTCACAATTATTGATCCAATATCATACGTCATAATCCAACTTCCATTCACATCTCCCACGTCTGTACAATCTTATCCGATTCTTTTTAGGACTGGTAGACCTACAGAAATAGAAGTCAACATTTAATGACTCTCACAACTCATAAATTATACTATCACTATACACAGTCAACCTAATAGCAAATGATGAGAATTGATTTCAGTAGAAATGGTAATTTGTTCATTCTTTCATATAGGCTGCGGTTCAATATTGAAATTTGGCTTTATATATCTGTAGAGTAGATATCCATGTAATTAAAATTCATGCACTCATAAGTCTATTTATACTAGATAGATGAAAGATGCGAAATTCAATTTTGTATGCTAAAAATCCAATTGGATTTAGATGTTGAATCCCCATTCCAAAAAGAGCATGTTAGTACAAACAAACTTAGAATGGCAACCTCCAATAATAAACTAGTAAAAAAAAAATCACATTAGTCAGATATTAGTATGAATAAAAGAGAGAGTATAAATCTTTATTTTTAAAAACAAAAGGATAGTGGACAACAAAATAAACAAGAGTTAAAATATAAATGATACCTTGAAGTCAGTGACTATCATCCAGCTCGTCAAATATTAACTCAAAATCTTCTCTTGATGATCTTGGCAATGTCCTAATAAGTTAATATTCACAACATCAGTGTCACAATACAATCATGAAATGTTTAAAACAAGAACCTTAATTAGATAAGAGAGTCAATCGTATGAACAAAGAACTATGACTAAATGATAAAGTTCATTCAAGAAATGCATCACCAAAAGCATGGGCACAACCGTGTGCACATTAAGTACATATATCTATATAAAAATCATCTCCCTATAGACATACCTCCCCCCCCACCCCAACCAAAAAAAAAAAATCTAAAAAGGAATCCAACTCAACCTTAAAGACCCTTTCACCCAAAAAATCGCATACTGTAACAAAACTTGTTTTAAATAAACAACAGTAAACTCCATCTCATTGAAGATCCTTCTATTCTTTTCCTTCCATACACAGTACATTAGACATAGAGATGTCATATCCCAGACACTCCTAACCCCCACATGCCTACATCCCTTTTTCCAACTCAACACATCCATCACAGTTCTCCGCATAATCCATTGAACTCCAATTAATGAAAGAAAAAAAAAACAGCGTATAACTCCCTTAACACCAAAAAGTAACAAAAGATGGCTCCCAAATTACTCCTCTGCCTTACACAGACAACTCCTATTTTCCATTCTACATCTCTTTTCTTCAATTATCAACAGTGAGGATAGCATCAATAATCCATAGTCGTTGCCCAGATAAAGAAAGCAACCTTCAATGGAGCCTTTGAGTGCTAAATACTCTTCCAAGAGAAGTCATTCCCACCACCTTTGGTTAATTCCTCGTAGAATAATCTAACACTGAACATCCCACTTCGAGAAATCCTCCATCTAAATGCATTTTACTCCCCTTCTATTATTCTAACCCCCTAAACAAAGAAAACAATTCAACACCAAATCCACCATCTAATCCTAGAAGACATTCTGAACAACAGGACACCAACAAATCCACCCTTGAAAAATGAAACAAGCTCCACAATCAAAGCATCTTTATCAACTATAATATGATAAATATCCATAAATCTCTCCTTAAGTGGCTCTCCCCGCACACACACCGTCATGCCAAAATCTAACATTACTTCCACTCCCCAGCACCCACTACAAAATAAATGACGGTGAGAACAACTCCCAAAACTTCAAACTGCTGATCCATAATCCCCCGAGCCTCCCCCGTTGCACCTATACTTGTGTTCCACCACTCTATACCATGAAGCATCTCTCTTAATGGAAAACCTCTAAAGCCATTTCCTAAACAAAGGTTGATTATACACCATAATGTTCCTAATTCCTAACCACCAAACATCATAAGAGAACAAAGCTTCTTCCGTCCTTGTAAATGAAACTTCCTCTCCACCTCAATTTCACACCACAAAAAAATCTGCTTGTACTTTCTCAAGTCATCTCTCCACCAAAGCTGGTAAAGAAAAAAGAGACATAAAAAAGGTTGGCAAATTGGATAAAGTACTCCTAATAAGGGTATGTCTACCCCCTTTTCAAAGATATTTCTGCTTCATTCCTACTAGCCTTCTCTCAAAACACTCCAGTACTACATCCCAAATTTCTTTAACCTTAAGGAGGGTTCTCGGAGAAAACCAAAATAAATAGTAAGAAGAGAACCACTCTCCATCCCAGATTGACTGCCAAATCCTCTAGCTCCCCCACAAGAATGAGCTCTCTTAGAGGTTCACATGAATTCCCGCCACTGCCTCAAAGGGGAGTACACATTGTAGAAATCTCAATTACATTTCATTCGGATCATATAAAATAAGGGTTAATCAGTTGTAAGTCCTTGAATAAGATACTACTAAATTATTTTAAGATTCACATTTCTAATGAGTCTAAGGTAAATGACTAATTTTTTTAAAAACAATTGAGGTCAGATCCATTAATCTGATGTGGCAATAGCTAATTTTTTCATTATTGACAATATTATCCTTAGGTCATTTATATTGGTAGTCTCTCCCTACACCTCTCTCTCTCTCTCTCTCTAAATTCTCTCTTCCTTTCACGTCGTTGCTGCCACCATCCCTCCCATTCCCCACCGACAACCATGGCCAGATAGTTTGGGTTTAGAGCCCAAGGAAAATTGGCTCCCATGGCTTCATTCAATCTCGCCGTCCTCAACCTCTCCTCTAATCGCCTCTTCGGCGACATCTCCCAACAACTCGCCGACGACCATGGCCAGATTCTTCTACTGTACTGCTGCCTCTATTTATTATGTGGGCTCTTCCAATCCAATGGCCAGGTTCATGGTGGAGAGGAAATCTCATCGTACAGAGGATACGTATGCTTCAACCAGTCCAAATTATTTCAAAGGGCTATAGACCTGCACATAAGAGTGGAACCCATGATGAATATTATGTGATGGTTCAATCAATCCTCTCTGTACGTGATGGTTCCACCATGGTAAGTGGAGCCCATGATGAACATTAACTTGGTGCAGTAATATTACTTTGGTGCAGACTATGGTTAATTGATGGCTGACAAATGGCAGCAGTGGCACATTGATGTAGGAGATTGGCTTGGCTTGGCTGCACTTCGATTTAAGGTCCTCCTATTTTAGTAGTTGTAAGAGTGTAAATTTTTACACTATCGCAGAGTGTAAAATTTTACAGTTTGTGAACATCACAATATTTGATCAAAAAAGTAGATACCAATCCAAGGTGATGCCTAATGCCAAGTAAATACCAATCAGAAGCAAAAACTTAGCTTCAGTGTCAATGAAACCATGAAAGGCTCTAAAAGAATCTTCCAAACAATTTATATAAATATTTTCCTCTCTCTCTCTCTCTCTCTCTCTCTCTCTCTCTCCTCTTGTGATTTTCAATAACAAAACTGCGAAAGTGTAAAATTTCACCATTTGTGTAACTGTAAAAGCTTGCAATTTCATAACCAATGAATTTTTAATTACTGTGATTGAAATACTATTTTATTTTTTTTTACAAATTTTCGCTACCTTGACAGCCTCTTTTGACCATCCAACATGTGGCTCAAAAGCTTGATAAAACTAATAACAATTGAGATTTTCTCCATTTTTATGAAATTGTAAAATTTTCCCTTATCGGTGGGATGAAATTTTACAGTTTTGGATCGATCTTTTTTTTCAAATTTTCATATGCAATATGGATCTTGTTTGATAGATCTCGATATTTAGAATCTAAATATATAAATCTTATTAAAAACGAATCTATATTTTACCAGTTATTGAATTTGAAACTTTTTTCAAAGACTTCGGTTTTTACATAAGTCTATTAGAGAGAAAACACTGAAGGGTGTTTTTGTCGCATAAAAATTGAGAGACCTTTGGATAATTTTGTTTAGGCTTGGATTTATGGATAATTTTGTTACTTTTCTTGGACCTCTGGCCAAACGACCCATAAAATAATTGTATCATCGACAACAACAAATGTGATATCGTCATAGGAACTCCCTTTGACTCATAAAGCACAAAACAGACTTAGCAACCCTTAGCATCCTACAGTGGACTCCATCACCAAAATGAAAAGCAGAGGAGATCCCTCGCCTTAAACCCCTAGAACCAGCACAGAATCCCTCTGCAGAGGCATTCACAAAAACTCAGAACCTAACTAAAGAAATACAAGTCTGAATCCACCTCTTTATCTTCCCAACAAACCCCATCCTCTCTCTCCAAATCCATACTCTCCAATCTCGATCTTAAGCTTACAAACAAGCCCTCGAATGACACTTCAAATCCTGGAATCCACACATTTATTGACAATAAGAATGCATCCAAAATTTGTCTTTCCCGAACAAAAGCATTCTACAAGTCTGAAACAACCCCCCCCCCAAAAGCAACCATCACAATCTTAATCTAATAGATAAGAGTTTAGCTAAGACCTTGAACACACTTTCCACCAAAATCAATTTATAGTCCCTAATACCAATCACACCTCTGGAATAAGGCCAATATAAGTTTCACTGAAGCTCCTCCGAAAAGATCCATGTGAGAAAAAATAAGAGAAAACTACCATTACATCCTCCTCAACAACTAATCCTCTTCAAGAATAAGCCTTCCAAGCTCGCCTTTCTTCTCATCCGTCTTGAGCCCTTTCCTCACCTAAAAGCAAGCCTTGTTCCTCCATATCCCAATCCCTGATCTCCTAAAGCAAACTAACTTTTGAAAGTCCTCCTTAAGCAACCGAAGCTTCTTAGACAAGAGAACTTCATCTTAATTACACTGATTACATGAGTGTTAGGGGTCTTTCACGACTCATTCTTAAGCTCCACTCCATAGTTACATTGGATCAAAAATGTTCAACACCACTTAGACAACGTGACAATGTCATTTCAAGTCTTATGTAATAAATAAACCATAAATAACCTCATCGGTTTCTCATTTGCTTAATTACTTTCAAACCTACTAATTGAATCAACCTCATGTGATGTGAATTCAAGTACCAACATATTTATTTTAATTTAGTTCATAAAGATCAACTCACTTTCATCAAGTAAATGAATGCTACCAATTCCACTTTCATTTAAAAACACAATAATTTGAAATTAGTTATTTAGTTCACAAAAATTAGTTTTGTCTAAATTCTTTTCACGAGTAATTGGAGTTATCAAAACTCAAGCCTCATAATCCAATCATGTTATCCCCCCAAGTTGGCTTAAAATCTTATGCCAATTGAAAGTCATTTGACTGGGCAAAATACCAAAAGAAGAGACTGCCCAGCAGCCCAGACCAGACGGACAGTCACAGGCCTGGGGAAAATGCTACGGACTGCTCTAGGTTTGGCTGTCCAGTCCACTTGGACCGGCTGGCCGGTCACTGCCGTAGGTCCACTCTATTTTTCACACCCCATTTTGATTCATTCTTCTTCCATTGATTTCCAAAATTTATTTCATACTTAAAACATTTCAAAAACCATCCTTTTTGGTATTAAAACTTAAGTTTACACAACATACGTCTCAGTTAAATCAAGCTTCTTAAGATTAAAGGTAAAATTCCCAATTTCATTTCATTAATTCAACACCCAACACCCTCATGTGATACACTTCAAAATAAGGTCTTCCCATTTATTTTTTTTCAAAGGATTCTCTTACAATCTAGTACACTTCAAAGTTTAACAATAAATCTTCAAAGGGGGGAAATACTGATTCTTCAAAATTTAATACTCCCAAAGTCCCAAGCCCAAGGCTCATGTGCTAGTCCTCCTCCTTGCTAAGCTCCAAATCCATCTCCTTCAACTAGTGGTGTTTGGGGTGAGCACGATGGCCCAATAGAGACAATCACTATGAAGCTAAACGTGCGCGGTAGCATGTGAACGTGTAGTGACATGGCATACTCGATGCAATAACATAAGCAATATCAAATCAAATTGTAAGTCCAACATTCACATTTCTCATGTCATGCTCCAAAGCATTATGCAACACACGCCACACTCCGACACCATGACTACACAATTCACAACACAAACTAAATTGTCCAATCCTTCAATCTTCAACTAACCAAACTGCTGAACATCCAGAACTTGCCATTCTCATATCAAAGATTTGAATATGTCTGTTTTTATTTGTTTAATTTTATGTGGTTTTAGCACGTTAAAAAGCACGGACACTCTATTTTGGCTCACGTGTCCGTGTCGGACACCGACATTCAAGGACACTTCCCGGACACGTGTCCGGACACTTGAATCATGAATGTTGATGATTAAATGAAGAAATTCTTTAATTTTTATTTAATGGCTTTGTTATTTTAATATCTTAATAATATTTTTCAAATTTGTGTGTTTTTATGCCAAGTTTAATTGAAATAACATTAGGTTTTTATTATATGGTCATATAAAAATATAAAAAATTTATATATATTCAACGTGTCCCTAACGTGTCCGTGTCCTACTTTTTTGAGAAATAACGTATCTGCGTGTCCGTATCGTGTCGTATCTGTGTCCTGTGTCCGTATTCGTGCTTCTTAGAATGATAGGTTTCATCAGAAAACTACCATTTTCATATTGAGTTTTGATGATCTGTGGCTGTAAATTTTCTTCATAATGGCTATGCCATCAACTTTCATTAAATTTAATAAGATTTGCAGAGAGTTCTCCCTAGTGTTTTTTTTTTTTTTCTTATAACTCTCTCCCTTTTGGATCCAAGGTACCCCCTAATGGATTCTAGAGTTTTTCCCTTAGGTCACCTTGACTCTTGCATTACTACCTTTCAGCAAGTGAAGAGAAGTATGTGAGATGGGAACTAGCAGAGAAAAAGAATCACATTTCTTCTAGTGGGCACTATACAGAAAACTTTCAAGAATACCAAACCAGACAGCTGTCTAATAAGCGAAATCGGCACTCTTATCAATTTGGCACCCAGTTTTTTGGTGCTATTTACCAAAAATAAAAATAAAATAGCACCATCTTTTGGGGCTGTAAGTTCTACCAACCCCTTTTGTACAGGCAAGGAGCTTCTCTCTCATCCATCTATTTGGCAACAGAAATCCATTAACAATGCAAAAACTTCAAATACAAACAGGGATAAAAAAAAAAAGCCTCAAGATATCGAAGATAGTGACATACGAACTATACCTGTATTTATTTAGTTCTTCAAACAGACGGATACATTGAACTTTGTTAAGAAATCCAACATTCTGTAAAAGCAAAATGAAAATGACCCATTAGGCAACAACATACAGACACACACACACACAAATATGGCATATATATGTATATATATATATATATATATATCTAACAAAACCATCATCACTACATTGAAAAAATAAATAAAATAAACTGTATTGACATGTGTAAACAAAAATTCATAATGTTACCTCCACCTCCGCATATGGGAACTTAGGCTTTAATTTTTGTAGCCATTCACTTTTTTGTAATCGTGGGATTGCCCCCCTCATGCATCTTTTTATTTACACAAATAATTTTACCAATCAAAAAAAATAAAAGATCCAAAATTTATTACACCAGAGTTTTCTTCTTCTTTTTTTTCTTTTGATAAGTAGAAGTGTATATATATTCAACATGCCCAAGGGGGCCAAACCCATACTTAAAGGGAAAGGTTACAAAATCAAAGCCTTAGGGACCCCAAAAAATCTACAAAAGGAACGATATAAAACGAGTAGGCATCTTTGACCCAAAAGTATAATAAATGCAAAAAACTATCTTTAGAAGTAAAGTGGGCTGCTCAATCCCCTCAAAAATTCTCATATTCCACTCCCTCCAAATGCACCAAATCAAGCAAATAGGAGCCATTTTCCACACAAAACTCACATCCTTTTTAATCCGAACTCCTCTCCAACCAAGGAACAACTCTCACAAAGTAGCAGGCATTACCCAAAAAGCAGCCAAAGATAGAGATAACAGACTCCCAACATCCCTAGCCACTGAACAGTGAATAAAAAGATGATCTACCGTCTCCACCTCTTCCTTGCACATACAGTAATGGTTAACCAAGTAACCAACTAGAACCCTCTCCTCTGAAGGTTATCCATTGTCAATATTGCACCCCAAATCGTCGTCTAAGCAAAGAAAGCTACCTTGGAGGGAACTTAGAGAGTAGCAAAGCAATCTCCATGGAAACCCTAACTCTCGTATGCCCATCAACTCTTTGTAAAAAGATTGAACAGTGAATCTCATAGGACTACTTAGAGTCCAAACAAAAGAAATTTTTTCTATGCTTTCTAACATAATACAGTATCCAATGCTAGTACATGAAGTACTGTTTTCTTTTTTAGAAGCAACTTGGCTTCCCTATGTTTTCCTTTGCTACCTTTCCATAACTAGAATGTTATCAATTCCTAAATTCTTCCCAATTTTTATCTTTTTCTTTAACTTTAGATGCCCTCATTCTCCAATAATGCCAATGACTTCTAACAATTCTAGAATAACTAAATTCATCCAATCCTAAGTCACCTATGCAGTTTCATTAACCAACTTGCTCAGTCTTTCTTAATATCACCATCCTTTACCAAAAACTCTCTAACCCGCACCTATATAATTCCTTGATCTTGCTTTCCAGATTCCATTACCATAAAATTTTGTATACATCTTTCTCCCCAACATTTGTAATTAACTAATAACGTGAATTATCATATCCCTTAGATTAACTTCACATCTGCCTTCCTAGCTTCCTGTTTAGCATATTTATATTTCTTAAATTTGTCAAGCTTTGAAATATGCTTTTGAAATTATTTTGAAGTTCATTATTCCATCACCAATATTCTTTGGATGACCATTCTTTTTAAATTTTATACTTTCCAATGGCGACTTCTAGTATCCTTTTAATACAACTGCCATCTCTACCACATAAAGTTGGTTCCTTCTTTGCTACCCTTTATCGCTACTTTTATCATTTTAGGGGGAAACAGTTATTTTAATTACTTTTGCTCTTTTTAACTACTACAGTTCTATTATGATGATTTTACCTGTATTTATTCATTTTTCTATGTTGGAGTATATTTATTCATTTATTAGTAGAATTTTAATATTTTACATTAAATGTGTCAAAAAGGATATTCTCAGATCGCTGAGCATTAATATCTTCAATGATGTAATATTAAGCCTTTGCATTAAAGATCAAGTAACTCTTTCCCTTGAATTTCAAAGAGAATGTATCTCTTGAAAGCAAATTTCCTCTGAAGTACTTGGAGCAATAGTAAGAGGATATTGTCTAGATATGGAAGATCACACCCTTACTACATACAAACAATGACTAAGCACAGAGACAAAAGACAGAAAGAAGCATATCACCAGTTTAGCACAGTTGTATATCCTTTTTATTAAGTGCTAAGAGAACATGAACTAAAGAGAAGCATGACAAGTCATAAACATAAATGTAAATACTTACATATTCATCAATGAGATTAAAGGCTTTATCCAATATTCTTTTCCTCATCTGATCCTTCTCAGCCACTTGTTTTGTAAGCTATGACAAAAATATGTAAGAATGTGGGTCCAAGACAGTCACACCAAGGTGACAGTAGCATGTTAAGTTAGCAATTTATCAGTACCTCGCTTTTAAAGCTGTCGTATACAACAGCAAGGATCAAGTTAGTGACAAAGTAAACACCCAGTAGCACGTAGAGAATGAAAAATAGGCAATACCAACGTGAAGTCCTGAAAAAAAATAGAATTATTAGAGTACTGGAATTAGATTCAACAAATCGGCAATGCAAATGTTGACTTCCAAATACAGAAACAATGACAGACTTGTGCTATCAATGTCATTGTCATGAATTGAAAACTGACAAACAAAAAAACAAATAACATATTGTGAACTTTTTCTTGGAGGAAAAACTCTCTGTGGGTATCTTCACATTACTGATTTTATTATTGATATAGTTAACAGAGGCTACCCATATCTTCTTCTTAGGCAACCAAAATACTTCTTATATATAAATATAAGTTACTTGTAATACACCTTTATAATTTTGTCACGCCCTAGGCCCCAAAGACCCATAAATGATCCCGAGCAATAAGGTTTGTAAGGTTTACTTAACCTTTATGTCACTTTAATTAAGTTAAACAATCCACTTCCTTTGCTTTTCCTTCTTTCGGATGCATTTCGCATCAAATAGTAAAGTAGGATTTCCTCAAGTCAATACATTTTAGGGTCATTTTCATTGTTAAAATATGTTGGTTTTGCTAAACATTTGAAAACACTTGAGTTTACTTCATTCAGATTCACTATTCACCAACTAGGGTAATAGAACCCCTTAATTTTCCACTTTTCCCGCTTATTACATGAGTGTTAGCACTGTTAGGAGTGATTTATGAATCCTCCCTTAGACCCAATGAGCGTACCTTGTATGTATTCAGTTATATTAAATTTTGGAAGCCAATGGGAGTGGTTTAAGTGGGGAAAACCATCAAAGAAAATCGAAAAAAAAATAGGCTGATGGAGGACCAGACAGGCCCAACCGGTCATCCGGTCAAAAAGCTGCAAGGGGCACAAGGTTTGGCTGTCCAGTCCAAGCCAACCGGCTAGCCGGTCAGAGCAGGGACTTGACCTTTTTGCTTCTATTTTGCTCTTTTTAATCCCTCATTTGATTCCACCTGATTAAGTACATTTCCAACATCAATGTTAAGGTTAAAAACACTTCCAAAGAGTCTAGGTACTTGAATTAAGATTTAAAATCACAACATTCAAGCTTGGTTCTATAATCCAAAGTTTCAAAACTACCTTCGTTAATCTATCAAATTGCATACACATTCAATTAGTCATTTCAACAGCTCAATGGCATCAAGATGAGGTTCATACACTTTCATTTACACATAGTATTCATGGCACTTCATTCAAATTCCCCAAGTCCCCTTCCTTTTCAAATCATTAACTTACTTATAATTACATATACCACCAAAATGAGTCCTATCCAAAATATAAAAGTTTGTCAATTACAAGAGAGGGCAGTTCCCAAGAGTCCCTAGTTTACATTTCAATCACCAACCAAAAACACCAAAAAGAACTATACAAATAATGTTTAGTACATTTGATCAAAATACAAAATCCACCAAGGACCTCCATGGTCCAATCATTCCAAAAGCACAAAAGCCCCAACACCAGTTTCCTCTGATCAAGCCTCTGGCTCCTTGCCATTACTTGAAATGGTGGGGGTGAGCATGATGGCCCAGTAGGAGTAAACCAGCTCAAAATGGAATGTAAGGGTGGCACGTGCAAGTGTGGTGTGATGGCATGCCTTATGCAACACTTTATAACACATTCAAATTTCCAAAAACACAACCATGCTAAACACCCACAAAATGTCCACATGCCAACGAGCGTAACACAACCATGCCATAGCAAGTCTATTACCCTTCAACAGACCAATAAATTCACTTTAATAAGCATAGAACCATATCCAAATCATATTCAACATGAAAGTTCACAGTTGGCAAGCGTTGCCTAAGCACAACCTTCTGTCAAAGTTCGTTTCTGCCTCACATTTAGGGGCAACTAACCCGATAGACTAAGTAATCCGCCTGGCAAAGTCTACGGTCTTTGAACACCAAAGGGCACCAAGACCTGTCCATATTTTCCGTCGGGCCATTCACATAGTACTTTCATCAAACACATTATATGCATACAAGTATTGTCATATTTAAGTCTCAAGCAACCAACAATGCAAGCAACCATGCCTTAGGCATGTTCATCCATTCCAACTACACACCATATATCATTCATATATTCCATCCATCATCCACATGCTTATACATGAGCAATTTCATTCATAACACATATTTAACATTCTTAGGCACCACATGGCATCAACAATAGCATGAATTGGACTCACAAACTACCTAAGCATTTTGTCAAACACCTTGAATGCAAGATTCATAGCAAGCATGCATTATTGAGCATTCTATATGCAAATGGTTGCCAACCAACACATCATTCATTTAATGCATTCAAATGCCAAAGTCAAAGTATATCATTTCTAACACATCCCAAACAAGTAGTATAACACATACACATGATTCATCACCCATGAAACTAGGGTTTCATGTCTAGCATGCTATATGAAAAAAAATGCACAATACAAAACCTATCTACATGAAACCCTACACCCATCAAGAGAAAAGGTTTTACCTCAAAAGTGAACAATGAGCAAACCCTAGATTGTCCCCTCTTTCAAAACTTCAAAACTTCCTTCCGAAGACCTTGTAGTAGATTCTAGAATGCTCCCTTTTCAAACGCTAGTGTATTCCAACAACCAGCGAAAGAAGCACAAGAGGCTCAATCTTATATGAATGGAAGTGAGACTAGGGATAGGATAGCCAAGAAAGAAAAGTAGAGTACTAGGAGGTTTTGGAAATACAGGTATCAATCTAGAAGCTTCAAGTCTCAGTCAGCAGAGTGCTTCACGAAGAGCAGAAGGTAGACACACACCACTCTAAGGAACAACAACAATCTCGACTAGTACCATATATTTACTCTCAAGGAAGGCCTTCCCAGAGACAATTGATTTGCTACTAATATTCAGCGCGAACACTATAATAGGTACTATCCACAAGGGGAATAGATGACAGTTGAGCATGCTACAATTGCAACCAAATGGGCCATATTTATCGATACTATCCATTTCCCCCTTCCATTCCAAGTCAATCACATCATGGACCTTTACAACATTGTTAACACAAGAAATTAGTTCAAAGATGGAAACGAGTGTGCTACCAGTGTCGCCAACCGGGCCACACATTCTTTGGTTTTGCCCATTTTCTTCTATTCAAAGTCAGCCATGTCGTGAACCTTTACAACTAGAAACACAACCAGAGGTCAATTTTTTTCCTTGGAGGGAAAAGATTCTTATGTAGTTATCGATGGTATATTTTTTATCGTTTTCAACACTTGGACTAGAGAGTTATTTCAAACACTTGTTCAAAGTATCCATATATATTATAGGCTTAGGATAATAATCCAAATTTTGAGGACAAAATTTCTTTAATGGGGGTAGATTGTAATATCAGGAAAGAAAAAAAACTTGTTGGTAAGTTATAGTAAAAAGGATACAAAATTTACTAGTTGGCAGTAAAAGGAAGAATTAAAGAAACTTAAGGACTAAATTGCAATTTCAAAAAGTAGGAAGCCTATAAATATTAGGGGAAATCATATTTTTCCCATTTCCCTCATCTCTCTCAATTAGAAACCCTAGGAGAGAGAAATCTTTGATCTTAGAATTGAAGTTACATTTTGGACTTGCTTTCTTCTACAGAATTATTCTACATCACTTTTTAAGGTAGAAAATCTATTTTTCTTCCGGTTAATAATGTTAATTTTGGTTTAAAAACATGATTTATGTATTATATGTCTTGAAATTGAGTTATCATTTGATATTATTAAAGAACTATGTTGATAAACTATGAAATCATGCTTTTCTAACAAATTGTTAGGCTAACATTTCCTCAAAATTCTTTTAAAGCATGAAACATGAGTTTACCCAATATTATATTTATGGAATTGATTTTATATGTTTAGTTGTGATTTTAGAGTCAATTTATCTATTCTAATTGGGTTAAAATACAAGTATATGAAATACTACATGATTTTAAAAATTTGAGGAAAAATGCTTGGCCCGCTATGTGTTTGATGAAATGCCTTATACATAAAATGCTTCAAATTTTATGGTTGGGATACTAATCTCTATTTTACATCATATTTTGAATTGTATGGGCAGCCTAAAAGACCATATTGTACAATATGAATAGGTCTTTACCTTTACACATCACGTATTCGATAAAATGTTTCATTGATGATATATACTTGATTTGGAAAACTTAATGAAAAAAGTAATTGATGGATCAATGGTTGTGAGAATGAAAAGGTTGAGAATGTAAATTGGATGATTTAAATGGTTACACAATAGTAGAGGGCAAGTGTATGCCTCCAGAATTTCACCCCATGTAGTGTCTTTCAAACTTTCATAGAGAAATAGAGGGCATTGTAATTCCATAGGTTGCGAGTCCTTAAATCCCTTGCAGAAAACCTTAAGGGTGGACTATGTGTGAGTGGTTACTTTTCCAGCAAGATCGAGCTGTGCTAAAATCAATCCCACTATTGATAGAATGTTGTGGTTAGAGACCTTGACACATAAAGGCTTTGTTCCCAAACAAGCGAAATGAAGGTTGGAACTTGTGAGCTGCTTGTGCATTAATTCATGCATTTTAAATTGTATTTCTACACTTAAACATGTGAACTATGTAGGGCCGCAAGTCGGGCAGGTAAACCCGAGCCCGCCAAATTTTTTATGGGTTTGAGTTGTTTATTCTTGAATTAGGAATGGGCCTGCACCAAAACCCAAGCCCGAGTTAAATTCAGGTTGGGCTCGCAATTCAGGACTAACCCAAGCTAGCCCGAACACGATTCTTTATATACATATATTTTTTTGTGACCCTTAGATTTCATCTAGAATTAATCTAACCGTTCATTTATACTTACATATATTTAGTCATTTTATACTCCCATTAACCCTTTTTCATTCCAACCCTAGCCACACACAACATCAAAGAACCCATACTGGATGCTACTCTCCACCTCTCGCCTCTCAATCAGCATTCTATTCTTGGTTTGGTTCGTCAATGGTGGACGATTGGAATGGTAGAGCAACCTCTCACCTTGCAATCAGTGTTCGATTCTTGGTTTGGTTCGTCAATGGCGGACGATTGGAATGGTATACTCTAGTGTTTCAAATTCAAATTCAACAAATAACAACGATCGATTCAATTCAAACTCATCAAATTAGATTGATTTAATCTTTGATTTTATTGATTCTTTTTCCATGCAAAAATCGATGTTCTAGGCTAGGTTCATCAATGGTGGACGATCGAAACGATTGGGGCATATGTTATTTAGATTAGCGATATGTCGTGCAGATCAAGTCGAAGACTCCCACATTGAGAATAAACAACAGAACCATCTTTGGCCTTGAAAATTAGGTATGGATACTTTGATGATATGGCTTGAGTTTGTGGCAGTGGAACAAATTACATATGAATCTCACATTCATAACCTTTGGCTTGGTCAGATTTTCAATTTAGTATGCAAACACTAACATACAAACTAAAATTTTGTTTGTCGACACTGTTATAAATCTTCTCTGTAGTCTTGTTTGGAAGCACACATTCTTTGTATGTTGTTGTTTGTTCTCTTCTTGATTATTTGGAATTCCTAAATTTTTATTATTTTTTCAATACTACTACTTGATATGAGCCAAGTTTTTATGTTCATCTCTTATATCAGTGTAGTTTAAATTTTATTCACTTGAATTCTTTGATTTCCTCCAAAACAACTAGTGCTCTTTTTCCGAGCTTGGGCTTGGGCTCAACCCAATACAAGTTAATATATGCTCGGGAGGGGCTCCGGTTGATGTGTTCAGGCTCAAGGTCGGGCTCAGGACGAGCTCGGGCTCACTATTTCAAAGCTCAGGTTGAGCCTAGACAAGCCTCGAGCCTGCCCCGGCCCACCCGAATTGCACCCCTAGAACTATGTATGTATTGTTTTGAAACTAGATTGTCTTGAGGAAAACATATTTTCTACTGAGCACGTGGTTTCGCTCACTCCTACATGCATACAAAATTTCAGGTACATAGCAAAGGAATATGATCAGCATGCTCACCAAGTTGTTTTGAACCAAAAGAGTGTTTTGAACTATGTTTTGTAGTGAAAATGAATTTCATATAAGTGGTAGTCTTGGCCTTTCTTTAGATCAGGTATTTTAAGTACTTTTCCTGGGTTGTTGTATGTAGCATGACCTTGAAAAATGAGTTTTATCACTTTGCTGAAAATCTTCCTGCACAACAGTCCAATTTCCAAGTCTATAACTTTTTGGTCTTTTGGAATTTATTCATGAATCTTAAGGGTTAGATAGGGTCAGGTCTTAGCTTTCATTTGACATAGAATGAGCCCAAAAATATTTTGAGATGAGGAAGTTTTGATGATTTTTCTCCAGGTGTGCAGAATGTTGTCCATGTGACTTTTTTTTACCATAACTTGGGCTACACATGGAAGTTTTGAGTGATTCCGACAGGTTGGGAACTAGAATTATCTAGGAATATTCTTGCAAAATTTCATAGCAAATGAATGTTTGGTTGGAGAGAAAATGAATTTTGAATACAACTGAACTGCACGGGGAGCTGAACAGGGGTTTTTGTCACTAAACCATGACCGGACATCTGGTCATGCATCACCGGCTAATCACTCACTAACTAGCTTGTAGTGGATAGGTTTTAATGCATTCCCTTCCCCTTTTCATGCTCCCAGCTCCAGGTTCCGAGGGTTTACACTTGGTCATAACGAAATAATTTATTACTGAATATCGAACACTTCTTAGATCGTAGTTGTAATAACAAAATTCTAACTCTCAATAAAATAAAATAAAAAAATGCTCATATTGTTTTGTGTTTTGTCAATATCTCATACATTTTTTCAATTGTATTATTATCATTATTGTTATTATTTTTTAAAGAATATGCACTACTATCTAGGGGGTGGAACTCCAAAGTGAAATTTTATTTAGTGTAGTAGTCTACACAAAGTTTACACTAATCATAAGATATGTATGTTAAAAATATTATTTGTAATACATGGCAATTAATCTTTGGGTAATGGGTAGTTGTGCATGAGTAGTCAAGTATAGCACACAATAGATTAAAACTTTATTTTAAATTGAGTAGGAAACAGTAAGAAGTAGGTTTCTAAATTTGTTTTTCATTCCCCAAATCTCTCTCAGCAAACCCAGTAACGTTTGAGTCCCATCAACTCCCCAATTTCTCAAACATAACTCCTCAAATCTTTTCCTCCCCCTTTTTTATATTTCAAACAATGATTCTCCAAGGCGATCTTTCATTAAGACAGTTAATCATCGATAGAATCTTCATCCAAAGTTCAAATCATATTGCTAAAAAAAAATCTAGAAAATTCTTCTGTATGCTGATTGAAGTACAGGTGTTTATGGATATGTGTGTTTTTGTATATATTAATAATATATATATATATATATATTCATGTTGTTGCATAATTTTTGTTGGGTCTTCAATATTTTAGATTGAAATGCCAATTCTTGCATTCCAAATCGCGAAAGATCCATAACTGGGATTGGCGATTCAAAATGCAAGTAGCTAGGGGGATGGCAATTTGAAGTACCTATGTGTAAACCTCAGTTGGGGAAGCTCCATGTTATGAAAAATCAGCTCTAATCCAGTAGAACCCCTTGAAACTACAAATAAAAATGCACAGCAATTTGAAGTGGAGGAAAATTCCCCAAACAGATGCTATGATTCTAAACAAACTAAAATTCAGAAGAAGGGAGGAAAAGGAGCAAACTCACGGAGTCCTGTGAATAATTGAACTGGAAAACGGGCATATATTTCTCATGTCTAATGCAAAATAGCAAAATAGCAAATCAGCACAGAACCGGAACTCTGTAGTCAGAGATCCAGAATGTTTACTTGAACAGCTTTAAATTAAATGCAACCTTTTCCTATAACAACTCCACCAAAACGACATTTAACTCATCTCACATGCAACATATCTAATCAGCACTGAACTGGAATTCATATAATCAGAGATCCAGAATGTTTACTTGACAAGCTTAGATATAAATGCAACCTTTTGCGATAAATAACTCCACTAAAAGGACATCTTTAGCTTTAGAAGTGGAAAACAGGAAATTTCAATGATATTGAGGAAAAAGGCATTTAAAAATAATTTTTATACTCCCCACTTACTTATAAGCAGGAATCCAGACATCTGGATTGTTGGATGTGGTGAATAAAACGAACATTTGATAGAGTGTGGTGCCATATGAAGTAAATATTGTCTTTCCCTGTTGGGTATCTTCAAATATGACATATGCTAACCAACTAGAGAACAGAAGAAATAGAAGTCCTAGGGCCTGCATTCAGGAAAAATCAGATACCAGTAAGTGGAAAAAGGAACACATGATGTAATCAGTAATCGAACAACCTAATCATATATCACCATAGAAATAAATGCAAGCAGTATACATTCTTCCACAAATGTATTACACTGAATAGTTCCATGTAATGCAGCAGATAGAAGTTCAATTCACTGTTGCAATTACAAAGCAAAAAGGGATTAAAAAGTTTTGACAATGGCATACGAACCAAGACATTAAAGTACGTGCTAAGCATTCCAGCCAGGATGAGGATGGTCCCTCGTAATTCCCTAGGGACAAGGGGAAAAAATCAAAGATTAAACTTCATTCGTTTAAACAAGTCAAAGATCAAGCTTCATAAACACAGGTAAACTAGAGTTTTTCAACTAAAAATAACAATGCAAGATATGCGTGTGCACCATCATACTAAAACTGAAATATTATCTAGTGTACTTTTAATTAAAGCTGACTTTCGCCTTTCGAAAGATATTGCCTCTTCCACCCCGTTAATCTTCTTTGAAATTTCTCTACAATTGGATCCCAAATCACTTTGGATTTTGATGCCCCTAGAGGTAAGCCCAAATACACCAATGGAAGAGAACCCATCTTGCAACCAAGATGCCAAGCCAACTCCTCAATCTCTGCAGAGTCACCTAGGAGAATGATTTCACTTTTGCCCAAGTTAACCTTTAATGCCGAGACCACTTCAAAGCACAAAAGAACACAATCTCGAGTACCTCAATTGAGATTCCTCAGCATCACAAAGAATGAGGGTGTCATCCACTAAAAGGATATGAGATATCTCCACTCTCGAATCCTCATGCTCCCCCACTGTAAAGCCCTTAAGCATATTTCCTTCCACTGCTCACACCAACAATTTACTCAACACCTCCATGACTATCACAAAGAGGAAAGGAGAAAGAGGATCCCTTGTCTCAATCCCCTAAAGCTTTTGAAGAAGCCTAAAGCTAAACCATTTACCAAAACCGAAAAAGAAATTGTAGAAATGCATCTCTCCATCCATTTCCTCCATTTCTCCCCCGAACCCCATTCTCTCCATCAAGTACAGAAGGAAATTCTAATTTAAATGATCAAAAGCCTTCTTAATATCCAGCTTACAAACAATCCCTTTCTCCTTTCTCCTTTTCTTCACATCAATACACTCATTTGCAATAAGAACTGCATCCAAAATTTGTCCCCTATTTTGTTTGTTATTACCTCTATTTGTTAGCACCTTTGTTCAGTTTGTCTATGTGTTTGTTTGTCTCTCCACATTGCACGTGAGCGAGGGTGTGAAAACTCATTCTTTAATAAATTAACCTTGTGGAGCAACTAGTATTCCAACAAAGCCCTTATGGAAGACAACTTTCCTCTCATTCCCTCTATTTTATTTTTTATTTGCTGAGTTTATCCTATTACAGCATTGTTCACTCTCTTTTAGTAAGGAAAATCGAAGTCAAAGGCTTCAAATTCATTGATTTACAAACCTAACCCTATTTCCCTTATTTTGGTCCATCAAAAAACCATGTCTTCATCACAGTTCGTTCATAAAAACTAAGAAATCTAAGTTGTCCTACATCAGGAATGCTAATTTTATTACCAGCAAGTCACGAGCCCCTCAGCCTAGCTTGGCCTTTAATGAACTTCAGTTAACATGGCTTGGCAAATGCATAAAATTTCACAAATCCTTTTTTTTTCTTTTGAGATTCTTAAGGAAAATCCTTAAGTATTAGATTCCTTCCCAAAGAAATATCAAGAAGAACAACAATCATATGCTTTCACTTTGAAAATTACCACTTCTTTAGTTTAACAATCATATGCTTTCACTTTGAAAATTTCCACTCCTTTAGTTTCATACTTACAACAGATAGCGATGGAGTTTTCTGATGTCAATGTCCAAAGGACAGTTCAACAAGATGAATTGATCTCAGCACAGAAGTAAAGTATCAGATTTAACAATCCAAAACACACAATCAGAAATAAACATCCGCAAAGTCACAATCTACATACCTGAATTTTTCACTCTAATCGAAAGATTGATTAAACACAGGGAAAAGAGAGAGAGAGAGAGAGAGAGATTGACAACTTCATAAGAATAAAAAGGAATGGGTTTTAGCATACCATACCTAATGTTCAAAATGAAAAAAACAACCCGGATATAAGGTGCGATCCGAAAAGGAAGAGAATTGAAGGCCCACCGGAGATAAATATAGGATATAGACTAATAAATCAGCAACCAAAATTAACAAAAAAATGACCTGGAAAAAAAACTTTGAAAAATTAGTATTAGGTTAGACAAGAAATTAAAAATGGGAAAAAAGTCACAAGGGGAAGACACTTAATGTTTAACAATTCAATCAATACTGTCAAGAAAGTGTCAAGTAGGCAAGTAAAGAAGAATTAAGGATTATAGAAATGTAATTATGATTTTCAGAAGAAAAAAGTGCAGCAATAAGCTTTTACTCAGTATAAATGCAGGCCACAGATGTAAGTTTAATTACTATCATACACAAAGCAGAGTTAGTTGCCTTCTCTGACCTATCAAAAAAAAAAGTTGCCTTCTCTGACCTACATTCAAAATGCTTGAGGTATTATTAGTGTTGTACAAAAATGATGCAATGTGTACTAGGCACAATTCATATGCATGATAGATGCATAATATGATTACTTCAATAGTTCTCTCTTTTTTTTGTGTGTTGCAAAGAGAAAAAAATAATAATTATCTATCTTAAAGAAATTTTTAGATTGTGAGAAGAAGAAAAATTGAATATATTTATGAGAAAGAATTTAGAGGCTAAATTCTGCTGTGCTTTACGGTCTTTGAGTTATTTAGGGCTTTCTGTCCTTTCTACTACGGTTTCATTCTATAATGTTTCCTAATTAAAACAATTATATATCCCTTCTACTTTAGGTGAACACCAATTGTGTTGTGTGTGTGTATAATATATATATTTATACAAGGAACAATTGAAATTCAAATGGTTAATTTTATTTGAAACGCGAAGACTCCTCTTATGCCTAGTTTGGTTGTCGGGAATATTATGCAGGAATGTGATTCTCAAGAAAATTAATGAAAGTAAAGGATAGGTAAAAAAGAACAAAGTTACTTTTCCCATATGAATTTTGGTTGCAGGAACGTTATATAGGATTATGTATCACAGAAAAGTTAAAGTCATATTTTCTAGTAAACTTTCCTGCAAACAAAATTCCTATGGGAAAAGTAACAAAATATAACTTTAACTTTCCTGTGCTACATAATCCAATATAAATGCAGGACATGATTTTTTTTTTAGAATTATGTATCAAAGGAAAGTTCACGTTATATTTTCTACTAAACTTTCCTGCAAACAAAAATCACATGGGAAAGGTATCAAAATGCAGGACAGTAATTTGAAGAAAGTATTTCCTGCAAGAAAATAATTAGTCTTCGGCTCACACTTTTCTGCCACAAGGCCCACAACTGCTAAGTAACGATTGCTCTAAAAGCTTAAGCTATTAGAAAATATGTCTGCAATATATACTAAGCTCTCAGCACTTCCCACTTCATGTGCGATCCCGAACTCGCACTTGGAGAGGCAAAAAAAACCTATAGATGAATGTGGAGCAAAAAAGAGTGCAACTTTGCAAAAATAAACCAAACAAGGAATAAGTGCAAATAGGAGAAATTGAACCTAAGACTTCTGATAACCAAGGCTCTATACCATGTTAAGCAACAAGTTGTTTCAAAAGCTTAAGTTGTTACAGAATGGGTCAATAATATATATCAAGCTCTCAACAACAAGCAAATGCGCAAAAAATGAAGCAAAATAGTTTTTTGTTTACTTTTCCATCAATCAAACGGAGCCTTGAGGTGTTGGTTTGGTCCACTACTGAAAAAATAAATAAATAAATAAAAGTTAATAGCAATGAGATGCTTCAAAGCAGAAGGCTTAATAATCCCAGACATTAATGTTTTGTGAAAAAGAACCAATGAAACCTCAAATCATCTTTTCATTCATTGCCATGTCCCCCATAACCATTGTAGAGAGTTTTTGCTTTTGCAGATATTAGTTGCGTTCCTCATTCAGATATTGGATCATTTCTTGATGTCATTTTAAGGCTTCAGTAGATGGAAGAGAGCGAAAACATTATGGCATTACAGTGCCCTGACAATGATTTGGGTGTTGTTTCATGAGAGATTCTAAAATCTTTGATGATAAGGATTCCCCACCAAAGGATCTTTGGCAAAGAGACCAGGACCTCTTGCTTGCATACTAAAGTTGTCCACAGCATTCGGAGGATGTCACAGAAGTAAAGGTGAGCTTAATTGAACAGGTGTTCTCTTGAGTCTTGGCTACCTAAGGCCAATAAGAGTAGGTGGCATTTTCAGAGATGATGCTGGAAACAATTCTCGGTTTGCAAGACCACTTGGTGATGGTTTTTCTATTGAGGAGATTCTTGCATTCTTAAAAGGCCTAAGAGAAGATTCATCGATGAATTTGAATCATTGCTGGGTTGATGGCACTCTGGATGTGGTGGTGATGGTTGAAATCCGATCTCCTGTCCCGTGGTGTTATGGCCACTGTATGAGGTATTTTGGACTTATGGGATGCTTTAGAGGCAAAATTTTATTGAATCCCATGGCCAGCAACTGAAAGAGCAGGACTTCTGGCCAGCTTGTGGGGGAGGAGGTTGATGTGTTCCTTAATAGTTATTTTGTTTTCCATATGCTTTGTATTGTTCTTCCTTGTGCCTGGTATTGTTTTTATGATTAGATCTTCAGTAACCCATGAAGGATTCATCATCCTTCTTCTATGTCTATTCTGCTTTCTTTTAATAATCTCCCTTTGCTTTCTCACTGGATAAGAAAACTGAACTTGGAATTAGTACTGACCTTCTATATTTATGAAACAAAAAGTTAAACTGACCTGTTACACAAATTACAGTCAGTATGAAGTAGCTGTAGAATACAAGCAGTTATATACAACTTTATGGTATCATTTTGATAGTAACATATTGAAAAACTACTGACCTTTTCAATGTCTTTTTCTTCTCCTCTCTCTTTGGCATTCTCCTCTTCCTCTATTTTAAACAGCTTATTTTCTTACTTTTTATTTTGCTCTCTCTGCTCCCTTTCTCCTTTAATATACTCCCCTTTTTTTCAACAAGTCATGCTTTTAGTTGCAGCAGTCTATAGCCTTTGCTTCAACTCAACTCAACTCAACAAAGCCTTATCCCAACTATTTGGGGTCAGCTACACGATTCCTATCTCGCCATTGTGCTCTATTTAAAATTATTTCCTCACTTAGACCACACATTATCATGTCATGCATGCCTTTTATCGTTTCAATATATCATTTTGTAACTCCTCTAAGAGGATCTGACAAAATTTTACGCTGGCTGTCAGGCGCCAGCTACCTAACGCAACCCTCCTCTTTTTTCCCGGCTTGGGACCGGCATGTGTAATGATACTGACACTAAGTGCGACACAGGGCGGCATTAGTCTACTAACTTTGCTTGTCTAATAAAAATAAGTATTGCTATCTATCTTCCACTCAAATTTATTTGTTATTTTACTCATTTTAACTGTTGTTAAATATATTTTATATATTTCTTTAATATAAAATTCGAAACTCAAAAAGCATATGCCTTGCCCCACAAGGGTAGAACATTTTGCCTTACACTTTCGCTTTTTAAAACACTGGTTCGGACACTACTTTGTTGAGTTGAGTTTGTACAGCACCCAGGAATATCTTTTGTACAACATAATATGCAATGACACATGATGACCAGTCACAGGTTGAAAGTGTGAATCACTCTTCTAGTCTTCACTTCAAAAAGTATTCATTTTGATTTACTTGCACCCTTGGCCAAATAAATATCAAACAAATATTTGTCCACTTCAACAACAAAAACTTTGTAGCGTGCATCTACACTCTTGCTGTTTTATCAAATTTCCTTTAATTTCCTATTGTCCAATTTCATCTTTGGTTTCCATAGCATTTTCGGGCAAAGTGATAGATTTTACAGGACCACTATAACACCCTTCTTTCTTTCTTTATCTCTTTAACTCTTTGTCACTATTTTTTCTTTTTCTTTTTCTTTTCCTTTTTTTGGTGGGGGGAGGGGAATATGGGCAACGAAACACGTGTTTAAAAAATAAAAAGAAAAAAAAAATTAAGGCCTTTGAGATATGTGAGAAAGGTACACTAAGAAAGGACAGACTAAGATTTAGAGCAATATTGAGAAGTCAGAGGCACTATAACCCTGAGGAGAACTGGAGAAGATTTGGGTGAGTTGTCTAAGATGGTTCTGGTATGTGCAGTAAGATCAATGAGTTCCAATTGGAGAAGTGATTTGGTTAAAGTTGAAGGAATTTCTAAGGACGTGAGGAAGGCCAAAATGAAAACTGGGTTGTTCAGGTGGGAAAAGACAAAATGACAAATGGAAAAGAAAAAAAAAAAACCAAAAATTTTGACACTTTGGAGTAGAGTACTTAGTTAGATGGAGTCACTAATTAATCTCTTTGAGGAAAACCATAATAAACAATCATTTATAAATTCCTAGCAGAACAACTCTGATAGAGCTGAGCTGATGTAAAAGGTGAAGACCATATGAGATGGACTCCAAAGAAATGTAAAGATCAATCTACAGCTAAAGCCTAAGAGAAATAATAGAATCCAAAGGTAAATATAAGCAAAAGTGTTTGGTGTTGCAACATAGGGTATCCTAATGTAAAGTAGGATTAAAGTTATTGGTTAATGCAGGATTTGGAACATGGAAACTATGAAAGATTATCATTTTCCCGGTAAACCATCCTTCGGTGATTCTTGAATGTTAATAATTTATTATGCCCATCATAATCGCTGTCAATGCAATTTACACTTCAATTAGTTACAACTTACAAAGCATGTTGTTTGCCACATGGTAGTGAAAAGAAAAGGACACTCATGTGGCCAATATAAAGAAATCTACTACCCTTAATTACAGCCTCTTTTAGACACAGAATTTCATTCATGAGCAGATGAGATAAAGAATAGAAAACCTAGTGTTTGAAAATTATATTTAAATGTGCCAGTATATTCTAATCCCAAATAGTTCCTATTTCCTCTCTTCTGTAACTTTAGAACTAATAAAATGGCATATATGACAACATTAAGTGCCCATTTACCTCCAGGATGTAAGGTTCAAATCATGACACAAAATAGTAACTTTCAAATGATGATTTCAGTCCCGAGACACAGCATCCTTTCCACTGTATCCCATTGAGTGCTTCTACAGACCAATATTTCAGATATGCATAGATTATTTGTTCCACTAAATCAAACCTCTCCAATATCCCAAATGGAGCCAAACAACCATGACACAAGAACATGTCATTTGCAAATCCTTCTGTGAGTTTGCAATTATAATTATGCACAAACAAAATTTAGGGGAAATTAGGTTATCATGTTGAGCCAATCAGTATTTTCATATTATATTTTTCCCACGGATAACATCTCAATACTAGAGAACTAAACAAAATAAAATACAATTCAGATAACTTCATGATCAGGAATTTGGAACCAAGTACCTTTAATATATTAAGATGACTTCTCCAGTAGATACGAAATCCTTCATATGAAATCGGGAAGAAGGTATGTAGTCATGAGAACTATAAGAGTTATGCCCTGCATAAAGAAAGTAGAAACTCGAATAACTTAAGAAAAAAAATATGGATATGCAATTCCTGTCAGCTACCTCGCATAAAAAAGTAGAAACTCGAATAATTTAAAAAGAAAAAAAATAATGATATGCAAATCTTATTAGCTAGGCTGAGAAACTTGAAGGAACAACTCTACACATCTACTTTAAGGAAGCCCGCCAGTACAAACCCCCTCACCGATTTCCGCCTACTTGCCTCTTGCAATGGCCTATTTGTGCTTTGAAGTCTTTATAGCAAGTGTGCCAAGGATGTGGCTCGGACATATCAGGTTTGGACACCTAGTATGAAACAACCTTCCCTAGTAGCACCACTATATGTTATTTATATATATATATATATATATATATATTTCAAAATATGCCATAAAATATTTTTTTTTTTTTGGTTAAAACAGCTTGAATATATTGTTGGGCCCATTCTCTAATAGCTTAAGCTTTTAGAGTAATTGGTGATCTAACATGGATATCAGAACTCTCGTTCTAAGAGATCTTGGGTTCAAGTCTCACCCCGTGCATTTCTCACCCTGTTACGTCAGGGTTTGCACTATGTTCTGCTAAGGGGTGGCAATTTTTAACACGACACGATAACACGACTCGAACCCGACACGTAGTTAGAGGGTTTGGGTTGAGCTTATATGGGTTCGGGTCATAAACGGGTCAACCCGTTTAACACGGTTATTAAACGTGTCGTGTTCGGATTGTAATCAGGTTGACCCGTTTAACACGAAATAACCCATTTAATTATTCGTGTCAAACCCGCTTAATACAAACCCACCTAACCCATCTGACCCATTTAGTTACCCATATAAATAAGGTTAGTTTTGTAAATTAATTTGACATCTTGGATGATGCTACGATATATGATTGTGTGGTGAATTTATTATTATTACTATAATGTGTTAAAAAATGAATGAATTGAATTTTATTTAGTAATTTTATTATGAAAACATGTTATACAATTTAAATGGGTCGTGTTATTCGTGTCGTATTATTCGTGTTTTAACATGACCTGTTTAATAAACGGGTTATATGGGTCGTGTCGTGTCGTGTCACCCGTGTATTATACAGGTCGTGTTAGGGTTGAGCAAGTTGACACAATTAATTAATCGTGTCGTGTTCGGGTCGACCCATATGATATCATACTCTTACCTTGACACGACACGACACGACACGACACGATTGACACCCCTATGTTCTGCCAATATGCCGCCTACTCCTTAGTCCTTACTCTCCACATGCAAGACTGGGGTTGCACGTGAAGAAGGCTGTTAAAACAGTTTGATATACATTGTTGGGCCCATTCTCTAACAACTTAAACTTTTAAAATAATTGGTGATCTAACATCTTAAATAAGCGCCATTATGCCATAAAAAAATTTTAATATATGCCATTATATAAACATACATACATATATATATATATATATATTAAAATATATAGATCTGTATAAAATATTTATATATTGTCTTTTAAATAAGTGCCACTTGAATATATATTATATCTTTCAAAATATGCAGACCTACATAACATATTAGTATGTGTTTATATTTTAAATATATATACGTATATATTTAAAATTTTATATTTTTAGCATCATTTTAATAAGGGGTATAATGGTAAAATGACCTTTCCTTCCCTCAATTTATTACACGGTACAGGTTTCTTCCAAGTATACGAAGAATGTGACCATAGAGCAATTTAATTAATCCTTAAAAGGGAGGTCAACTGCCCATGCCCATGGAGACTTCATTAACTTGTCTGAAGATCAAGTACCCCAGTCATTTGCAATTTACGCATGTGTCTGGAGAATGTAGTCAGTTGTGCATCTACTATCTAGAGGTGATCTTCCACCAAAAGCACAAGGTTGTATAAGGCTTTATATGCTTCGTTACCCTACATTTACTTAAGGGGCAAGATGATGTACTGTTTTTATTTCCTTTTTCTTTCTTCCCCTTCCTCCCCTCCATAATATGTTTGGGCCACTTTCTCTTGGCCATTTAAAAGGTGATGATTTCCATCCACTCTGCTTCAGTACTCTCTCATTTTTTATCAATAGACAATAAGCAAATAGAGGTCATGCCAAAGCTCCCACCATCTGAGCTGGTTTAAAAATGGGGGGAAAAAAAGGAAACATAAATTTGACATCGTCAATATGATACATACCACTTATGTTCAACTCTATCCAAAATCCCAGATCTGGGACAAAGCTTAGATAATAGTAGTACCATCAAATGCTACAAATTGCTCAAGAGTTGTAAAGCTATCCCAACAATTGCCTATGAAATGACAGCAACTATAGAAGTCTTATATAAACACTTCTTTTTGCATGGTTTCACCTTCAAAGTACTTTAAAAACATTAAGCTCCGTGGGGTGTGATTAAGAGTTCTTTACGGCCATAAGGCTGTAGTGTCATTCTACATTCCCAATGGCATTACTTAAATATCTCTTGTAGGAATTACCTCATAAATAAGAGACTCAGCACCAGTTAAATACGGCAGCTCGCCTAGATAGTAGTACTCCCTATCATTGCAAGAATGTTCTGACAACTCGCCACACCACAACGGTTTCTGCACAGATTTAAACAAACTAAGAATAACTCAACCATGTTGATAAAAATTAATTCATGGATCAACAGCCAAAAAAAGTGGATATGAATAAGAAGCCCTTTACCATTTACTGCATATAGGAGGCAAAGAAAAAAGAAAAGTAAGAGAGACAGGCAGACAGACAGAGACAGAGAACAGCCAGTACCACAAAACTATACCAACCTCGAAGAAGTTTAGGACTATCAAAGCAAAAAAAGTAAGGGACCAAAGGAAATCAAATCGAATAAAGATGAAGTAGAACTTTGCTGCACTGTCAAAGCGTGACTGATCAAGAATTTGCTCAGGAAGACCGACACCATCTTCAGCCTGCAAAATGCATTTTTAAGCAATCAGGAAGAGGAACAATTATGTTGAAACCAAATAAAAAATTAACCATATAGGATATTTCCATAAAGATTCCAGAAATAATTGTAGGAAAACTGATGCTGCCGACAAAGTTAAGTATGAAGCAAAAGGGGGAGGGGAGAGAGAGATAGAGAAACCAGCATTGGAAATGACTATAGTTTCTAGGTGTCAAAACCATGTTAAAAAATCCATTTGAGCAAACATAAGAAAAACTTATGATAAAAAAAAATAAAGGAAGGTAGATAAACATTCATTAACAACAAGCAGAATAAAGTAACTTGTGCAGACACCCCCATTCTTTTTCAACCAATTGCATTGTGACCCTCTCCCCCCAGGATATTAACCAAAGGCTTGAGAGTTTTCAAGACACAAAATTAGGACCACCCTTTAAAACCATCCGTAACCTTTAGACACCCCAGCTCACCCTCGTGCTAAAAGCATCGACGTACGGTACTTGAGCTGTCAACTCTTAGAATAAATGGGAAGCCAACCAGGATCTCCCTTTTCTCAAGTTTTATCATTAAAAACCTCACTGGGAAGCTTCTTAAAGGCTGTTGCACAATCATTTGACTTATACTGAACTTTGTATTAACCTTCAAAATGCATTTTCTTCATGATGGTTACGATGGCAGATATAGCTTCCCCTGACCGTTCCTTCAAGCAAAACCCATTATATTAGAAACACCATTCAAATATTTTTCTTCCCTTCTATCAATACAGATTTCTCCTTCTCAAGGAACAGAAAAAGCACCAATCAGATGAAATTATGCCATCTTATCATGTTAAGATCGCACACTCTTCTACACACATTCTCATATCTTTTCCCCCCTTTTTGGCAGGACATTCTCATGTATGCCTTCTTTTAGAGGAAACAACAAAATAGATCTGGGAACATCAAACTCAGAGGAGCATATCCACACAAAATCTCCCCAAAAAACAAAACCTCTGACCATTCCCCATTACAAAACCCAAATACTTGGATAACTCCCCCATTCCCTTCCCGATACTTTCAATAAGCAACCCCCCCCCCCCCCGGGCTGTCAAAATCTAGCCTTCCCTCTCGCCCCTAGATTTTTTTTTTTGTTGGATAAGTAAACTGTATTTATAAAAACCACTAGAGGGGGTGAACCCTAATACAAAAACATTATAAAAAAAAGAACAAAATTACATTCTCAATCCTTCCCAAAAAAGAAATAAAAGAATATATACAAGAAGAGTGTACTTCTATAAACCAAGAGTATAACAATTTCAAAAACTCAGCTTTAAACCTATAAGGGAACATTTCCTCCCCTTCAAAATTCCTTCTATTCCTCTCTCCACAAGGACCACAAAAGACATAATGGTGCTAGATTCCACACCCTTCTCATATGTCTCCCCACACGCGTACGGGTGCAACTTGGGCAGGCTAACCCAAACCCAACCTGAGCCTAACCCGAAATTTTTAGGGCTTGGGCTTCATTTTTTACACTTGGGCTTCGGCAAAAGATCTCAAGCCCGATCTAAATTAGGGTTGGGCTTGGATTGAGACTTTGAAAACCCGAACTCGAATTCAATATTTTATATATTATATTTTTCATACTTTAGTTGTCTACAATTAGATTAATAAGAATTCCTTTCAAGAATTACTATTTACATTTTTATAATTTCAAAAACTTGTTGACCTTTAACATTTTTTTAAAATTAAATTATGTTGAAGGAATTATTTTAACAGTTTTTTGTTTCTTTTAGAAAGAGAAATTAAAGAAATTATTGAAGCTTTTAGTGTATAATCAAAATAGAAAAAAAGACAACAATTTATTAAAGAAATCATGAATAAAATCTAAAAATTGGAATTAATAATCGGAATCGGGTTAACATACTAATGAATTTTAGTTAGGGTCAAACTCGTGTTGGTTGTTCAGGTTCAAGGCCGAGTCCGACCCGGACTCGGGTTGACTGTTTTAAAGCTTGGGTTGGGCTTGGACATGACTCAACCCGAGTCCGGCACGCCCGAGTTGCACCCCTACCCACACGGCCCCTTTGCTACCCCATCAAAAACTCTCGAACAATACAAGGCAAAATCCAAAAACAACCAAACAATGAGAAAATAAGATTTCAAATCTCCCTAGCAAAAAAGCAATGAAGAAAAAGGTGATTAGATGTTTGTGTCGTAGCTCCACACATAAAACACCGTCTTGCCAAACTAAAACCCCATTTTTTGCAAATTCTCCACAGTTAGGGCTGCCTCCCAAGCCACAACCTACACACAAAAAAAAAGTAACCTTTTTAGGAGCTTTTTAGGAACTCCCTAGGCTCTCTTCCTCCCAATCTTGTAGAATGACCTCACTGTCAACTTCTTAGAACAATCCAACTTCCAACTAACATTATCTTCCCTTCCTTCCATAGGATTAATCCTCTCCAATAACTCTAAGAGACAAGCTACTTCCTCCACTTCCTAATCTTGAAAGTTTCTTCCAAACCTATGAGACCATACCATACCTCCCTCAAAAAAGGAATAAGGGCCCAACCTATCCAAAAAAAAAAAGAATAAGGGCCCGCAACTTTTACATCTAGATCCACAACGATCTGATAAACACCACAAAACCTCAAGGGACGTCAGTCACCTCACCACCCCACCGATTGTCCCAAAATTTTAGTCTCCTCCCATCCCCTAACTCAAACTTAATGCAATCAAGAAACTCCTGCTTCTACTTTCTAATGGTCTTATATAGCCCCACACTATAGGGACTAACCATCTTTGCCGAGAACCAACCACTCCACTCAATCCCATACCTTGCCACTATAACCTCCCTCCACCTAGCACAAGATTCCACCGCAAACCGCCAAAATCACATGCCCAATAGAGCCTTCTTAAACACACTACATTCCTTCTAGCCCTAATCCCCCATCTTGGATTGGAAGCTTAAGCCTCCCCCAATTCACCAAACGAATCTTCTTTTCGCATTCTTTAACCCTCCCCCCCCCCCCCCCGCCCAAAAAAAAAAAAGAAAGAAAGTAGCTTCACAGTTTGTCCAACCTCTTCTCTATCTCCGCAAGCATAGGATTACGGGATATAAAATAAGTTGGTAGACTTGCCAAAGTGCTCTTAATTAAAGTGATCTTCCCTCCTTTCGATAAATACTGACGCTTTTACCCTGCCAATTTCTTCTGCTACCTATCAATTACCGGGTCCCAAATACCTTTCAATCTCGAAGAAGCTCCCAATGGCAAACCCAAGTAAACCAAAGAAAAGCTGCCAACGGCACCCCAAATTCCAAGCTAGACCTTCAATATTTGTCACCTCCCCCACAAGAATAAGCTTACTCTTGTTCAAATATTTAAACTTAGACAAAACATCTCAAACCACAAAAGCATACTCCTCAAAAATGTCAACTGCTTATTCCACATTGTTTCATCCACAAACAAGAGACGAGAAATCTGTAAACATTCCCCACCCTATTCCCCACACCAAAGCCCCTGACGAGTCCCCTCTTCACTGCTCTAACCATAATTGTACTCAAAGCTTCCATGATCAAAAGCAAGAAATGGAGAGATTTGTCACAACCCTCTTAAAGAATCCAACCGAAGAGTCGTTCACCAAAACTAAGAAGGATACTGAAGACGTATATGATTCCATCTACTTGGGCCATCCATCTACCCTCTCTCCCCTGGATTATCTGACCCTAATGCAATCTGATAGTCCAGATCTGGTAAGAGACAGACAATCCATTAATCTGAAAACATCCGAATTCGATTGCTCCAATAACTAACTAATCAACTACCAATTTGGTCGATATAATCTGATAATAATCTGATCCGGTTGAAAATAATAGTATTTCATGTAAAAAAATATATATTATATTCAATATGAATAATAACCCAATACGAGACAATAAAGAATTAAAATCTAACAATGAAAAAACAATTGTTATTCTTTTTGTACCAATCTTACCTAATGTTGTAAAGCACAAATTAGAATATATTAATGTCATAAAATACTGTTTACCTTCTCATTTTTTTATTTATTAAATCTTCTGATAAAGGAACGGGTTATCATATTAGAGATTTGATTACCTTCATACTAGACATTGCTTCAAAGCATAGTAGAACACATCGAAGGTATCTTAGTTGTTCTTCCTCCACACCAGAAAAGATTACGGTATCATCTACAAATATGTGGAACCAAAATAGGCTCCCCTCCTACAGAACCATTTGAGAAAATCCCCTGCATAACCTCCCCTCCCCTCCCCCCCCCCCCCCCCCCCAAATCATTTGTCTCAAAGCCTTCATAACAAGAATGAACAATAGGGAAGAAAGATGACCCTCCTACCTAAGCCTTCTTTCTTGGGTTGAAAGTAGTCTCTGTGCAAAAATAGGAAGAAAGAAGAGAGAGAAGAAAAACTCATTAGAGTCCACCAGTTGCTTCAAAAGTCAGTTCCCATGTCTGCCATTTGCAAGGATGGAGTCTGTGACAATGTAGCAATTCATGATGTGATAAAATTAAGCCACTTTAGGGAAGCTCTAGGAGAACAAGATTCTCCAACTATACACATGGGGCCTTTTTGGTTCAGTTTGCATAAAGAGTTCTCTGAACCCTTTCATATTTTAGTATATTTGACTAAAAATAAAAATGGATGTTTGAAATCACCATTAACATGTTTCCGGAAAACAAATTATTTTTAATTCAAATTCTTGAGAATGGTTTAGAGAACAAGCCAAACCGTATTTCAACCTTGTTTCTGGTTTTTTTAGCTCCAAGAACAAAAATACTGTTTCTAAAAACTGAGTAAAAAAGACCGATAAAAAAAAACTGAGCAGAATAAGGCCATGGCTCCTCCAAATGCAACTTCATCATTATCCCACTGAATTTGGTCCTCTTCTTCCAAATGGCATCAATAATTTTCTAGGTAATGATGATGCAATCAAAAGCCTCTCATCCTTGTATAAGCTTCATATATAGGAGCCGCTTAGCTGGCTCACAATTGGTCAGTTAGTGAGAAACCTTTTGTGCATTTTGTATGTTGTTGCACAGAGTGATAGAAAAAAAGTCTAACAAATTTGGACATTAGCTGATTCAAACAAGCATATTGTATTATCAGATTGACCCTTTCAATTAAGGTTTTCATTAGCCCATTTGGTGTACCGGCAAGTTCCCATAAGCTCTAAAACCAACCTGACAGTCACCCAACGCTCAAGTCCTTAAAGATTTTGAGTCAAATTTCAGATCTAATTTGAACTTCTTGTTCAATCAAAAGTTCACATAGGTCTGCTTCCGAAGTTATGAAACAATCTTATTAAAATTCAACAATTGATTATAAATGGTCCGATCACATTTTTGAAACGATTTTAAACCAATTGGTCGATGAAATATGCCAACTCTTATATTACAATAATTTAAGTGCCACCAATAACACTCGCAATAATTACAGGTTTTCACTCGTAATAGTCAATAGAGCAAATACCGTAAACACAGAGCCATTATTAAATCCACTTCAAGTTCTGCAAAACCAATACTTAATTCACCGAAATTCACAAACAGAATCAATAATCAAGAACAATCATAAGGATCAAACAGGTTCAAAAGAAAAGGCCAAAAAGAAGAACTCTAATGTGTGTACATTTTTATTTTTTTTTCGATATGTTCAATGTGTGTATATATTTTAAGTCTATGAATGAAGCGAAACTAAAATTAGACTAACCAGATCAACCAGCGCAGCAGCCTTCTGATAAGGAGAGCCATAAGCGATGGCGGCTGACCTCCGATGGAACACCGCCGGCTGATTTCTTGGCCCACTGACACTTCCACCACTGCTGCTGTCTCCAGCAAGCAGAGGTTTCTCCATCTTCTCTAGAGAGAAAGAATAACACAAAAAGAGTAACTGCAGACGATCTTTATATATGCGCGTGTCTCTCTATATATATATGTGCGCGTAAGTATATACGCAGAGAGAGAGGCCAGAAACAAGTTCAAGAATCAGAACTGGAGAGACAAAGTGGTTGTTGATGAATTGAATCGGGCAGTGAGACGCAAGCAACGTCCTTTTACGAAGACAGGACCTGTGGTTATAGAATAGTATATTCGTTAGGAAATGCCACTTGAGTTGTATTTAATTACAGAAGAAAAGTTTGTATCAAAAAGCATGTCAATCTGAACTGGGAAGATGGGATACGGTGGAGATGGTGTCGGCACGTAGGGTCTAATGTATACAATGATCAAAATATTATTTTGATGTATAGTTTGATCTGTTCAAAAATAAAATATTTCAGAAACATAATAAAAACAGGAAAAAAAAATTAGAAACATGTGCAAACCTAACTTAAAATTTATTTATTTATACAAATAAATCTATTTATTGAATATTTGTGCATGTTTAAGACATATACATTATATTCATGATAAATAACATAATAAATATATACTACATAATATCCACGAATTAGATAATTTGACACAAGTTACATATAAAATAAAAAGTAAAATAAATAGCAATTTAAACATATTACAATTAGTAATTTAGTATTAAAATAGTTGTTTCTCTACACTTTATTTCTCATATTACTTTTTTATTATTTTAAAAAAAATAATAGAAATATTTTCTTATTATTTTAAGTCTTAATCCTTGAAAAATAAATAAATATTATTTTTTACTGACTTCTAGAATTATTGTTGATACAAAAGAAATGTTTCTTTTGATTCGATATGTTTCTACTAGTTTCGATATATTTCCACAGAAACAATTTTGTTTCTATAAAACATGTGAATTTTAATATTCTACTAGTATTTCATTTTCGATTTCCTGAGAAACGAAAACATTTTAACCAGTTTCAATGAAAAATAAACGAAATTTTGATCATTGAATGTATATTCACTTCATGGCATTGGACAATGCTTGAGTGTGAGCGTCCTCCTATGCTAACCGTGAGCTTTTCCCCAATTCCTGTAGATAACTCTGGTAAGAACTCGTTTGTTTAGGGCCGGGGGTGTCTCCATTTTTGAGAAATTGAGACACCAACATTTGTCTCACAACTCACCAGTAAAGCAAAATAATAGTTTTTAAAACTATTTTTTTTAAATAAAAAAATTATATTTTTATCTCTTATCATCACAAATGGGGCCTTCCATTTTCATTTCGTGGAAAGACTCTCAATTCGTCTGTTTATACAAATAAGTATTTTGTTTCATTGTGATTTGAATAATATGATTAAAAGTCATCAAAATATCCTTTACTTATCGAATAAAATTGCATACATTTAATTTTTTTTAATCTTGTAAGATGGAGTTTCATGCACACAAAAAGACTTTTTTTTATATATTCCAACCAAACTCTTCTGAGATTTTTTTATTTATTTTAACGACTTTAATTTCTAAATAAAATATAACACTTAAAGTATTTGACGAATAAGTGACACCTTCACACACATGGGAACAAACTGTGTGCTCGTTTAGATTAGCAGGGAAAAAGTATGATTTGAGAAAACTGTAGTTTGAGTTAAGGTGTAAGTGTTTGAATAAATATATTTGAAATGGGTTTAAATGTTATTGTAATGTTTGGATGAACTGTTAAAAGTGTTAAATAGATAATAAATAAATAAATAAAAGACATTTCTGAAACAGGAGTTTGAAAAAAGGTCATCGCTAGCACTTTTTCGAAACGGGCATTCGAAAATGTTGAAACAAACATTCAAATATTAAAAAAAAAAAATCAATTTGGAATCTAAGACGTCCTGTTTCAAAAATCTTATCGTCCATCCAAACACGCCTAGTTACGTTATCCATTCTCATGTTTTGTCACACCTACTGCATCTTAAATAAATTAGTTATTGATCATATGTGATAAACTAATACTAACTTAAGATCTTGGCACGTGTTCTCAAAGATTTGAAGTATAAAAGCCAAATAAATCAAGACACTAATTAGACAAGTACATTCAGAACAGTGTCGTACATTAATACATTGCCTTCAGAACAGCTAGGGTACCGAGTAGTTCATCGCCTTTAGAACAAAAAGGGTATAAGGGGTTCTGATCATATTACTATTTGTCATGAACTACCGACCTCAGAATAAAAAAACAAAGTTCAATATAATAACTATTATTTATAGATATCATCAAGTTTTTGCTCCTAATCCTACTCAATTTGGGAAATCTACAATCTATAAATAAGATTCGAAGATCTACTTCTAATTCATGTTCAATTATTCTTTTCAATTACTGTCATTATTCTTCACTAATTACCACCGATAGCTATCTAACTTTAAGTTTTTGATAAGTGATCGAAAATAAAAAGCTTTCGGATAAAAAAAAGTATAACATCAGCTCCATATAACAATTTATTTCTAAACATATTCACATCAAGTGTTCAAAATATTTGGGTAAAAGAACTAGATAAAAAATATATTTAATGCAAACTTATTTGTAATGGGTAGTAATTTATCTTTTGCACCATATCAGTTAATTGAGCTGGTTCTTGACGCAGAAGGTTGCATCAAATATTGAATCGAATCTCTCTATAGAAAGGACTACGCAGTTTAATTAGTATTCCTAACATTTTGTGTTGTGGCCATTTCTATGGGATTAAACAAATCATTGAAAAACTCAAATTTAATGGACTACATTATTAAATTATCTAAGGATTGAAATGTAATAAAATATTAAATGATTATATTAAATAAAATTTTTATCCCTAAATAATATAATTGATAAGAATCTCGTTTGTATATGTAAATGAACTCTTAATAACATTATCTTAATAACAATTAAAAGTTATATTGAATTTAATTTTTTTTCTGACTTCTCTAAGCTATAAGTGATTTAACTATGATATTTTAGGAGATAGTGTGAAGTAATAATTTGTCATTTTAATAATATTTTATTATTAATAATATAATTTATTTATTTATTTATTTTTATAAAACAAAATATATAGAAAGAGTGTTTTAAAAAAGCACTGCCACGTGTACGAGACACCGAAAACCATCTCACCAGGCGAAGCATAGCCAGCCACATGGCCCACATGGGAACCCGGCCTGAATCAACTGACAATTGGGATGTTGAAAAATTGGATCTATGTCCAACGGATCACACCTACCAAGAAAAAGTATTTTGTTTTGGTTCGACCTGTAGTCACATATGAAATAACGGACGGTATAAATTTAGCAACACTTTTCCCCCCGGATCTGTTACAGGAAAGGGATAATGTGCAACTTCGAGTTGTCAATTATATCCTTTATGGAAATGGCAAACCAATTCGGGGAATTTCTGATACAAGTATTCAATTAGTTCGGACTTGTTTAGTATTGAATTGGGCACAAGACAAAAAAAGTTCTTCTATCGAAGAGGCCCATGCTTCTTTTGTTGAAATAAGGACAAATGCTTTGATTCGAGATTTAGTCCACTTGCAAACTGGGACATCTATGGCAGGTTTTGGCTTTTGAGTTTTGTCTTAGCAGTCTCTGTCTCTCTCTAAAGACAATTGGCATAAACTAGCCAATGATTCAACTCGAGCTTTTCTATGTCTATCTATCTAACCGGCCCACAAAATTCCGAATTTTTTTTATCATATTTATGTGATTTTGGTTTCATTTACGCGATTTTTCAATTATTTTTTATATTTATATAATTTTAAAAATCGTATTTTATATTTATAATTCACATATTTAAAATACGATTTTAAAATTATATTTTAAAAATATTATTTCAGATAAAAAAGAACAAACTAATAAAAATTTGAGAGTCATCTTAAATCCTTGTCGATTTAAAATTTTATTTTTAACATGCGATTTTAAAATCACATCTTGAAAATATAATTTTAAAAATTACATAAATTTAATAAATAGTTAAAAATTAATATAAATTTGATTAAATCAAACCAAAAGCATGATGATTTGACAAAAAATTCACAAATTTTCCCCTAGTAAAACACATCTACGAAAGTCGAGCACTTCAAATGCGGGGACCTCATTGCACATGATAGCAACGTCTAACTTTTTTTTAGATGGATTGGCAAATACCTACTCCATAAAATGCTCAATCAAGTTTAACTCATATACATATCTAATGAATAATAAAAAAAATAAATTAAAATCATACAACAAATATTATTATAAATATTGATTACATAAGCACAAAATTCTTTAACTATTTTATTTTATATATAAAATTGAGGTAGAGTGAAGGGGACGGGATGAAAATGGACAAAAAATTCGTCCCAAACTCTTAACAAGGAGACATATCTTTCTCGAAATCCGTTTTATTATGAATAAAATATGATAAGTTTCTAATAAAATAGATTAAATTATCATCCCTACCCTATGTGTGTGCGAGTACGAGGCTAATTCCCCACCCCCCTCATTTTTATTTTATTTTAAAGTTTTTATACTTTTCAACTTTTTTTAACATAAACCTCTAATTTATATTTCTTCCCCGCCTAAGTTTAAATTTTTTGCATACTTTATCTTTATTTTAATTTTAATTTGACTCCTTAATAAAATTTTTTGATTTTTTTGTATCGTATAAAAAATTGTTATGGTCTCTTTTTTACTAGAATTATTGTATAATTTATAAATTCTTTCATATTAATAAATTTATTTATCTATCAAAAATATTATCAATTATTTTTATTTTTATATTTTATTAATTTTAAATTTCTGATTGAATATTTAGAAGAAAAAAAAATTCCCCCCCTCCCAACCCAAAACTAAAATCGTAGGCCCGTCCCTGTGTGTGAGAGACAGAAGTTCCGAAAGAAATAAACAAACAGCAAATGTTTTTCTTCTTTTCTACCTGTTTCTTTTCAGTATAACAAATAGAATCAGCATCAGGAGGCCAAAGTGTGAACAAACAAATAGTTGCATTTCTGACAAAAGAATAATAAAAATTGTAACAATCTGAAATGACCGTGAGACTCTGGCTTTTTTACTCAGAATAAACACAATGCCAAGAGCTGTACCTTAAAAAACTGTGGTCTATGGGGATGAGGAACACAGACAAGAAGAAATCCCCCGATTGAAGACTAATTCAAGTATGAAAAAGGAAAAAACTGATTAATTACAACAGTTAGGGAAAGATGGAGCCAGTGATGAAAAACCAATCAGATTGTCCCCTCTCCCTGCTAAAATTGAAATGAAAGGTATCGGGGGCGGCCAGTCTAACGTACACATGAGAACCTTTACAAATCAAAAGAGCAATCTAGCCTCTCTCAACTTCTATATTGTTTCTACGCCTCACGCTAACTTCAAACCTGCAAAACATGATGCAAATCCTCTTAGTTTTATACATAGATGGAAATGGGTCAAAAGTCATAGCAACTCAACCATCAACTTTATTGAAGGGGTTTATGTGTAAATATCATCACAAAATGACAATGACCAGACACAGACTACTACAAGCTTGAGTATTGATGCACTATTTTATGTGGAATAAATTCAACAACGTCTTCAAGCAACAGATTCCAATTCTGAGTGTTTCTTTTGTCTTTTGTTTTTTTTTTTGTAAAATGAGAAAATATTTATATTAGCAGGTAATAAATGTAGAGAAGTACAGAAAAAAGATGGTATGAGAGGAATTTCTTTCCTTTGTTCTCTCTCTCTCTCTCTTTTTTTTTTTTTAAAAAAAGGGTAACATTGGAAGAAAGACTTTTGAATTATATGTTCCATTGTTTTGGCTTAAAGAAAGTGAAAAACTCAACCAAACTAAGAAAATATTTATTAGGCTCAGTTGAGGGGTGGTTTTGGCCTTCTTGAGTCCCGAATAATGGAAAAACAACAATTTAGACTTCAATTAATCCTGTCATATATATCCCCCAGCAGCCAAACAACAAATACAGATTGCTATTCTAACTATTCAAACTTTCATAAAGACAACAATTTAAACTTCAATTTTTCCTGTCATATATATCCCCAGCAGCAAAACAGCAAAAAATAGAGATCACTATTCTAATTATTCACATTATACCTTCATCTTCAATTTTTTTACTCTATATTTAAGTAACAAGATTAGAAATCATAAAAGTGGCCTCCTAGAAATCATTTTCCAAGAGTCAGTGTCAATATGCACCGTCAAGAAAATTTCATGCACGAGTGGTTTCTGTTGAGTCAAGCATTTTGATGATGAAACACGAGCAAGAAGAATTGCGACAACTCCTCAAGTTCTCTTCAAAGTCTTCTTAAACATGCTCTTTTTAGATTCTTTAAGATTATCATTGTTGGAGATAAATTGTTAAATCATTATCTTAACATCCTATTTAAAAATATGTTAAATTGTGTTGCTAACCAAAGTTGTGCCTAGTGCCCCCTTGTTAAAGCTTGAAAAAGGAACATACAATCGCCCTTAAGAGTATAACCAGCTGACCGGTTGAAGTACTTCAAAGGAAACTGAGGGCAGCAGATGAACCGGCTAACAGGTCCCCGGGAAGCTGCAAGATGCCAATCGACCGGCTGACCCGTTGCTGTGTTTTTTGGCTTAGAAACTGCAAGGGGCACATGGACCGGCTGCAGTCAAACTAACCGTTGGACCATTTGACTATCGGTTGGACACCAGACTTCAGTTCCATTTTTGTCCCCCTTCTTTGCAACTATATATAAGAAGGTCAAAGCCATTTTCCCTGGAACTAATCAGCACACCTTTGACATTCTAAATATCAATCAATTACACATCAATAACATTCTTTGATTCTTTATAAAGTGAGGCAGCTTTTGAACTTTAAACTCCTTTTGCCCCCATTAAAGACAGTGATAGGAAAGAGGATTTAAGATTGTATTTATTGCTGCATATCTCCTCTAGTTTGTGAGCTTTTGTTATATTCATCTACCCTAATTAAGAGGGTCTTTTTCTTTGTATTCATTTCACTCATTGTATGATTGTTGGAGAACGTTTCCACATCAACCGAGAATAGTTTGAAGTGTTGTAAAGAAGGATCAGTTCGTAATTGGTGAAGCTAACATTTATCAATAGCTAGAGTGGATTTTGGGATGTTGGATCATGGGATTATTACCTAAGAGTGGAGGTAAGCTAGATTGTAGCCAAACCACTATAAATTTCGTGAGCCACTCTTGTTTATTTTCTTTCTTTGCTAAATTAGTTGTTGTGAGTGGTGTGGAATATTTTCAAGGTTGAAAAGAAGTTAAAATTGATCAAAATTAGTGGTCAACCTATTCACCCCTCCCCTCTAGGTTACCGTTTCAAATTCATCATTATTGATGCCAAAAACATGCCTGCATCATAAGAATCAACATTGCTTTAACGTCAGAGCCATTGTTGTTGGTATCATACGATACCCGATGCATATCATACAATATGTTTTGATACAACCATAAAACAATACAACTCATAGTATTGTATCAGTTTTGCATAACATCATGCAATATGAAGGGTACGTGCGATATGCAAAAGGAGTCTAAATGTAATCATATTTGCCTCTCTTTTTTTGTTATATTCACTGAAACCTAAGCGACGTTGATTGCATTGTTATCAAAATCGCGATCCGGATCCTACAATCCAATATGCCTAAATCGATCCGGATCGTATGAAAATCGTATAAGTAACAAGATCGTAGCAAAATTGTACTAGGATATACATGATCGTAGCAGGATCATTCCACTTGCTGAACAAAAAAGATCATCCAAATTATCTGGTTATTTAATAATTCAACACTAAATTTTAACAAGTATTGCTATATTTAGTTATTTAGAGAATTTTTTAAATTTAATTTTAATTAGTGTTATTTTGGAATTATAAAACTTACATTTTATAAACAAATACGAATAGAAAATTGTAAATACATATACACTTTCATATGGTGTCACAATATTTTACATTATTTATTTTTTTCAAGATCATTTACTATTGATTTCTGTCAGCTCTTTACTTCACATGTATACTTGACTATGTTTTAAAGAATTTTGTAGGATCTTACAATCCTCGATCCAATCTTACGATCCAATCCTATAAACCCCCAAACCAATCCAAGGTAGAATCTAGATTTTAAAAACTTTGGTTGCTTGGCCATAGTCTTAATACTCTCCTCTCTCGTTCGATCTTTGTGCTCTCAAACTAAATCTCTTGACTCTCTACTTCGATCAGCGACTCTGACAACCTGGATCTTGATCTCAATGCGAAAATCTTTGCTTTGTCTTCTCCTTCCTCTTTGAAACCTGTGCCATGATCTCTGTGTCTTCTTCAATCTCTGAAGCTATGAGATCAAAGCCTCTCAATTTCTAAAGCCTAAATTGAATCTCTAAAGCTCTTTGATTTCTAGAGCCATAATTTTGAAGTTTGAAGCTCAGATCCTTGCTTCCACTCTCGGTTTTGAGAGTTCTAATTGTTTGCTTCTTCTTCTTCTTCAACGACAGTGATTCAGTCATTAGTGGACTTCTTCTTCTTCCCTCAGGTATTTCTCAAGCCCTAATTTCTCAATTTTGATTCACACTTGTATTTATTATATACATATATATATATATATCATATATAAAATATTTTTGTAATGTACTTTTATAGTTTTTTTTTTTTTGTTTAAGAAGGTTTGTGTTTTTTTATCCAATAAATGTTGAAAAAACCTAAAAAAAGATTAATGATCCCACTTGGAATCATTATTAAGAAGTGGCAGAAGAAAAAGACCTTAGGCTGAAGTTAAAATGTAAATGACTATTTGGGTGACATTTTAAGAATGAAAAATCATATAAAAGGCAACCATAAAGATATAGTGCCTTGTAAGAAGTATTCAAATGAAGTGGTTGAAATGTATAAGAAATTATTGGATGATAAGAGCAAAGATGGTAATGATCATGTTTATGAAGAAGATGATGTAAAAGCATCAAAAATGATAATGGTAAAATATCAGCCTTCACCATCACTTTGAATACCGTGTTAAGAAAAAGGATAGGGATGACGTATATCTAGATATCTATAGATCTTTATGCAAATTCCCTCCCTCTTAATTTGGTAAAAGATGCCTAGTTCAGGAGAATATTGAAATCTATTGCTTCATTTGGCAAGGGATTGAAGCCACCTTCATATCATGAGGTGCGATGCACTTTCTTGTAAAAGGCAACAAACTTAATTAACAATGGGCTGTTGGAAAATTATAAGGTTGAGGGGAATAACATAGACTACACTCTAATTTATGATGGATGGACAGATCAAAAGCATCGATCTATCACTAATTCTTTAGTAAACAGTCCAAGAAGGACTATATTTCTTAAAAATATATTTTTAAGAATGCAGAAATTTATTTGAGCTTCTGAACTCAATGATAGAGGAGATTGGTGAAGACAATTTAGTCCAAGTTATGATTGATAGTACACTGACTTATGTAGATGTTAATAGCAAAGAGAAAGATATTGTTTTGGTCCCCTTGTGCTGCACATTACTTGAAACTTATTTGACAGACATTAGGGACATGCTTATACACAGTGTTAGAATATTCAAGGCAAAAAATTACAGTCTACATCGACCGGCATTCTTGGGTTAAACCCCATGAGGAAACACACGATGAAAATGGAATTAGTGAGGACTGATGTAACATGATTCGCAACCTCATTCCTGACTTTGAGTAATGTTTGCTTCTAAGGAATCGTAAAGAATTCAATACTCCAAGGAAGGAAGATGGCTGTAAAAGTAACGGATATCATTCTAGCTGACCTAAATTTTTGGGCATCAATCAAGTATTAGTATTGCCATTAGTGAAGGTGTTGAGGCAACAAGATGGAAAATACAATTGCATGGGCCCCTTTCATGTAGCCCGCCTATTATCTCAATCCAAGGTAAGAATTATCTTTTTTAGTTTTGATATCATACTATTTCCAATTTATTAATTTAAATGCCTAAAATACATTTCACTATTCTTCCGAATTTAATGCGGAACTACAGGATAAAGATGGGGCTCTATGAGACTATTCAATTATCATTGCTACCAATCAATAAAAGGAAAACTCAAATATTCCCAAGGTCTGAAATCACGCCGACACGAGATTTTTCAAAAAAGTAGGACACGAAAATGTTGAGACACACATAATAATATATATTTATTTATACATATATATATATCCATGTAATCTTATTCAAACATTATTTCAATCAATTTTAAGACTATTTATAAAAAATAATATTAATAATAAAGACCTATAATCAGAGCTAATTATGTAATATAAAATAAATATATTGGTGAATTACACAAATTAAAAAATTAAACATATAAATTAGTAGTATTATTATTATTTGATCTAAGAAACAATAACAATCAAAGTGTTACCAAGTAAGAAAAATATTTATTATTTTTAGACTTTTTTTAATAATAAAAATTAAAACAAGAGGTAATACAAATTAAACTAATTAAAAAATTAATAAATGTTATAAAAAAAGACTTAATAAATACAATTAAAGAAGGGGTTTAAACCAATTTTGATAAATCTATAAACAGAAAAAAGTCTAATAAATAAAACCAAAAGGCTACACGTCACATGGGGGAATAAAAAGGGAGGGGGAGAATAGTCACAAACCAGAGAGGGGAAAAAGAGTTGCAATCGGAGAGAGAGGGAGACAGAGAGAGAGAGAGAGAGAGAGAGAGAAGAAAAAGAAGAAGAAGAGTCGGGAACCAGGCCAGACAGAGAGAGAGAGAGAAGAAGTACTTGTATGTCTTCGCTATCTTCAGGTAGACATTGACCCCTTTTTCTCCTCTTTCTTTGCCTTTAGGTCTAATGATCTCCATTCTTTTCTCAGTTTTTTTTTAATACTCTGTCTTCTCCATGTCCAGCAGTGTCCCCGACATGTCGGGAGGATGTCCGAAAATTTGAAAAAATAAAATAAAATGGGATACTCAATTTTAACGTGTCGGACACGTATCTGTGTCCCGGTTAGCACAAAATTTTGACATCATGATCCAAAGTGTTGGGTCAGCAAAGAATTCCATTCAATGGGGGTTTATGGGTGTTTATGGCCCAGTTATGGTTAGTGAGAGGATTAGTTTCTGGAACAAGTTGCAGCTTATCCCCAGCTGGTGGACAAGCCCTTGGTGCATAGGGGGGGATTTCAATGCTGTCCGTTCTCCAGCTGAATGGTCGGGGGGCTCAAGACTGACTTCTCAGATGATTGCCTTCAATAATTTCATTAACAACCAGGGGCTGGGGGATCTTCATCTTGAAGGTGGCAGCTTCACATGGTCAAGAGGAGGGCATCAACCTGCCCTGTCAAGGCTGGACAGGTTCCTGGTTTCTCATCTCTGGGGAGACGATTTTCCAGGTATTACTCAGAAATGTCTTCCCCGCCCCTGTTCTGACCACCACCCAATTCTCCTCCTCTGTGGTAGTACCAGTGCTGGAAGGAGCCCTTTTAGATTCGAGAACAATGTGGTTGGAGGTGGAGGGGTTAGCAGATATGATCAGTGGCTGATGGCAGGTATATGAGGTTATGGGTTCCCCTAGTTTTTATCTGGCTAGAAAGCTGAAGCTGTTGAAGGACGATTAGAAAAAATGGAATGCCGAAATTTATGGGAATGTCCAGGTTACAAAAAAGTCAGTTTTCCATCAGATTATGGTTCTGGACAGAGAAGAGCATCTGGGGGGTAATTTCTCAGAGCAGAATAAGATCGAGAGGGATGACTTAAAAGGGAAGCTCGGGTTAATTCTTAAATCGGAAGAGATCTCTTGGTGACAGAAATCTCGTGTTCTGTGGCTAAAAGAAGGGGCCCTGAATACCAAATTTTTTCACAGAATGGCTTCAGCTCATCACTGAAGGAACAACCACGGTATTGTTGGGTTTTTCCAGTCTTTGAATTCTGAATCTCATCTCTGGCGGCCAGGGATGGATAACATGATCACCAAAAGGCTGAATGGGGATGAAACCTGGAGGTTCCTTTCTCCGAGGAAGAAGTCATGAAAGCCCTTGACTTCTTGTGACAGGGATAAAGCGTTGGGGTCGGATGGTTTTTCCGTGGCTTTCTTTAAGAGATGCTGGGCAACGTAAAGTCGGAAGTGATGGCTGTTTTTGAGTGCTTTTTCAGGGATGGGGATTTTGAGCGCAGCAGCATTTCTTCATTCATTGCCCTCATTCCTAAAAAAGCAGGGGTTGAGAATATTAAAGACTACCATCCGATCAGTCTAGTGGGTAGCATCTACAAGCTTATTGCCAAAGTGCTTTCTATTAGGTTGAAGAAGGTTATGGGCAGCATTGTATCTCATAGTCAAAATGCCTTTGTGGAGGAAAGGCAAATTTTAGATACGGTTCTCATCGCTAGCGAATGTGTGGATTCGAGGAAGAGATTGAAGAAAAATGAGCTTGTTTGCAAGTTGAAAATTGAAAAGACTTTTGATCATGTCAATTGGAAGTTCTTGCTCTCCATGTTGTCTAAGATAGGCTTTAAGGAAATATGGCTAAAGTGGATAGAGAGATGTATCTCTATTGTTTCCTTCTCAGTGCTCATAAATGGTGCTTCCTCCGGTTTCTTCCACTCCTCGAGAGGTTTGAGGCAAGGGGATCCACTTTCCTCTCTTTTGTTTATGATAGTTATGGAAGCTCTTAGCCTGCTTCATTTCTAGAGTTGAGGAGATGGGTCTACTGGAAGGTTTTGTTGTGGAGGATAGGAGGGGCTCTAGAGTGGATATCTCTCACTTGTTGTTTGTTGACGATACCATCATCTTTTGTGAGCCCTCGGTTAGACAACTCTATTTTATCCGGTGCATCTTGCTTTGTTTTGAAGCTGTGTCAGGTCTTCAGATTAAATTTGGCAAAGAGCAGTATTTCTCCAGTGGGAGAAGTGGAAGACCTAGAGCTCTTAGCCAGCACTCTAGGATATAGAGTGGAGCCTCCTTCGGTGACTGACTTAGGTCTTCCATTAGATGCCCCCACTAGATCTAGTGGGATACGGGACCCTATTGTGGAAAGGTTCCATCGCAAGTTGGCAGGATGGAAGGGGCAGCTTCTCTCAAAAGGAGAGCGTCATACTCTGATCAAGAACGCTATAGGTAACCTGCCAACATACTTCATGTCACTTTCTCCTATTCCAATTTCAGTCTGTAAAAAAGTTCGAACAAATTCAGAGGAATTTTTTGTGAGATCATGCGGGGGAGGTTAGGAAATCCCACTTAGTAAATTGAGAGAGGGTGAAGAGGTCAGTGGCTTCGGGTGGGTTAGGAGTCAAAGATTTGAAACAGTTTAGCAAAGCTCTCTTGGAGAAGTGGTTATAGAGATTTGGGGAGGGAGAAGGGGAGTTATGGAAGGAAGTCATAGTCACAAAATATGGGATTAAGGAGGGGGATAGGTGTTCAGGCAGTTCTGTTGGGTCGCAGGGATGGAGTTAGTCGGGTGCTATTAGGGGCATGTGGAGGGAGTTTGGGCAAAGAATCAGTTTTGACTTTTGAGTTAGGTGAGGGATCTAAAGTTAGATTTCGGAAGGATGCTTGGAGGGAGGAGGTTCCTTTGAGAGAAAAACTTCCTTTTTTATATAGCATGGCCCTCAATGAAGGGGCATGGGTGAAGGATTGTTTTGAGGGTTCGGGGGAAGGCTGGGCTTGGAACCCCAGATTTGGAAGTGTTTGACTGGGAAGTGGAGGAGGCAAGCTCCCTTCTTAGGCACATCCAAAGCTTCCAGGCTTTGGTGGATACAGTGGACAAATTGGCTTAGGAAGCCGCACAAAAAGAAATTCACAGTTAGATCGTTCTACAAAAGCTTGATTGACATTAAGGATTCTGATTTCCCTTGGAAAATCATTTGGCACTCAAGAGCACCTCCAAACTCTGCCCTTTTTGCTTGGGAATCTTCTTGGAAAGCCATTTTGACTGCAAAAAATCTCAAAAAAAGGGATTTCAGCTAGCAAGTGTGTGCTACTTGTGTCAAAACAACGAAGAGAACGTTGATCATATTCTCATTCATTGTCCTATGGTTGGGGACTGTTGGGCACTAATTCTTTCGATCTTCGACATTGACTGGGTTATGCTGCGTTCTGTTAGAGATTTGCTTTTGGCTTGGTCTGGTTGCAAGCTTGGTAAAAACGCCATTTCAGTTTGGAAATTGGCTCCTATTTGTGTTATGTGGAGCCTTTGGAAAGAAAGGAACCGGCAAGTTTTTGAGGATAAGGAGCTGTCCTCCTTTTGTTTTAAAGATCTTTTTTTTGCGTTTGTTATTTCTTTAGGCCAAGGAGGCTTTGCCTATAAATGCTATTTCTTTAGTCGATTTTTTGGGGAATCTTAGGCATTAACTTTGTAGCTGATCCCTTCCTCTTGTTTTTTTGGGGTGCCCTTCTCGGGCCCTTTTTATACATATTACTTTTACCAATAAAAAAATATATTATCTATCAAAACAAATAAACAAATAAATTTTATTGTAAATTGAGAGACATGAATGAACCCAAGATCCTCTCGCAACCAAAACTCTAAGTACCATGTTAGATCACCAATTACTCTAAAAGTTTAAACTTTCCGACAACAAAAAAATAAAAAAGAAGGTTTAAGATGTTGGAGAATGAACTAACAATATATATCTCAAGCTCTCAACAAAAATAATTAACATAGCATGCTTACACGAAACCAAGTGGGTAGGGGAAAAAGTTAGGAAATTGAAAAGACAAGATATATTAGAAATAATAGACAAAGAAATGGAGTGGAGGATAATAGTAAATAGAATATAAAGAAAATTGCGGTAGCTACTACTAGAAAAGGGGATAGGGTAATACTAATAAAACTAGTATTAGACGAGAATATAATTAATATAATTAGTGGTTATTATGCAACTCAATTCAGATTAGGCGAAGTTAGTGCAAAATTTATTTTTTTTTGGAAGGCAACTTAGTGCAATTTTGAGAATACATCTATGAATTAATTCAAGGAATACCTGAAAATGAGAAACTATTTATAGGATGAGCTTTAATGAGCATGCAGAAAAATATTGTATAGACATCAGATGGTGCATGGTGGACATGGAATTGGTTATAGGAACGAAGTTGTATCTTAGATTACACAGAGTGGGATATGATCTTATGGTAGCGAAAACATACTTAAAAAAAATAGGCGAACATTTAATAATCTTTAAAAGTGGACCAAATAGGAGTCGGATGAATTATTTCCCAACTAGAAGAATAGATCGACTATAATGCAAAAACTGTAAAGTTATTCCAGGATGAACTTGACTACACAACATAAATTAACAGCTTTTCCACAAACACACATATGTAAGAAAGGACAATTAAGAAAGAGAAAAGGAATTAGAAACTCATGAACTAGAAAGTAATAACAAATGTGGAATAAAAAATGTTTGAAAAATATAAATATATCAAAAAGGAAATGAAAAGAGTAATAATGGGCACTTAAGCATAGAGCATACAACAATTTACATTCTAAACTAGGAAGAGAAAGAGAATAATATATACAAATTAGCTAAGTTTAGGGAGAGAAAAACTAGAGATTTAATCATATTAAGTGTAAAAAGTGAGGATATGTGAAAAATGGAAAAGCTACTTTGAGAAGTTATCGAATGAAATCATATAAGAAGTTAAGATTTAGAAAAATATTTTTTTTGATAGGTAAATCTCACACACACACATACACTTTTGCCCCTTAAGGGGGCTTGAACCCTCAACCTCCCATATGGGGAGGTAGAGGAGGTACCAACTGAGCTAAAGCTTGTTGGTTTATAAAAAAATATTGAAACCATCGGAGACTAGAGAATCCACACACAAAAAAAGAAGCAAGATTAGAGATCCAAGCTAAAATATGCACTGAGAAAGATGAAAACATAAAGGGCTTTTGGTCTAGACGGATAAAGGGGATATTCAAAACTCTGAGAGACAACTAAGACTTGAGATAATAGTCTTCAAAAATCAATTTAGATTTATGGCGAGGTCTACAATAGAAATTGTTAAACTTGTTAAGAAGTTTAATTGAAAGGTGTGGGAGAAGAAACATTTTCAAAACATTTTTATTTATGCAGAGAAAACTTATGATAGGGTTGCAGATAATGGAAAAGAAAGACGTCACAAATAGGTATATTGATGTGATAAAGGAAATGTATGATAATGCTATGACTGTGGTTAGAACACCAGCAAAAGAAACAAGTAAATTCCCAAAATTGTAGGCCTATATAAGCAGTCAACATTAAACCCCTATCTTTTGCCTTCACTATGGATGAACTGACTAAACACATTCCCAATCACTTGGAGGAACTTTGTTCAATTTGTCTATGAAGTATGCTAAAATCCAAGTGGAGGAGGATGTTCATGTTAGTCACTATCAAAAAGTAAAATTTCACATTCTTGGAAGCATGCTCTGCTCATCTTATGCATTAAGTTCTCAAAATGTGATCTCTTCTCCTGGCCGATTAGTTAGAGCCATTTCTATCCATTGTGAGGGAGCTTTTCTTTAGTTTATTATAGTTGCTTCTTTTCTTTTCAATGTCTTGTCATTCTCATTCATGTGCTATCTTTCTATTGAATGTTACTTCTGTTTTTATTAAAATAATATTAGTAAATACATCAAAAAGTTTTACCTTATGGCCAATTTGGAGTGGCAGAAACTCAAAACCAAATGGCTGAAACCTTAATGATAATCAACTTTTGCAGACTCAGTCACTTTTTTCAAATAAAGTTGTGTTGAAGAATTCACACCACAAAAGTGATACTTATGCACATGATGGTTCATATCTACCAAATTCAAACAACTTCTATTCCTGATGCAGTACCAATATTTTCAAAACCATACAATTTACCAACCCGCAAAGGCACATTCTTTCTATCCTTTCATCCCTATGTTTTCAATAAATTATTTAATCTTCTATTCACTTTCTTATCTTCACTCTCTTCCACATATTTCTTCATGCTTGGATTTACAAAATCAGACCCAACGTAAGTGATTCATTTGTTGTTGGGAGGTGTCCAACTTTTGATCCTAGTATAATAACATGAAAATCCAACAACTTCTAAAAAATTTTGAAGTCAAACCTTATTCTGGAGATTCTCGAGCATTCAGATTAAAGAAACTATAATGCCCTATGAACTCTTCCATCCATTTCTTTTTTTTTCTGGGGGGTGGGTAACTTCAAAATTTCTTCAGCTCAGTCCTGAACTAGAATCTTGGAAGCGTAACTTCCGGAACTGAGAATTTGGTTGTAACAATTAGATCACCAATTGCTAGAAAAGGTAAGACTATTAGAGAATGAGCTAGGGGTGTCAATTTTTGACACGACAACACGACTCGAACCCGACACGTAGTTGGCCAGTTTGGGTTGAGCTTATATGGGTTCGGGTCATAAACGGATCAACCAGTTTAACACGATTAGTAAACGTGTCGTGTTCGGGTCATAATCAGGTTAACCCGTTTAACACGAAATAACCTATTTAATTATTCGTGTCAAACCCATTTAATACAAACTCGTCTAACCCGCCTGACTCATTTATTACCCATATAAGCAAGGTTAGTTTTGTAAATTAATTTGATATCTTGGATGATGCTACGGTATATGGTTGTGTGGTGAATTTATTATTATTATTATAATGTGTTAAAAATGAATGAATTGGATTTTATATAAGAATTTTATTATAAAAACAGGTTATACAATGTAAATGGGTCGTGCTACCCATGTCGTGTTATTCATATTTTAACATGACCTGTTTAATAAACGGGTTATATGGGTCGGGTCGTATCGTGTCGTGTCACCCGTGTATTATACAAGTCGTGTTAAGGTTGAGCAAGTTGACATGATTAATTAATCGTGTCGTGTTCGGGTCGATCCATATAGTATAATACTCTTACCTTAACACGACACGAACACGACACAATTGAAACCCCTAGAATGAGCCAACAATATATATCAAGCTCTCAACACTCTCCCCTCACGTGCGACCACGGAATCACACGTGGAGAGGCAAAGAAACCACATATTAATGCGAAATAGAATAGAGTCAAATGCAAACAGAGAATAAATGTAAATGAAGAGACTTGGACCCAAGACCTCTCATAACCAAGGTTTTGATACCATGTTAGATCATCGATTATTCTAAAAGTTTAAGCTATTAGAGAATGAAGTAACAATGTATATCAAGCTCTCAATAGTAACGATTGAGAATCCTAAAGCACCAAAATCTACTAGTAAAACTAATATTAACTAATCATGTAATTTCTCTACTAGAAAAATTTGAGTATGACTGTCTTACCTCCTATAAAATTCTAGCACTTATTTTCAAGGACCAAACATGAAGGTAGAAACCTTTTTTTTTTTTTTTGGTACATTGGAGGGGCAAAAGGCCCTGAGAGGCAAAAACAACCCTGGGGGTCTCATAGCCCCAGTCAAGGTAGAAACTTTTTGGACCACGAAATGCAGGACAGGCATTTTTTTCTTTGATGTCAAGGTGTCTCCTTTCCATGAATTCATATCACCACAAAGTTCCTTCTAATCCTGATATGATGAAGAGGACAAGAAACACGGGAACAGCACAATTAAATGTCAACACTAACCCCCCCCCCCCCCCTTTTTTTCACGAAGTTAGCTTGGCTAGTAAGGTCCAATTCACGGAAACACGGCCTTGAGCATAATGGACTTGTGTCCCAAAAAGGTCCAATTCGAACCATGCCAAAGGCATGCCTCGTCTTACCCGAAATGCAATCGTGAAGTCGCATATCTAGAGTTTTTAGACAGCCATGCACACAAAAAGGCCCGTGGTTGGCAAGTTGCCATCATAAAAAAATGCCAAAACCAATCCTCTTTCCAGGCCCCCCAATTTTTTCTTTTATTTGCTTGAAAAATTAAGTCACATCTAAATGGGACAGACATTATGCATACAGGGCCCTTAAAGAAAATGGGAACTAGTACAAATCCTTAAAGAAAGAGCCTGTGCAATGCTAACAGGGACATGGTAAAGTACAAGGCCAACAACTTTGAAAAATTAAAAAGCTGGGTTAACCAAACATGTGGCAATAACTTTCAACACCAGAGATTAAAAACCACACAAAAAGGCTAATCATCTCAGATCCTTCCTCCTTCTCCATTTACACCAACGCAGCATAGCAATTCAGTCACCACCATTCTAATGTTAGCATCATCTAACATCAATATGTAAGAAAAGGCTCCTTCCAAACCTTTTTCAACCATTCTCCCAAATACAAAATCTCACACACACAATGAACCCCCCCCCCCCTCTCTTCTCATTCTCAATTGATAAATCATACCCAGAGCATCTCTACTTTCAATCCTTTTCATCGCGGGGGAGGGGGGGCAATAAAAGTTCTCCAGCACTCATTTATACGGAAGAGAAAAATATCTAACGCCCCCTTCCTTCCCCCCATACACAAAAAGGAAGAAAAACTTCCAACAGTGGATCAAATCTAGGTATCTTTAAAACACAAAGCAATAATTTGGACCACCTGAGCAAATCACAGACAGTATCCCATATGGAGAAGTACTGATAGGGCAGTTACAAAATTTAGTTAAAAGCAACTGCGTTTTTCACTCTATACTCAATATTGTGTACATATGACAGATTTTATACGTATTGCCCCAACAACCTAAGGTCCTTCACTGATATATCAAAGGCGGCAATTAGCATTTCCATTTCCTATGGTCACTTCACATTTCCTGTGATCCATTTGCAGACACTTCACAATGAGTCAGAACCAAAATGAAATTCAAATATTTAACTTTAACATGACCCAAAAAATTCCACTTAGGACATCAAAGATAATATTAGCCTAACTAGCAAGGCAAATGATAAGAAAGTACAATGGTGCAGTGGAAAGATACCACGTGACATCCAGTGCAAAAGGTCCAAAACAACTGTAAAATCCACCTACTAAAGGAAATTAAATAATCTAATTGGCAGTATGGATACGCTCAGAAAAATAACTGCCAATAATTTTAAATAAGTAATTTAAATAAATGAATAGAAGTAATCATAACATCAATAGCATGATCAAGAAGCACAGTTTCAGCCACTTGCCAGAAATAGTCACCTTTATTTTAGTAAACATCATGAATAGACACAAGAAATTATATAAGCAGATAATAAAGAACCTCATAAATTTCCAAAAGAGAACAGGTGATTAAAAATTACCTCAAATCACAAGTCAACCTTAGACTTCTTTCCTGTCACAATTTGAAATATTTGGAGGCCCCTGCTGAATGCTTCATTGAATAGGATCCTCGTTTGCATTGACTGGAACCCAGGCATCCATGACAGTAGCGCCACAGGGGCCATAATAATCACTCCAAACATTATATCATACAGTCGAGCCACAGAAACAACAGTCTCCCAAATCATAGTGTCCTGCAGAAAGGGCCGGAGTACTTGGGCAATCGAAATGAAGCCCCACCCAGTGGGTATGAATGCCAATAGACTCGTAAAAAGATCCAGAAATTTGAACTGGGTGAACTCCAGTAATGCAATGACCACAAGTATGCCAAAAGTAATAATAAGGAACTGAACCAGCCGATAGTAGATGTGGTCTTTCGCAGCATATTTGTCCCGAGCATAGGCGATGATAAGATAAATTCCCATAGCCACAACCACATAGATCCAAGAGAGCAAATAAACAGCAATACTTTTGCTCCCAGCAGATATACCTAGCTGGTACACTATCCCATACTGGAAAAAGAAAAAACGAAGGACTAAAATTATTTCCAACATCTTCCCCCAAAGGCCAGTTGTCCTTAGATGATCCTGCTCCTCGTACCACCACCTTTCCCAGCTCTGTTCAGCTTTTGCAAACACACCACCACGGAACCATATCCAGTTCATAAAATCATCAAAGTCATATACAGTTTTCAACCAATCAAAGCCAGAAGGATTGAATACAAAGGGGGCCATGATCCATGACACTACAAGGAACCAACTTGTGATGGTCAATGCTATGTAAACAAAAGTGCCAGTTGCTACAGGACTGTATGAAGCATAAACAATGAGTATCAGACCAAGCTCAATTGCCTTCACAAAATGGCTACGACTAAAGAGCCTATAATTTTCAGCAAAATTCTTGTGCTGCACAACAAACCCACGCCCAGTTGCCCTGTACTTTGCACCACCGTGAAGAATAGTTCTACCAAAGTAGTGTGCACGAGTTCCCATGGAGAATGTGTAGAATACAGAAGAAAGCTGGAGCTGCATTGTTATGAAATCCCAGATGGCTGCAAGGAATCCATGCTCTAGTGAATTTTCCACAATCATTGGCAGGGCAGTGAATATACCAAGTTGGATGATAAACTGCTGGTTCAAGATTGTTCCGAGTGCTTTATTGTTGGTTGTATTATCTGCCATAGCTGAAGCCTCAATCCCACTAAGGGCCAGATAAAGCCGGCCCCATAAAAATGCATACACAGTCAAGATAATCATCATCGTGTTGAAAAAGAACCCCACTGTAGTGTAGAAGAAAGACAGCATTCGGAAGAAGTCCAGCCTGTGACCCAACCTATAGACATCTCTGCTGAGAACTTGCTCTCCATTTCCACTTGCTACTTTCGCTTCAAACATGGATACCTGATTCATCCCAACATCTCTTCCCTTGCCAACTTGGATGTATTCATGGTGAGTAACATTGCCACCTCGCAAAGTGCAGTTGAAGCCAGCAAAAATGTCCTCGCTGATGTTAATCACTCTAGAAGCTTTGCTTATCCCTCCCCGAGTCAAGAACCAAAACCTATCAAACACATCTGGGTGGCCATAATGCATTCGAATTTTCAAAGGGTTGGCCAAAACACGCTGCCCTAAGGTGACAAAACTTGTCTCTTGAGCTGACATAAACCAAGCAAGTGACGAGACAGAACCAGTAAAAATGTGCTCCCGAACTCCCAAGATAGTAGGCTTTCGGATACCATAGTAGTGCCTGTACTCCTCCAATAGATTCCTCATTTTGAGTGCCTCCTCAAAATAGTTGTCTTGGTTCATATCAATGGTCTGAACTGCATCTCCACGAGTGAAGATAAGGGCATGGTTCTGATTCTCTGGCTTTCCCTCTCCAAGCTTCAAGGGACCAGGTAACCTGATCCGGTAAATCTCTACTTCCTTCTGCAACTGTTGGTCATACTTCACAAGAACAGAGTAATATTCCTTCTCCATTCCCGAGGAAACCTCGTCAACATATGCAACTCGAAGAGCTTCATTGTTTTTCATCAAATACAGAATCTCCTCAGCATGGGGATCCTTTTTTGCCTTTTGAGCCCCATATATCTGGCAGGCAACCACATAAGTGAATTTCATCAAAGCAGTCCCATGCTCATGGCCTTTGAACAACAAACTCACTGAACTATCTGCTCTACTCAGACTCCTCGTGGACGGTGACCTTTCTGAGCTCAAACCATCCAAGCTGCTGCTTTGCCTCATTAAAGCAAGTTCATGCGATCCTTCCCTAATGTCCATCTCCGATGCAGAATCAAGAAAAGCCAGCATCTTGAGAGCTCGATAGTAGTACATCATTCCCCTCACTGTGCGAGTAAGAGTCTGGCCTCTGTGAGATGCCCAAAGCCGAAGATCCCTGAGCTTGTTTGCCCATATATCATTATCATCCACCAATCCTTCCCGGCGCATCCGCTCCATGAAATTCTTCCACTCATCAGCATATATCGTCTGCAGGTAATATAGGATTGAAATCCCATCTTCATTCTCAGTTCGAAGTTGTTCCTTGCTATAGAGCACTTCCTCATTGTAGTAAGGGGTCAAAACACTGAAAGCCATCATTTTCTCTACTTGGGGAGCATGGGGCATGTTCATAAATAGGGAGTTGCTGAAGAAGGCAATTCGGCGTCTGGCCTCAATATTTGTAGGGATATTGTGCATTGAGTCCCGAGACACAAGAATAGTGTGCAAGCGCCGAGCCTGGCGATAAAAAGTTTCATTATCAGCACTGGGAAATTCAACAGCATTCTCAAAAAGCAACCCTGCACTCGAAACCGGTCTACGAGGAGCCAAACCATCCTCCTTCAGCTGATCAATGTTCCTCTTTTCCTTAAAAAAATCTCGAATAGCAACCTCATAAAGGGCCTGTAGAATATTCACAACTTTGTCAAGATCCTTTTTAGGCTTGATTAACAGCTCAAGAAGAGTTATCAACTTAGCATGAATCAGCGGAAGTGCAGTCGTTTTGAATGTTTTAGTGAACTTCTCAATCTGAAGCGAGTGGTCAATTTCTTGAAACAACTATTGTCACAATGGAATGCTCCTCTGCGTTAAATTTAATGATAGCAAGCAGCAAGTGCCTGACACTATCATAAGCTTCAATAACAGCACAACGCCTATACTCATTCTTGCAAATCTTATACCAAAGCCACTTGTCGGGTGCATCTACTAACTCTTTTGCCTGGCTGAGAGCGAGAAGCAGCTCATTGCAGAGGAGCAAACATGGCCAGCGGAGAATCCTAACATTCCAGGTATTCTGAGGCAACTCTAACAGCTCAACCTCACGGTCACTGATAATATCTTCTTCCCTGAATGTTGTAATTATCTCATTCCATATCAAGGCAAATTTGTTTGCTTCCACTTGATTCGATTCAAGCTTCTTAAACGGTCGACCGAGCCCATACCTCAGCTTCAACCGGTGGATGGCATCATTAAACTTGCTTTTGAGTGTCCCCCTTGCATTCAGCAGCTGCTCCTCGGGCATCAGATTAAACTGAATTGCACTAGCAAAAAACTGGAATCTCAACCTCAACTGCTGCATATTTCGAATCTCGCCCAAATGCGCGAACAACCCAACTGCCGCACCAACAAATGAGGAGTAGATTGAGTACCAAATCTGCAAATCCATGAAATAAATCAAGACCACAGGAAGCCACAATAACACAACTGCAAACCTATTACTGTTGTGGAAAAATTCATGCCATTCGTAGCTCAAATCCCTAAGATCCAAAAGGGTTTTTGTTGGAGCAATCATGGGTTTGATCTGTAAGAAATAGCTGAAGCAAAATTTTGTAGCTAGCACAACCACCCAGAACAGACTATACTTTATGTTGTCCACAAGACCTTCCCTGAGGCCACGGCCAACAAATGTTCGGCTCTGAAACCACCACGATAACAAGTAAAAGATCTTCCAATTCGTATTCTCTAGGAAATTCCTAATCCAGGGTAGAATAAAAAGAGCTAGTGCCAGAAGCTCCGGCAAAATGAAAACCAATGCAACCTCGAGAAAATTCACCACCCGCTTATTTGCCTCAGCTGACCAACCTCTGTCGCTGTTCCTCTGGGTCCAAATTCTACCATAGAAAACCCCAAAAACAATAATCCATACCGCTGCAACAACACTCTTCAAAACCATTCTCACCCCAAGCCCTAAAGTTTCCCTCGAAACCAAACTGTATTGCATTCCCGCATCAAGGAGCGACTGAAGAAACCTCAAACCACTCCATGTAATAAAGACAGTCAGAACCCGAACCTGAACCTCCCGACTCTCTAACGCCTGCCAAGGATACTCCTTCCCCGCCCAAGCAACTATAACCCCAGCCTGAATAAACATAATCAACATGATCCAGAGCTTGTCAAAGCTCCGAAACAAGTTCCAGAAAGACCTCTGCTCCACAAATCCGGTCTTACCCACATGCTTACCCTTTCCCTTCGTCACAAAAAAATTACTACCCACATCAATCGGCCAATTCAACTTCTGAAAACACCTCCGACTCCAAAAGTATTCATTTATATCGTCATAATTCCGCCATGCTGAATGGGGCGCAGTCCCATTCTTACTGTTCTCGACCTCGGCCCTAATTGTTTCGTATATGGGTTTCACAACTCGGTTCAAAAATGCATTTTGGCCAGATATTGACGGGAGCGCAGGGCCCCCCGTCCTCTCGTCGATGAAATCCTCAAGAATTCTATTGAGTTCCATTGCCATGCGATGAAATATATATGATATACATTCGGGAACAAAACGAAGATTAGCGGACTCACCCCAAATTAGGAGATAAAGCGAGACGTAGAGGAGTTCGCGGCGGTGATCGGAGGCCGAGGGTTCGCGGCGACTTTCGGAGATCCAGACATTGGACTTGTGACCGAGGTAGGAGCACCAGGAGGTGTAGTTCTTGAGCAGCTTGCGGCGGAAGCGACGGAGGACGGTGGGGTCAAGGGTGTCGATGTTGTCAGGGGGTGGCTGGAGGCGCATCTGGGCGTTGGCGAGGTGGAGGACGATGTGTTCCCGCTGGTTGCGGACGTTGTCGCCCTGGAAGCCAAAGAACGCGCCGAGCCAGTCGAGGAGGTCCATGTGGTCGTGCCATGTAGTGAATGGGGGCTTGCGGAGGTCCCCGACGGAGCGTAGTGCTGCAGCGGCGGCGCGTACCTCGGGGTAGCGGAGGGAGGGGTGGTCGGCGAGGAGGTTGTGGACGGGTATGATGTTATAGGGTTGCTCCGATGGGTTGATTTGGGATTGGGGTGGTGTGCGGGGCCGGTTTGAGCCGTGGGGTGGACCGGGGAGTTGGGACTGGGCCGGTGGCGGACGCTGTCTGAGGCTCATGGCATCGGAGATCTGGAGGAGAGTGTTGATGGTGGTGGCTGTACTGTGGGTGTGACTGTTTCTGAGGGGGTTGAGTTTGAGTTTGTAGTTTGTGTTTGGGTTTGGGGGTGGAGCGGAAACGCTGATGAACAGAGAGAAAGTGGTCTCTCAGAAGAAAAGGGGGAGAGAGAGATACAATCGGATGCGTGGGATCTCTCAGAAGAAAAGAGAGAGAGAGAGAGATAGAAAATTGGATGCGTGGGAACTTTGAGGGTGGCGACGGACAAATCGAATAATTGGAAGGGATTTTGGCACAATAGTTTACAGCATTTAAATTGAATTTAAAATATTATTATTTTCTACAAATTCCTTCAAATTTGAGTATTATGTAAAATGAATTTGAGACAACAAATTTGAATGTGAGGGAATTTAAACAACTATTTTTTACCATCACAACTATGATATAAATTAGCCCTTATTCATACAAATTCAAGGATAACACTCCTTTTTTTCTAATGTAAGGCTTATGTTATACTCATTGTTTTATAATTTCATAAAAATCTCTCAAAATTGAGGAAAGGAGTGAGAGTAACACTTTTAATTATATAGTTGTGTTTTTTTAAATTTAAATATAAAGATACATTATTGTTTGTAAAAACTTAAATAAACTTAATTGGAATTTCATTTGGGGTAGCATTAAATCTAAGAAAAATGTCCACTTATATGGGATATAAAAATATTTTTCATCTAAAATGAGATGTAAGAAAATGTCCGTCTTATTTTAAATGGGAAATGTTTTATTGTTTTGTCCTAAAAAATAATTAGGAAAGCTAAAATTTAAAAATTTATTCTAGGCGGGAAAACATCACAAATTTATTCTAGGCGGGAAAAACTTTGTCTTATCGTTTGAACATAAGTTTAAAAATTAAAGAAATATAAAAATTTAATATTAATTAATAATATTTTGTATATGGTATACCATAATTTGACTATATTACCATGGCATGACACATGACTCCCAATAATTCTTTGACATACAAATCTTAGGGTAATTGGTTCGTTCGATCGAACAGGTATTGACATTTCAGAAGTAAGGATTTTTTAACTAGTCACCGTCTTTCATAGGATACTGACCTCAATATAAGAAAACAATAGTTTAATATAGTAACTACTATCTTCAGTATATCTTCAAATTCTTATTTTTACAACTCATAATCCTATTCAATTTAGTAGATCTACGGTCTATGAATAAAGCTACAGGTACTATTTCAATTTATGTTCAATTCTTTTTTTAAATTACTATTTTTATTTATTTACCAGCTTTATTATCGGAGCAAGCTACCATTGGAATCTTCCCGATGACCCTCTAACCTCAAGTTTTTGACAGATAGCGAAGGAAAGAGTGTCTTCCAACTAGAAAAAAGCAACATCAGTATAAATAATTTTTTACAAGTAATTAAATCACTAATATATGGGAGCTTGCAAATTAAACAATAAATCCAACTAAAAAAACCCTCAAAACACTTTGGGCCATACGACAAAAAAAAATATTGAAAAAAAGTTATATACAAAATCTATTAAGTGTGAACAATTTTGAACTTAGTGGAAGCAAATATATAAATTAAAGGAATATATCTAAAAATCTTTATAAAAAAAAACATAAGCAAAATCTTACATTAAAAAAAAAAATGGGGGCCTGCAATTGACCCTCCTATACTTTCATTGGCCTTGTCCCTTAACATATTTTTTAAATAAAAACTTAGAGACTTCACCATATTTTTTTATATATTCATTTTTAAACTTTTGTTAAGATGACAAAGTTCATGATTTTAGGCATTATTTTTTTAGATAATTGCCAACCTTTTTCAATGAACCTATTCAGTATGATAGATTCCTCCATTGAAATGTTGTATGTAAAAAGTGAATGGGATACTTCAATTTAAAAGGACTTTCAAACAGGTCCTTAATTTTACAAATATTTAGCATAATGAAGAGTATTGGATGATGGATCTTTATACCTTTTGACATGTTGTGGAAAAATAATAATAGAATTGCTTATAATTTAACATAGAATTGTTAAAGAAAAAGAAAAAAAGACAAGCTTATATATCTCATGAATTACCCCAAAAAAAAAGGTAAAATAATGTTCTTGCTCATTATTTTAATGTTCACCTCCCCACTATCTCAATTATCTCTTTCAAGTTTCAAGAGCTAGATTATAGAATTATGCTAATACTAATAAACAAATACAATTGAATAAAAAAAATTAATGAAAGTATAATACAGCCATCTTAATACTTTTTTGTATAATTAATTGAAAGACAGATCCATTGACCAACACATCCCACACCCCCAGATGACCAGTCAGAGATCCAAACAGTGATGGAGGGAGGGAGACTAATGGGGTTATGATCACTCTCCCATTTTTTTTTTATAAAAAAAAAATTACTACTTTTTTTTATTTAAAAAATGAGGACTTTGCCTTTTCAATTTTTTTTAATGTTCATAAGAATTTCCCTTAATTTTAATACCTACATTTTCCCTTCCCTGATTATAATTTTTGGATAAGTCATTGCTCCAAAGTAAATAAATACTAGGATATTTAAAATTTAATAAATACTATGATTTTTAAATTTTAATTTCAAATGATGCGACACTATATTATTAATAGTGTATTAAATCATGTAATTAATAGAACTAATGTGCATGAGGTTTCTATAACTGCAAGATCTGAAGAGGGTTAAATAAACGCAACTTTATCTCCATAAAGAGAAAAATTATTTTCGTAACCCAAACATGTAATTAGGTCATAATAAAACAATCTTACTGTTGAATCAATGCTTGTCTTCATTAAGTTATGTAGCTAATGTGAAATAACAGTATATTACCATGGATAAATTTTGAAAATTATAGTATTGACCTATATTGGTTGAAAAGCACAGGATTGCTGTTAAAATTCAAGATGCAATTGCTGAGATTAGAAATCTAAAAGGGAAGCTTCTAATTATAATATATGACCTGCCATGGTTGGTGTGGAATGAACCCCAAATACACCCACAAACCTGGTCATCTTCCAAGTCAAGTTGGGCCAAATTGACTTCACCAAAGAGAGATGTCCATGACCTGCAATTCGCAGTTTAATTCATATAACTCTCTTATATCTTCTTAAAATCACCAATTTTCTTTCATTAAAAAAAGGAACAATTCAACAAAGCCTTTTTCAATCAATTATATTTTGTATTGTCAATTAAATTTGAATTTGACATTTGAAGGAGTGTCTTTATCGCCTTTTAAGTTACATAAGACTAAATGAAATTACGAAGGATATCAAGTAATTTACCCTTTTATATATGTGTATTACGTTTTGAGCTTTCATATTAAATCACAATCGTTAGCTGAAAACAACTATTAAAAAATAAAGAATAAATTATATTAACATCTCTTGAAATTTTTTGATAATTATATATAATACTTCTTGTATTTTTAAAATTACACTACGTTCTTTTATCAGACCCGTTAACTTGACACTGTTAATAAAAATGCAAAATTATTAATTTATTTTATGTTTTAAAAATAATTATTTTTAGTTAAAAGGTAACTTTTTGTCCTTTCAATTATTTTAAAGAGAAAAGTTAATATTCAATACCAACTTTAGTGACAATGGTTAATGACTAGAGAGGCCAATATAAGTATGTAACTAACAAATAAATGATTACCATATTTATTTTTTTCCAAAAATAAAACATTTATACTTCTTTTAGGGTATGGAATTACAATTAACTTGAAATTAAAGAGAAATTAATTTAAATTTTAAACTAGCTTCTTTCTAATTGCAAGTCAATTTCAATTTCGAACCTCAATTCTATAATGTCAAACACAACATAAAAGAAGTAACCCGTGATCTGAGAATCAAATCCCCCACTAATATGTAAACACATTAAACTGTTTTAAAGAAGTTTCATTACCATTAATCACTTGATTTATTGAAAATGGCATGTGTAGACATCCCCCAGGAAACTACCCAGCAACTAATTGATCATTTTGAAATTTGAAACCTCTTGTGATTCTTTCACATGCTTCTGATCTGTAAGCTGTTTCTAATGCAGTCTGAGACAATGAAAGGTCAACGACCTTTAACAGACAAGAATTCACAAGGACAAATGAGTTAATGACCTTAACAAACAAGAATTTCTACAAAACCGCGTGCCATTTTCTATGCCATATCCTCTCGGGTTCCTTAGTCCTTTCAGTTTTATGTCTCCATCTAGAGGTGCGTAGACAGCTCTAAACTAACTAGATATATATTAAGCAGTCAGGCTTGTTTGTGGAACTTTAAATTCTATAGAAGCGATTTTGAAGAGTTAATTATAGGAATTAGGTTTTAGAAAATGATAAATTGCATCGACCTCTCTTGAAAGTTAAAGAACTCTCACTAGATTTCTGAAATGACACCTGACCTTCTCTATTTTACTTCAACAAATTACAAAGACTTTCCCTTTGATCTATTCTTTTTTTAAATGATAAAAGTGTACCTTTCATGGTTTTTTTTATGCATTTTTAAATTTTGACACTTTTTTTAGAAGAAATTTTGAGAGCTTTCTATAATTGTAAAAAACTTAAGAAAATGTTAGTGTAATTTATCTTTTATCAAATTGATTATGATATAATTAGTTTATTTATTTTGAATATTTAGTAAAAATTATGTATAAGTGATTGTACAAATAAGATTTGATGGCCCACTTCAATTTTTGGGTTTAAAAATTACAGTCAAACACTCTCATAAACCTCATAACCAAGTTTTACTCTACAAGCCCCCAAACAGCTACTTAGGCTTAGATTTTTTTTGTGGTTTCTTCAACTATACTTCAAGTTTGGAATGTCTTCTCCATTTTTCTCAAGAAAATGTGAGGACCACTCTATATTTCAGCCACAAGTCTTTATAACATGTGCATATTCCAAATTTCAAGAAAATGACCTCTCTCACAGCCCGTAGTACCAGAGATTTGATTTGATGAATGGTTAGAATGACTTCTGAAATTTTTGCAAGATCACAAAACCAAGATAAATAAAATTATCAGAAAATCTCGATAATGACCACTCCGATTATTAACTCAGAGAAAAATCGAGAGAATAAGACCTTACAAAATGAATAAGGAAAAGAATTTAGGGTTTCAATGGATACCTCAACCCTTTATAAAATGAATGAATTAATTTAATTGTAATTTTTAATAGAATTCTTATGAATAAGAGAAGTTCAAAGTTATCATTTCTATGTTAAAATCTATGGTTGCAATAAAAGAACGAGAACTGAAAGGTCTAGGACCATACCCCCGAATGCTTTCAAATTAAGTTTTCTTGATAGGTTAGTGATCAATTTAGATAAAGAAACAGGGACTTCATATAGAAGTATCGAGTTAAACTCAGATAAAGAGATGAGGTTGCATATGAAGTTATTGAACCGACTTCGAATCTCCAAAAAATAACCTCACATTATATCTAAATAAATAACCCAGGCATCTTTTCATCAGAAATTCACAGTTTTGATGGACAGAGATATAAAGCATAACAAGTTTACATCCATGTATACCTAATTGTATTTTGTTCCTATTATGTGTCATGATCTTTTAACTCCGAAATATTTTTAATTCTATCAATTCCCATTCAGTTAATTTTTATTGACCTATATGTTTAAGTCTTTTAATAACATACAAACTTTAATCAAACTTAATAAATTATATCTTTATCCAAATTTAAAAGAAAAACTGCAGCAAATTAGAATGTGCAGACGAGCTTACACAACACTCTATTTTAAGGATTGTTCAGTTATCTAACAAATTTGGTAAATTCTAAAGCTGCTTGAGACTTTATTAGATCTTGAAAATGGGGTCCCACAGTGATAGGACACGTGCTTAAACCTCATTGTGATGGACATTGGATCAGTAGAATTCAGGGACATAGCCACTTTTAGTCCATGCTTAATTGTTCCCCTCGATTTTTTATTTTAAAGTTTTTTCATACTTTAAAAAAAATAAATAAATATACTCCTTTAGTTTATATATATATATATATATATATATTTATTTTTATATCTTTTAAGTTTTAAATTTCTTCTCACTTTCCCTTAATATTAATTTAATTTTAATTTAACACTCTGAATGTGATTTTTATCAATTTTTGTAAAATTCTTTTATAATCATATAGTTTTTTCAGACTCTTTTTTTTTTTTAAAAAAATTTCTATCTAATTTTTAAATTTCTTTATATTAATAAATTTAATTATTTATCAAAATATATTATTAATTAATATTGAATTTGTATACTTCTTCAATTTTTAAATTTATATATAACAAAAGTAACAGTTCTTATAAAAAGAAAAGAAAGAGGACAATCATAGTATTAGTTCTAAACTAAGGAAAGGAGAGGAGAGACAGTATATTCCTATTTTATGTTGACAAACTATGAAATAAAAGAAATGAAAGAATTTAATATTTGTTTATTAATGACATGATACAAACAAAAAAAAAAAAAAAGATTTAACTTTAAAATGAGTCTTAGGACAGAATGTTATTTTAATTGGCTTTTGTATTTTAAGGGTTATTGGTATTATTAAAAATCATTAAACCTCTTTCTTTCCCTCCGTTTCCGCCCTTTGGAGGATACAAAATTCTAAAATGAGGGTTAGCTCTCCTCCCTGTCCCTCCATTTCCTCCCTTTCATTCCTAATTTTAAAAACAACATGTATAAACTCTCCTTCCTTATCCTTTCCTTCCCTTTCTTTCTAATTCCTTCCATCCAAACATAGTGTAAGAATAAAGTTTATCCTTTATATAAAATTTTGACTCTTTTTTTTTTTTTTGATAAGATTAGACAACAATCGTTAAGTAATTTTTAATTAATTCTGGAATCTAAATTAAGTTGAAACAACTTAGAAGAAGTCGAAAAAGTATAGTAGCGTTACCTATTTTCAATGAAAAAATATGATTCAAAGTCTTCATAGAAATAAAAAAAATAAGATTAGTAAGAATTTAATATCATTAACTCTATTAATTGACAATGCTTTCGCAAAAAAGAAAAAAAAGACTCACCTCTTCTCGAAACTGAGTTTCATAAAAAAATAAATTTATTAATTTTATTAATACTCGGGCATGTTTGGGTGGGTGGACTTTGAATTTGGTTTCTTTTTTTTAATAAAAAAAGTTTAGTAAACTATTAAGATTGATGATATTAATATCTGTGATAGTTTATTTAACCAAATAATGATATTGACACCAAGAAGTTTCAACTTAGTCGGTACTTCTTTCACATTTATATGTGAGAATTCGAGTATTTTAAGAAATAAAAGAATGTTCTTGTGTGTATGATTTACCAATAAATAAAAATAGACATTGGCCATCGCTTGAGCTTGAATTTCGTGTTTTTGGGTTTGAAAATTTTGGCGGATGAACTAATGCCAAACAAATAAGTAACGCTACGCTAATAGAATTAAACATATGTTCAGCATAATGTGAATAATCTATAATGAAAGTTCCTATTGAAAAAAATTACTATAATCAAACAAATTTTTATGTTTTTTTTTTTCATGGACATTGACAGTTTTTACTAAGCCTTTTATTTTATTTTAGATATAAACTTTAGCTATTACAATTATTAAGAAAAATTATAATTTAAATCAAAATATATGGTATGGCCTAGTTTTCTCTAATATTTTCTATTAAGATGATATGTCCTAGTTTTCAATTAAGAGAGTGTCCCACTAATCATGGCAGTAGAAACAGTGATAAAATAAAAAATTATAAATTTTCTCTAAATTTTTTTATAATTATAAATGATACCACCCATATTTTTAAAATTACAATGCACTTCCTCTAAATTGTCTTATAGTTACACAAAATTTTCTTACAGTTAATTTTTGACATTAACGTTGAATTTTTTTGTTAATATAAGTATTTTATTTTAATTTAAATACCAATTTTAGCCTTTACAATAATTGAAATAAATTATTATTTAAATAGGAATAAATTAATAATTTCACATGTTACATTAACATAACTAGTTCGCTGGGAGAAAGTAGTATAATTTTGAAAAAAAAAAATCATCTATAATTATGAAAAACGTCAAAAATGTCACTTTAACATATCCAAATAATGATAATGATGATGAGGACGACGATGATGATATTAATAAATGAGTTAATGTCCACGAAAAAGATGTAAATTAAAATAACGAATATTCTTTTATTTTTTTGAAGCATATGATATTACAATATATAATTACAATCTCAATCAACAAACCAGGAGTCTCTCAAATATGCGTCCTGAAAAACAACTCATGAATCGGATGAAAATGATCTTCACATACTCCAACATATTATTGTGAATTACAATCTCAATCAATAAACCATGAGTTTTTCAAATATAGGTATTAAAAAGCAACCCAACTCAACCATTGACTTTGATGAAAATAATTTCTACCACCCTTTGAAGATGAGAGCATGAGTGATTAACCGAACTAGTTCCAGTTAGATGGTAATTACATATCTTAGCCAAATGATTTCAAGTATACTGGGGTCATTTCTATGCATTTTGTATTTTTTTGAGGGTAAAATAGTACTTTTCCTCTAGCTTAATATAAGTTAGATCTATTGAACATTTTCCCCAGAACCTGAGTTTACATGTCAAAGCTTCACAGCCTATAATATGATTAACATATTGAATTTTAGGATAGACGTAGGAGACTTCCAAACGTGGACTTGACTGGGTTGGTGCCGCGGATTGGACCCTGTAACAGCCCGACTCGGTCACGTGGGCCTTACTTGACTCGTCCACTTGGCATTTTGCTCAAGTGGTTCTTAGACGAGCCCTAAAGGAGATAGTAAATATGAGATATCAAATGTGTCTTTTTAAGATTTGGCATTCTAATTGAAATAATTTGTTTTATTATCTTTTACTTATTACGATTGTTTATTCTTTATTTATGACTATAATTGTCCTTCATGACCATTTACATAAATTTTTAACTTTTGTTATTAAAAATAATTTTATTATTTTTTTCCTTTTAAATATTATGCCTATTTATTTACATAAATTTTTAAGTTTTTTTTGCTTTTTAATTATTCTGTCAATTTATGACATTTTTTTACGTAGATTTTGTTTTTTTTTTTTTTTTTAAATGATTTAATATTTGTATATGTTATGAAAAGTGCATATATTATTTAATTGAACAGCCTTCAAAATAAAGAAAATGAGCCGTTGGGAAAAAAAGTAAGGCACCGTCTACATGTAATTAACAAACTACAACATAAGAGTTAGTCTCACACGTTATTTAATAGAAGGAAATCAATTGTCACTCCTCTTTTTTCTACGATAATGTCATCATGTTTGACAGATGAAGCAAAAATTATATCATGACTTAGACGTGTCCATTTGGAGACTTTTTGTAAGTTTGTTATTTTTAATTAACGAGACGGTTAGAAATGGTATTAACTAACATATTCAAGGAACATCCACATAGGATTGGTGAGCGACAATATGGTCTTTCAACAAATAATAAAAGTCATTGGGGACCAGAATGGGCTTGACTTGTCCACGCCGCGTGGTCCTACCAAAATAAGAAAAGCTTGTCTAATCTATTAACAGGCTAGATCTCAGCAACTAAGATAGGAAAGAAATTTCCATAAACTTGGATGCGTATAGACTCATCCCTACAAAACTATGAACCACTTCCTGTCTACTTCCCTCGTGTCTATACAAATCACTGGAAGTACATACGTGCATCCCTTTCATCAAAGACTAGGACATTAACAGGGCTGCAAATTGATGATTGAGACCAGAGGGGCCTTGACATGTCCGCATGCCGAGTGGGCCGACCACCACCATTTTTTAACCAATTGCCTCTTCGATTGGGCTAGTCATTTTCACAAAGACATGATCGACCATGTTAAGGCACCGCAGATCCCCACAAATAAGAAAAGTTTTGTGTCAAACCATCAACAGTCTACATTTCAACAGCCAAGGGAAGAAAGAAAATTCCAAAAACTTGATGTGTATGCATCGCCCTCACCCTGACAAAACTATGAACCACTCCTCTAATGTCAACACTAATCAATACATATACACACGCACATAGCATGACATGTGCTTTGCAGGAAATGACCTGGGTAAAGCTTCACAAACTATGGATTGAAATGCAGATGGAGGGTCAGTAGAAGCATGACTTAGGTTTCATAGCATATGGCACTACCAGGAAGCCCCATTAATGCTGTCGGACTACCCATACAATATACATTAAAGAACTGAAAAAGAAAAAGAAAAAAAACTAGGAACAGCTCTCAATCAAAATATTAAGATTTAAGAATCTTCCAAGACAACCCCAATAAATCCTATTGTTATAAGAGAGGGAATTTCAAATTATGGAGCTAACGATCATGACTTAAGAGAATAGGAAAAGTCGGACAATATATAACGCAAGAAGATTGGCTGCATGACTTGAGAGATCTTAAGCCTGGACTAATGAAACTCAGTCAGTATATTCCGTAGTTCGAGTTTTCATATATACTGCCATGAGGAAGCCATTGAATGAAATTGATTTTTCAGTAAATATGCTACAAGTCTCGGTGCATGAAGAGAGAACTGTTTAGCCAGTTTTCCTATTGCCAGATATCAAACATGGTATATAACAATCAATAACAAAGCCTTGGAATATGGTCAGGTCACAGATATACAATGATTTTTCATCTCTTAATCCATATATACCATTATACCGCACAAATTACAACCTTTATTTGACACAAGATTAGACTAGAAACATGCAGCAGTCGTGGCAAATGCATTACTTGGGGCATGGAATCATTTTCTTACCCAGACCATCCTCTGTGAGAAGAACCACCAGAAGAATGCACATTCAACCTGTCAAGCACAGAATTGAAATCAACGGGCTGACCACTCTCCTCCAGCCTCTGAATCACGCTAACAACATGATCACCCCTGTAACCCATGCTCACCAATTTCTCAATCAGCTCATTGTAGGGATGGTTGCGCATGAACTGTGGTGGGCGAACCAGAAGATTAGTGCTGGCATTTGGCTGTGGATTCTGAATAGGGACACTTGTTGGAGGATAGCCACCTTGTGGGAAATGAGGTTGGGGTGGATGGTGTGTTTTCCCCCCTTCACCTTCATACATCATGTATGCATTACCTGGGGTAAGTGTTGGGTGTGGTCTGGCAGCTGTGTACCCGTCGCCTGGCTGTACTCCAAAAGAGACCTTGGGCTGCTGAAGTGGAGGCTGAGGCTGAACTGTTCTACCAGCCCCGCCATATCCATAAGGCATTGCTTCCGCATGGCTTGCACCCGGTTGAGAAATTCCCGAAAACGGCACTTGCATTGCCATGCTGTGTGGAAGCATCTCTGGTGGAGAGGGGTTTGCAGGTTGACTTGGCAGGTAAGGAGGGTAAACTGATGTTGATGGAGGTCTAATCTGGGGTTGCATGGAAGGCTGTTGTGGCGGTTGCACCTGCTGAGGTAACTGCTGAGGCCACTGCTGCTGATACTGAGGTAATGGGTGGATTTGTGGTGTCTGATTTACTTGAGATTGTGTTGGCTGTGGTGCCACCCTAGAGATGTCTTGCATTTGGGGAGTTCGATATTGAGAATCAGATGGCAGATATTGACCCTGAGATGGTTGGGTTGGGGCTGGGGGATTCGGCATCTGGTTTGGAGGTAAATAATACGCCTGTGATTGGGTCACGTTCTGAGGTGGGGTAGATGGGAGAGGTGCAACGGGCTGCTGCTGCTCCACAGGTCTGGTGTGTAGCGAAGGCTGCGGGGTTACTTGATGGGGAAGAGCAAGAGCTAATTGCTGGCTATGCATGTCAGATGTGTTGTCAGTCCTTTTGGGTTCAGAAGCTGGTGGTGCAGCTCTCTCCTCATTCTGTTGGGAGTGGGTTGCAGTAGAGGATTCTTTCTGTGCAAGCTGAAGCTTGGCCAGTTCTTTCTGGGTTTCGGAAAGTTCCTGCTTGTCTCTCAGGATCTGTACTGCCCTGTGGACCTGCGTGAGTATTATAAAACAAGGATGCTAAATGCCTCGATTTACTTGAAGAAGTAAGCCACAATTATAATATCAAGATACGTAATCAGAAGAGAAGCAAATAACAAGTGTGTTGATAAGTACAATTACTGAGCAGCAAAGCAGGATGCTTTCCTTCAGATCATCAAACTGGTGATGCACTCAAGGCTTCATCAAATAAGCGAGAAAACAAAGGCTATCCACAAATAGAATATGCGCAATGCCAAAGAAAAGCAGCTCTTATTCTCCACTATCTTGATACAGTGACATCCAAATGAAGAACACGGCAGACGAAATGTCAACATATTCCTGTTGACCATGACAAGAAACTGCAGGCCATGTCCAATGCTTCTACAGAACTGATGCATAAAATAATTTGATAATGGGGAAGTTCCATATAGATCTGATGTAAAACCTTTTTTATTTTTTTATTTTTGTAAGGTAAGTGGCCCTTGGGTAGGAGTTGAACACAGGACCTTGGGTTGGGGAAATTACTCGATCCTCTTCCCAACTCATCCAACCCCAAGGGCTTAGATCTTCTGTAAAACTTCTAATTCTTATACATCTTAACAATTTGTTATGGGACTTGCATTTCACCATACCCGCCATTAGATCAACTGCTTTTCCAAGGCTACCATGCTTGCCAAATTTCAAGTCAATTACAGATCGAAGGATGTTCAATCCAGTGTCCAGAGTCCAGACTCAGATATCAGTATATTCTATCCCATCTTATTAAAGCCAATACTGGTTTGTCTGACAAGCAATTTGCCACGTGAGCAGGCAGTAACTGAATTTCCACTTCTTACTTTCTCTCCTCTCTTTCATGCAGGTGCACTCACTGAGTGCCATCCGTAATAGTATAATTATAATGCAAGCACTATATTTTTTAATCTTTGATCAACTTGAAATTTGGTAAGAATGACAGTCATAGAAGCTAAGAAGCACGAATACGGACACGGGGCATGGATATGACACAACATGGACACACATTATTTCTCAAAAAAATAAGACATGGATACGTTAGGGACACGTTGAATATATATAACTTTTTCATACTTTTTTATATGACAATATAATAAAAACTTAATGTTATTTTAATTAAAATTAGCATAAAACACACAAATTTAAAAAATATTATTAAGATATATTAAAATAACAAAGTCATTAAATAAAAATTAAAGAACTTCTTCATTTAATCATCAACATCCACGATTCAAGTGTCCGGACACGTGTCTGGAAAGTATCTGAGAGTATCGGTGTCCGACACGGACACGTGAGCCAAAATAGAGTGTCCTGTGCTTCATAGTATAGAAGCATGTTATCCAACAATTGTTTTTGAGGAAAAAAGGTCCCATAAAAAGATATTATGTAATAATAATAAGTCTCATGCCACGTGTAAATGGATCATTCCCCATTAAAATATATTTTGTAATTTGCAATAGCTTGACGATGTGAGATAGTACATAAAATGCTTCCAATGAGAAAACTAACATATGCACACAAATTTTAGTGCGTAATTGGTAATTTGAAAACACATAAGAATTCATGTTCGGGATTCTTGTGAAAATAATGTTTCCTACACTGTTTTCCTCATGGCATTAGAGAAAGCCAGAGTATCCTGCAGATATGATTCAAGGAGCTAATTTATCCCTCCACATGGGTCCATATAATTTGAGAAGCCAGGCAGAGACCCATTACCATAAACCTGACAAATCTATGTTCCACAGCATGACCTTTGGGGCTCAAAGGTCCATAAATTTAGAGAAATCCAGGCAGAAACCTATACCATAAACCTGACAAAACTACATTCCACAGCATGATTTTTGGGGTCCAAAGGTCCGTTCAACATACCTAGAAAACTGTTTCCCAACACTACCTAAAGATATCTTTTTCTATGTTATCTTTGATAAATAGCAGAAGATATTACTTCTGCACTAAACTCATAAAAGGGCATATTGAATGTAATATCTTGGATCAAAACAAGTTAACAAATATCTCTATTATAATAATAGATACCAATATGTGCCTAGAAAGTTGCAAGTCACCTCTTGGACATGCTTCTCGAGAGACTTAAGCTTTGAATCTGCTTCTCCATGGTCACGAACTAAATCAGACCGCATTTCTCCAATGGATTTATCAAGATTGTAGCAGTATAATTCCAACTGTGACAGACGTGAACTGATTCCCTCGAGAAAACGCATGAGATTGTCAGGCATATTTCTTCATGGTCATTTCGACTAGCTAGAGATCACATCTTGGTTAAAAGATTCTTCCGGTGGACTATACGACTGAAGTAGGAAATAGTGATGATCTCGCCATTCTGCTTTTATGGAATTCCTGCTCAATATAAGGACATAATAGTATATGTTACTTGAGATTCGTGATCATCTTGCCATTCTGCTTTTACTAAATAAAATTGAAATTCAACTAAAAAACATATAACATGCAACAATAGTAAATTACAAGACATAAAATGACATTGATAAGACTTGATTTCAGGATTAATTGGAAATTTACTTTCATGTGTAAGAATAAAAGGGAAAAAAAAAAGGCATTTCAATACCATCCAAACTAAGGGTACCATCTAAACTTTGGAAAATGGATCCATTCTGTCTCTAAACATTTCTAGTAGATATGACTGAGGGGAAATTTCAGTAAATCAAAGTCCAGAAATTCCATAAACACTATCATGCCAGGCCTTGGTTTCAACAGTCCCACAAAGCGGTTGATTTTCAGAAGGATATTACTATAATGGTGGGAATTTAATATAAGCAAACATATTAAAACACAAACCACTCCAATTTCCCTCGAAGGACCCAAGGAAAGTCAACAGACATATCCACCCAAGCATCAAAAACAGCAAAAGAAAACAAATTCCATTTCAAGAATTCAATTATATTGCATGTTGCCTAATACAGTTTAGCCTTTTCAAAACTTTTTGGTAATGAGAGAGCTACTTGCATGGATTCCTAGTTCATTCCAATCTATAATAAATTTGTTAACGAAACAAGAATACAAATAATTATTTCATCTTAAAGCTTCATTCCATTTTAATCCTTTAAATATTCATAGTTAGGGAAAACTAAAATGGTTTCCTACCATTCATCAAACTAATAAACTGAGGCAATCTCGCTCCAAAATCAGACCACAATTTGGGGGCACAGACAGAGATATAAATATTCATATCTTTCTTTTATTATTTTTATAAGCATAAATATTCAAAACTATAAAAGAGAAGTATTCGCCACTATTGACTGGATCATCAGCTGTGTAGAACCTTTAAAATCTCATTAGAACATATTTATCACGATCAATGTTCAAGTTGCTTGGGAACCACTTTGAGGCAGGGAATAAGAAAACCAAAAAGATACTATACAAACAGGACACCAGACAACAACATCCAGCCAGCTTGACTCATTTTTATTTATTTATTTGATAGGTAAGTGGCCCTTAGGGTGGGAGTTGAACCTAGGACCTTAGGAGCTAGCTTCACTCCTTATTCATCCCACAGACGCCAAACATTAGGGAAAAGGTGAACTTCCATATCATTTAACCCTCAGTCTCCACACCTTGAAAATACCACACACTTGTCAATGCATGCATGAAATTGGGACAACCTATTTTCAAAAGATTTCAGATTAAATGGATCTTGAGAATGAATACCTCAAGCAACCTTGTTCCAAAAATTGAGAGAGAGAGAGAGAGAAATCATTTGCAGGAGACTTATCAAAAATAAATAAATTCATTCGCAGGAGAACCAATTGGGGTAATCAACTGCCACTGTTGCAATAGGCCTAAAAAATATCCTATCTTCAGACAGTAGGGTAAACTTCGATTACAAATCTTTCCAGCAAGCATTCCAACGAATCCAATCCTAGTTGGGAGGCTTGTCATAAAATTCTCTTGAGGTGAAGCTCTACCACATAAGAATGGCACTTGAAAGCATCGCTGCTTCCCAGCCAACAATTGTGCCTGAATATTGTTAAGGTTCCCTAGGAACAAAACCAACAACTTTTTTTGATAAGTAATGGTATATAAAAGCACCCTCCGGCGGGCAGAGGGGGGGGGGACCCATAAGAACACAGAAAGGCTTAAGAGATTAAAGTCTTAAGAACCCCAAGAAATCTACAACACTATGACGATCAATCGGGGAGTCTTTAGTAGCCCAAAAAAAGAGACTATGCAAAAACTTAGAGTAGATCCCACATTAGAGGTTTCCCCACATTATACAGGTTACAAGGTTTTCACTTTGCAACCTTCTAGACCCTCGCCAAGAGTAGATCCCACAAGGCCTTTCTTCAAGGAAAACTCACTATACCATTCCAAAACTTACATTTTCCAGAGGGCAGGATAGTCATTTCATATATTTATTTCATTTGATAAAATCAACAGAGTAGTTTTGTATGGATTCTTTTGTAGAGTTTCTAAGAAGGTTAAAGCTTTAGAGCTCCTTTCTTTCTTCCCCCCCCCCCCCCCCCCCCTTTTTCTTTAAATGGGTTTGCCATCTCAGGCGATTCTTGAATATAAATATCTACACATTTTTCTTGTAAAAAAAAATAAAAATAAATAACTAGTTGGTGCTCATCATTTTTTTTTCCAAAGCAACACCAAAAGCAAAAATGAAAATCCAAACAGGGGTTCAAAGAGTAACCCCATAGGAAACAATGATTTATCATCCTATAATGTCAATAAAGATAACTTTTCAATCATAAATAATCTTTTAACATGCCTCCTCCAAACCCTCTAAAGAATACCAATAATGCACCAATTCCCATAAAAACTTCCCCCTTCAACAGCAGGCCCTTCACCACTGCAAAACAAGGATTTCCATCCAAACGTGTTATTAGACTTGGGACTACAATGAAGTAATGCTAAATTTATTTTATTAGACTTTGTTGTGTAAGAGTTTCCAATGCTACAAAAGTCATGTTCTACAGGATTCTTTCATATGACCGGAAGCCTTTCTAGGTTCTTCAAGTACATATATCAGCTTATAGGTAATTTTAAGAGGCCAGCTTATAGAGAGAATCACATGTAAGACCAAGAACCGTGGTTTAATTATGCTGAAGGTTGGTACGCCATTACCAACATGGAGATTTGAGCTTAGAGGAAAGACAAGATGAAAAAAAAAAAAGGAAAAAAAAGATGATGTATGTCATGGTTGATTAAAAATTACCAGGGCTCTTTCCATATATATAATAAGAGAGAAGGATAAGAGCAGCAAGTACACAACGCAACTACATACAAAAGAGTGATGACACTAAAGAATTTTCGAATTACAAAGTTCTCCTTTAGCATAGGAAATCCATTTATACATTAATTAATGTGCAGATCCAAATGAAACTACCCACTATCAATGCAAGTAATATGTTAGGAAGGTTCAAAAAATACTTCAAGAGAAGGAGAAATTTAGATTCAAAGGCCAATATTGTTATTTGACCATATTCTAATTTATAACTTATCTAAAAAGGGCAGGACTAATGGGTCTAGTTGGTTTAAAATGAGCTCAAGTGTTCTATCCAAACTCGGCCACCAAGTTTCGTACAAAGGATGCATTTGGTTTTGTTTTGGAAGTTGGAACATGAAATTATTATCATTAATTTTTTAAATTCCATTACTTATACCTATCAAAAAACTAAAATAAAAAGTCCATTACTTATGATGTCTGATGAATCTTCCCTTGTGTGTGTGGGCCAAAGAACCTAGGTGTGCATCTGAACATGGATTAAAATATCAGTCAATAGGTATCGGAATTTTGACCCCTTGATACTGATACACCCCCTCGTTGGGGTGTTGAAAGTTCACACACGTATTGACCCTTACGTATCAGTATCGGTGCATATCAGCAGATACAATCCGATACTGAGACTGTTAAAATCGTGTCTGCACTCCAGCCTTCAAAAGTTCGTTTTGAGCTTTTCCCCTTCTTTTCACCAGATTGCCCCCCCACCCCCTGGAAAAATCCAATCAGTGAATCAAGCTTACATTTCTAAATTTCAGGATTCTACATCATCTACTTTATTCTATTTTTTGATTCCGATGAACCGATGTTTAATTTTCTTTCTATCCACTAACTTTGGTTGTAAATTAACTACTTTTGGGTGTAGATATACATATTTAGGACTTACAAAAAAAAAAGATCTACACATTTAGAACATAGATCTTGCTAATTGTTTCAGGCCTGTTGGCCCTTCGGCCTCGGAAAAGGCCGTTAGGTCTCAAAATTCAAGACATCATCTGAAATAGTTTTGTTAAATACAATTAATATGAGAATGATTTCATAGTTTACTTATTCTATTTTTTGGTTGTATTAATTTATTTATATATTTTTTAATTCCATAATTAATCATACTAAAGTACTAAACTATTTTTTAGTATTATTTTATTTTCTATTTTTATTATTATTAATAGTTTGATAGGTAAATCACACGAGATTGAATCATAGTGGGAAGCTTTGGTTCAAAGGGGAAGAGAATGAGGCAGGAAATGATATTAGGCAGGGTATTGCTCATTTTTATGTCATCCTTACATCGGAATAGAACGAGAGGCCATTAATGGAGGTCCAAGGGATTGCTAAATTGAGGGATGGAGAAAAGGGAGTGGTTAGAGAGATTGTTTTCAGAGGAAGAGGAGGCAACAACTTTGAAAAGCTATACTAGTGATGAAGCTCTTAGTCCTAAAGTCTTACCATGGCATTCTTTCATCATTGTTGGGACGTTCGGGAGGATGTCACTGATTCAATTCACAATTGTTACGAGCCCAGGAGGTCTTGAGTGTAGCAAAAATGCCTCCTTTATTGTTTGTTTTTTTGTCAGACCTCCTTTGTTGCTTTGATCCCTAAGAAAAGACAGGATTTCCCAATTTGTTCAGAATTGTCTCAGACAGGGGGCACTAGTGATTGTGCAGCTAACAGATAGTGGGGTGCTGTGGGAACCAAAATTTAATTTAACTTAATTTATTTTTTTAATTTTCAGAATTGGGAGATCAACTCGGTGGATGCCCTTGTGGGGTGCTTGTATAGTTCCTCCGTTTGTGGGGCTAGGGAGGATGCTTGGACTTGGAGATGGAATTCTGAGTAAACAGGGGTGGATGCTCTTGTGGCGTGCTTGTATAGTTCATTTATGGGGATAGGGAGGATGCTTTGAGATGGATTCCGAGCAAACATGGGAATTTTTTGTTTGTTTTACAGAGTGAAGTTCTGATTGTGACATGATTCTTTTGCCTTGGCAGGACATTTGGAAAGCTAAAGTGCCAAGGTGGCTACCGATAATAAAAAAAAAGTGCCAAGGTGGCTTCTTCTTCTTGTGGACAATAATGTTGGTGGCCACATCAAATAACTAGGAGAGGACAACTCCTGCCAAAATGCTGCTGCTGTGTGTAGGAACTAGGAAGGCTGATGAAAGTGCCAAACATTTGCTCCTTCATTATCTGGTTGCTAGATATTCGTAGTTCTTATTCTTCTCTTTTTTTGGAGTTGAGTTGGTTATGCCTCAAGCAGTTGGGGATGTATTGGGGTCTTGGTATGGTGATTGTCCCAATGACAAGGTTTGTGATGCTTGGAGGGTAGCTCCGTTATATCTTATGTTGTGTATATGGCAGAAATTTAATAGGAAGACTTTTCAGGATAGAGATGTCATTGTCATAAATTGAACAAAGTTTTGTTAGATACTTCCTGTTTCTAGGTTTTTGGACATTTCCCGGAGTCTTTATCTTCATTTATAAATTTTTTGGGTGAGTTGAGTTATATGGAGGGGGCTTAGAGTGAGTTGAGGCTTGCACCCCTAGGCACTTTTTGTTTAATAAACATATTATATATATATATATATATATTTTTTCTGATAAGTTATATACACTTCTTGTCCCACACATCCACCCCAAAAAAAGCCTCCAAGAACAAGTAGGTTTTTGCTGCTTCGCTCAGTCTTTACCTAATCAACCTCTGAAAAAATCTTTAGCTCTCAAGGGTCCCAAAATAAATATTAGAAATCCTATCGTATTGTTTAGTTCAATCATATTTTCTTCAAAGACACCCAATTCCAAGTTGGGCCAGTTTTCCACTCAAATCAGAATTTCTAATAGTTGCAACTCTGATCTGATTTTCAAGTTGGTCTTCAATTTGTTGGACAGTTCTATCAATTTCTTCAAATCATCCATTCCGCACAGCTACATACACAATGATTGGCACTCATCAAAATCTCCCCAGGACTTCCCACAACATGAGTTATTTGAATTCTCAGTAATCTTGTCCCGCCTTTACAGAGTTTTTTATAGGGTGCCGTTATTTGCACTCCAAGAATGTCAATCCTGCTCCAACGCATAAGTGGAGGACAAAAATGTCCTGTTTCAGCTATTCTTTTTTCAAGTCATTGACCCATTTCTACAATCCTCTTTCTCTCTCTACACTCTCTCTCAAACGCCCACCATGCTGCCCCTCTATTACATGCAAATTCTCTCTCCAAATTTTCACTATGCCTTCTACAGCTCTCTCTTTTCTTCCCCCTCATCTCTCTATTCTCTCTCTTTCCCAATCTCTCTCTCCCCTTGTCTTTGTCTCATGCCATACCAAGTACCACCGCGGCGTCCCACCCGCAGCCTACATAACAGCCAGTTCCGACACCACTTTCGACCTTCAAATCTTTTCGCACCAGCATGATTAACATTGTTTTCAAAATTGAATCTGAGCCTGCTGTCTGATTAGCACTTGTATGTTTATTTCTATTTGGTTTTAGACTATTAAGACAAGTATGGAAATATAAACCCCAACACACCAATAGCTGAATAACAACAACAGGAGACCAACAAATGAAGCAATAAATTATATCCTTAACTAATAAATAATATCAAATAACAAAGTAAACTTTAACAAACAAAAAAAATCAAATATTTATCAATTATATAACCATGACATTTTTATGACAAATTGCTTAATAAAGTGTCTCTCTTTCTATCCATTTTTCTTTGCCTAAAAAAAGCATTGATTTATGCCCCCAATTCAAGCAACAAAATGCCGTAACCTATTCCTATTTGGTGAGTTGGACGACTCCCTTCAATGCTCTGCACCTTCCACGCCAGTTTGAGATACAGGCATTTCAAAAAAATTCCACAGCTCTTCATTTTTGCTTCAACACCAAGATGATTCGGCAAGACTCTCTTAACCCCAAATCCATGAGGAGGGGGCTTGTTGCTATTGCCGCAAAGGAATGGATATCCCTCTCACATTGCAGGGCTAATCAGTGGAGTTCTCTAATGCCCAATTCAAGCAATGATTTGGGATTGGGATGATCATTCTTTCCAATTTTTTCCAATAGGTGTGCTGATGCCAAAAAGATGAGGACTCTATCCCTGATGCCAGGAGCCAACAGTGATGGGGGCTGTGTGGTTGAGTCATGATGGTGGTTATTGGTGTTGTGCCCTGAGAGAAACCTAAGGGGAGAGAGGATTGGGAAAGCGAGAATAGAGAAATGAGGGGAAAGAACGAGAGATGTAGAAGGCTGGTGAGAAATTGGAGGGAAGAGATTCTGCATGTGAGAGAGACGCAGCCATGGTGGGCATATGAGGGAGTGTGTCTGGAGAGAGAAAAGGGATTGCAAGGAAAAGCTGAGAGAGGGGCATTTTTGTCCTTCACTTATATATTGGAGCAGGATTAACATTATGGGAGCACAAATCTCACACCCTTTTTTTATTAGGGAAATATATTCAAAGGGCCCGGGGGCGAAACCCATATTTACAACTAGGGCCATACAAAAACTCTACAAAAAAGGTCTTAAAGACACCAAAAATTACCTCACAAGCACCCCTAGCTTGTTGATATACTGGCACTCAGGTTATCTAACCTAAATACAATATTAACTCACATTACCAATCCTACGAACTTCAAGTTTTTTTTTTTTTTTGATCAGTCCTATGGGTCTATGACCTTCAAGTTTCTTGATTGTAAAACCAGAAAGTGATGATGATACATACCATACCACTGCTGGAACTAACCATTTCTTGCTAATTAAAAGAAAAACAATAATAACAGAAATAATTCCCTTGTAGACTAAATACAGTGAAGAACTTGGGAATCAAAGTCATCACCATGCAGCTTCTATTTCCAATATGGAACACATGAAGGTTTCTTGTTGGAACTTAAAAGAAGTGCTCTTTAATTAATCTAACAAAAAGGGATAGATGGTCTAATAGTGTAAGATACCATTCACCTTGTTCCAAAGGAAAAGAACCAGCTGTCTTGCTTGAAATTATATTCTAACTACATTCAAGAACACAAAACCTTAGACAAGTATTAGAATATCATATGTGATGTAATGAATTGTACCTAATCCTATTTTCCCTCTTTCCATCTATCAAATTGTACGATGATATTTTTTTCCTTTTTTTTTTTTTTTTAAATATGGAGGCAAGGTTCGCGGTTTACAATATTTCAACACATTCTGTCCATAGTAGGTCATTTCACATTCTCAAACAAAATTTTAATAAGTTCCCAACCTTGTACAATTTTGTTCCAATAAAAGAATTAAAAATTGAAGATAATGAAACAGGGTTCAATTTGCTCAATCCACGAGCAATTCAACAACCACCACCACCACACAAATACCCTATTGCCTCATTGTAGCTGCACCAATGCCCATAAACTTGACTCTGACCTCCATATCTCATTAATATCAGCTAGAACTTTCATCCATTTGAAATTTGCACCGACCCGGATCAACATGCAACTTCAAATCAGTCCATTAAATCAAAAACACAAATTTCGCATAGATTCAACAATTACAGAAAAAACAACTGTTAATCCTCAGACAACTTGTACACTTCGACACCCCAATTAGACAACCCTAACGAATAATCCCACAAATACACTTGAATTCATCAAAAACCATATAAAGCATATCAGTTAAATACCTTGGCGGAATTGGTTCCGATCACACGATCGGAGTGGCTGCCATTAGAACCCTCTTGATTGCCGTAATCTTCATAAGAGCAAAGAATGTCGTCGGATCCAAAATCGAACCCTTTCGAACCAGAATTGTCACGACCCGACGATCCAGAAGCCATAATACAAGATCGAAAATGCGAACTTTGTTAGAGCGATCGAAGCACAGAAAGAAAAACTGGGGTTTCCAATAGAAGAGAAATGGAAGAGATGTTTTCACAGAGAGAGAGAGAGAGAGAGAAGTAGCTCCTCTGCAAAAAGGTCAATATAATGAAATATACTGCGAGCGCAAAGAAACGTTCTCTATATGATTGAACGATCGTGTTAGAGTGAGACGGCCAGATGAGGATAAACCTGACCGACTTTATTGTTGCTAATATACCCTTGAATTATTTGTGGATTCTAATTTGTTGGCCTTTCCATTTTATCTATATATATATATATATATATAAATACATCTACCTCCTATTATTTTAGACGTAATACTTTTAGAGGTTATTGTTAAATTGGGTTGGGTTAGAATTGGAGTTAAGACTAAAAAATTAAGATGAATTAAGTTCTAAATAAGAATTTTTATGTATAAAAATTGTTGCCAAACTTGATTGGGTCGGGAGGGACTATAGCCCAGCCCAATCCAAACCTGGTTCTGCCTTAGGTTTGTAGAAATTCCTTGTCGCTCAAGGTAATTGAACATGAAGAGGAGGAGAATGCTGAACTTAATTCCCAGTAATCACTAGAACTATCAAACATCTCAGCGATAAGTTTGACATTACACACATAGAGCTCATCTATTTCTAACACACCCACGTTCACACACATACGCTTTCGGCAAAAAAGTGAGGCAAGCACCCTATGATCATGAATAAAGTGGTACCATTATGTTTCTTCTTTTTGGTCAAAATAAATTAGTGAGTGAATCATGAGGATGTCAACAAAAGGACTTTTTTTTTTTTTTTTGTTTTGATTTGTTTTTGTTAAATAAAAAGAGGTTATATATTTTGATCATTTTTTATTTTTCTTATTAACTATGTTGCATTTAATACTATAATTACAGTCGTAAATAGTATTATTGTGTTTAGTATGACGTTTTGAAGTGCAAAAGTAAAAGTGAACTCGACTGAAATTACATAATTTTTATTTTTGAAAAAAGAAAAATAAAAAAAAATCCATGAATACATGACAAACTATGAAATAGATACAATGTGCATCTTTATCTACAAAAAAATAAAAAAACTTCGGAGTAGTTACAATCCCTCACATCTTTGTTTATATAGAGAATACCTGTTGCATACATTACTAAACTTTGACATTATTACACAAAGTGTTTGTAGTTTTTCAATTCAAATTTTGTTCTCACACTTGGACAAAAAGTGGGGCAATTGTCTTCCAAAGATTTGAAAATTCTAAACTTTTTATCTTTACTTTGTTACAATTCTCTAAAAATTAGGAATAGCTCTCCCCCGGCCTTTTTTTTCTTCTGATTTTTCATAAGACCCTTCCCGGATTTCTAATTTCGCCTCTCTAAGGCACAAGTTCTGCATCTGCCACTATTAAGGATGTTACTTAATTAGATGATAATTCCAAATCTTGGACTATCCTTCTTTTGTTCTTGAAGAAAACATCAAAAACATGATTTACTAATTAATTAATCAAAACCTTGTATGGAACTAATGGGATGGCAATTAATCAAAACAAAAAAGATTCCATTTGTTTGTAAAAAGATGCAGGAGCAAAAAAGTAAGGGATATGCTGAGCTTTTGTTTTTCTCTCCTTATTATATATTCTTTCTTGATTTGATGTGTTTGAATCCATAATTAAATAAGAAATTTATTCCCATAATTTGGTAAGTGTCCTCCCAAGTTCAACTTGTCAATTTATATTCCAAATCCTTGGAGTGCATTCAAATACTTGCTGCATCAAGCAGATATCTTTCCCTTAGGTGATCCCTCTTTCAAGGTGTACACATAACCATTGATCTAAGACCTTTTAGGCCATTGTATGGGCCCTTTTCATTTTTGTAGCTTTGCACTTTGATTCAGGAACTTGTCATAATAATCATACAAGCCAGATGGCCCCCCTCTCATTATTCTTTACCATACAAATTGTTGAATCTGGATTACGTTTATAAATGCAGAGGAAGATTTTGAGCCAAACTGGCTTAAGGTTTTTATCAAAATATATAGAACAGAAGGAAATTGATATAAAGATGTTGTTAAAAATTGGTATTTCCTGATTAAGGTGCACCATGTTGAGCACTCAAAGATCTGCTTGAAGCAAAAAATACGGGTTAATTAGCTCCAAATTTGTTAGAATCTGTTTATAGCACTAATGAGAAATAAATTAAATAAGCATGCAAATTCGGGTAAGAAAATAACCACAAAAACCATAATTAATCAGGCTGGTAAGTGGAGGAACTATAGAAAACAATGCCTTATGGAAGACAAGCACTTGAACCCAATTTTGTGCAATATGTATATCGAGAAAAGCTATCGGAACTTCACAATGAGATTAGTGCATATAACTCATGTGCCTGCATCACTCGCCCAGATGAGATGCATGCCTCCGTGAGTTGCACGTACTAATCACATCACAAAGATTGAATCTTCACAAGTGACGAAAGCGGCCCTCGTATGTATCACATATGCAATCAATGTGGTAATTGTCACCACATAGGGCTGTGGTTTTGCTATAAAATTATACTAGAAAAGGTGAAAAGAGAGATCTATGATCATAAAAATCACTGCAAATAGTTCTCAACAGTGGAGCATACAAAACCATTAATTCCCACAGCCTTTGAGCTTTGAAGTTCTCTATTTTCCTAAGACATTAATGTATGGTAATAAAAAATTAAATGAGAACAAAAAGAGCCCTTCAACTTGAAAACAAATTAAACCCTGTCTAAAAGAAGAGGATTAAAGACAATGTGGAAGGAATAGAGACTGAGAAAAGAATGTAGTGTGATTCCAACTATGCCAGCAGCTAGAGCTCCCAGTACATGGTTGCAGAAAGCAGAGACTTGGCTGCAGATGGGTGACCAACTTGCACATGAACTTCCATTCTTCATATAATTGTGGGTGTCAAAGGCTACTGCACAGCTTGAAGAGAGTAGCGCAAGGATAAGCTAGTCCAAAACAATGAACCATTTTATCAAAATCTTATAAAAAACAGGTCGATTCTAGCATTAAGTGAACAAAGTAATTACTTTAAACTCTATTTATATTCAATTTCTTTTTTGTCTCTATAATATAATTCAAATTAAAAATCTAATATTGTCTCCAACCGACTCTCAGTTCAAGTTTTAATTTGCGGTGCCACGTTAAAAAAAAAAAACCAATGGACAAAGCAAAGCAAATTTGCTTCATCTCTCAAACAAATCAAATTTGTTGTAAAAAGAAGGTAGCAAAATATTTATTTTCATTAAATAATCTGGGGGACCCACAGTTTTAAATTTACTTGAAAATTGTATCCACTTTATCACATTTTCATAATAAGTAAAAGACAAAATAATAATAATAAAATAATATATATATATATATATATTTACTTCTACGGTAGTGTTAAATTTCGAAATTAGTAAATTGAGATAGTAAATCTATATTTAGAGCAGCAAAGGATACATTTGATATCTCCTCTCGAGATGTCTAAGTCCAGTTGAAGTTAAGTAATAAAAGGAAGGCCTTTTGTGTGTGTAAATTATAATTTAAATTAAAAATTTTAGAATAATAAAAGTTTAAATTTATGAAAAAACCAAAAGTCTGTAAATACTGAGGAAAAATAATCACTTTTATTTTATATGTCTACATAAAAATTATGTGAATAGTTATTTTTTATTACCTAGTTTATATTATTTTAAGTTTTATTACTAGAATGTGTTTAATTACATAAGAATTTTATTATTAGAGTTTTATTTAATGTCTACATCTCTTTTTTTGAAGTAGTATTATAATTTTGATGTGATTATATATATATATATATATATTTATCTTACTCGAAACTCCTATAAAATAAACTGTTTTATCATTGTTTTAACTCATATTTTTTTTATTAAAAAATTATTCTTTTTACATCTCAAAAAGAGAAAAAAAATAAAGAAAGTCTCGTGGTCTCAAATTATCTTGAGTTGATGAAAACCCAAAGGTTCTTCTTCATGGGATTATTATATATAGTCATAGCATGCATACCCAAATATATATATATATATATATATATATATATAAATTGATGTAATGTAGCATACTACGATAGAGACATGCACGAAATTTATGTTACTCCCATGCAAGAGTGGGTATGAAAACCAAAAAAACGAAATTAAAAGAGAGAGAATGCATGGGATCGATGCTTTACCACATCCAGAGGCACAATTAATCGCCACAGCAAACTCCCAGAGGGAAGAAAGAGAACGAGAAAGCTATAACTGGCTGAAATAGCATTTGTAATCACATAATACCTACAGCAAGCTTTCAGTCAATGATTACCAAAAAAAAGATGGAGCAAAAAAGGCAACAAATATGGTTGATGAAACTTACTGGAAGGCAGGCCAATCACTGTAATTTGATTTGAAGGTATAGGAAATTAAATCAACCGTCTGATTGCTTGTAGCCATGACAAGGGCTGCTGTAAGGGTGGCACCAAAGACTAGGATCCTCAGTGCCAGGGTGCAGACTGTCTTGGCCATGGGTGGTACTGATAGCTAGCTAGAATGAGCTGATGCTGCATTGCCCACACAGCCCACAAAAGAAAAAAAGTCACTTGAATTTGGGAGAGTTATTGAAATGGGAATGTCTATGAGTAGAAAAGTGATCTGCTCATTAAGAAGGCAGACAACTCTCAAAAAAATTGACAAGGATATGGTAATTGCAAACAAAATGCACATTGCTTATAGTTTTATATTCATAAAGGAAATGATAAAGAAACATATTGAAGCAAGTTGGCGTATTGAAAATAGAAAGATACATCAGTGCTAGCTGTTGGCCCCAAAGCATAATTATCAAAATCGCCAATTTACCATTTATGCATATGAAGCAGAAAAAGTAATTTTGATAATTAAAAGGCATAAGCTATAAAAAAAAAAAAAAGTGGGTGCATCAGATTATAAACATACGCTTGACTTGAACGAATACTGACAGAAAGAAAAAATAAATCAAATGAAAAATATGGCTAAGGTATCAAGATCTTAAGAGATTAAGAAAAAAAAAATTATATGCTAAGGGCAATAGAGGAATAAGAAAATCGTCGCCGTCATCAACAATGACAACAAAATAAAAAAAAAAACAAAACAACAATATAAGAAGAAAAAACTTCGTGAAAAACCTCTTGCCTTAACGACTTTACTGTCAATACTTCTTTCATTAAAAGAAGTGTTTCTTATTCATAAGAAATTTGTTAAATAAAGAGAATAAGCACAAACACGTGAGGATTTAAACCAACTCACCTCTTTGTATGTTTGATCTTCCAAACCAATAAATTATATTGCAAACTACATGTATAAAAAACACACATACAAAAACAAAAATCCTATAAAGACTAAAACAAACAACAAGGGGAAAAAAGGAAAGAGAGGGAGGCAGAGAGAGAACCCAAATCCAAATTGTTGTGTACTCGTGAGAGAGGGATGTCTACAGAGAGAGAGAGACAGATACAAAATTAAGGAATCATTGTTTTATGGTTATTAAGGTTATTATTAATTATAAAAATTGCTTCTCAAGAAATAAATTTATATATAGAAGGAAATTTATGTAAAGTAAATTGCTAGCAAATATATATACGGCATACTGTTTGTAGTAAAAGAAAGTTTGCCAATTTCCTTTCGAGTGATACATTGAGAATCTTTTGAGTTTCCAAAAAAATATACTGACTTTCAGTAATTAGATTGAGAGGAGAAACTGGAAATTCATTAGATGGGTTAAGAAAAATGTGGAGAGTGGGATTTGAACCCACGCCCTTTCGGACCAGAACCTTAATCTGGCGCCTTAGACCAACTCGGCCATCTCCACTTGATGGTTTTGATGTTCTGCACGGCTGAACACAGAGTATTTATATATATGATATAAGGTTCTGAATTATCTTATATTCTCAAGTACTTCTCACCCAATAAAAAAAATAGGCTAAAATAGTCAGATTATAATTAATCTGGCTACATTTGAAGCACCAAATTGGACTTGAATGCTGCATATTGTTGTGGTAGCAGTGTAGCACTTAAGGACACACTTCATAAATATTGGCTTGGATTATATGGTTGTTGTTGGGTGGTTATCATGAATACATCTGTCTCGATGACTCGTTTGCGACCCCGAAAAATGTGAAAGGCCTTTTTGTGAGCCATCATTGAGTGTAAAGAGAATTTTAGGTTTGTGAATATTTATTCTTGTAAACTTCACCCTTAGGTAAGCATCTTACCAAACTACATACATCCCATCGTATGTTTTCTCTATTGTTTTTGCTATTTTTTTATTTGAGATCGATTCACTGTTGGATTTAATTGCTTCCACCCAACACATGTTGAGCACTTTACCATAGTTAATAGAAATTAGGGGAGGAGTCATGAAAAGTGAGGTCCGTCAACTGAATGAGACTCGGATGATACATATTGAACTGGCTTAAACCAAATGATTTAGCACTTATAATACTGTAAACATGTTAGAACCTTGACTCAGTTGTGGATAGCATTGCATGGTTCACGGATGAAGTTGTTTCCAGGTTGTTATTTTGTGATTCCACGTGGAGGAGTGGTCTTTATTTTGTGATAGGAGTTAGTGGTTAGTTTGTTAATTTGTTTACGCAATTAGAGCTAGTTACCGAGTCAAGGGGGATATCCCTCAGTTTTCTCCTTTTGTTATGGCTATTATAAGTCATAGGTTGTTATGAGACTCCTATTTAAAGGAGGTTGCTGTGGAATAAAGGATCATTGAATAATTTGCAAATCTTGTGTTACTCTTGGAGATCAAGGCTCTCTCAAAGTAGCTAATTCTTGTTATTATCTTATTGCTAACTGAAACCAAGAAAGAAAAATGATTCTCTATCTTATTCTATTCAAAATATACAAGTGTATTTATACACAAATTGAGAGACTAAACTAGGAAAGTAGACTAATTAGAATCCCTATGATTAAGCCTATACAGTCAACCCTACAGCATGTATATTCTAGAATAATCCTATGTATATTCTGTAACACTCCCCCTCAAGCTGGAGCATAGATATTAATCAGGTCCAGCTTGTTGCAAATATAATCGACTCGAGCCCCATTGAGAGCCTTTATGAAGATATCTCCTAACTGTTCTCCAGTTTTCACGTATCCGATAGAAATCAAATTTTGCTACAACTTTTCACGAACAAAATGACAGTCAATCTTAATATGCTTAGTCCGTTTATGAAACACAGGATTGGAAGCAATATGGAGCGCCGCTTGGTTATCACACCACAATTTTGCTGGTATTGAAGCTTTAAGACTAACTTCAATCAAGAGTTGATATATCCACATTATCTCACATACAGATTGTGCCATAGCTCTATATTCTGATTTTGCACTGGTTCAGGACATAACATTTTGTTTCTTACTCTTCCATGAAATCAAATTTCCTCCAACAAAAACACAGTATCCAGTAGTGGATCTGCGGTCAATCTTGGAACCTGCCCAATCTGCATCAGAAAAACATTCGATGTGAGTATGTCCATGATTCTTGTACAGTAACCCTCGTCCAAGAGCTCCCTTTAAGTAACACAAGATCTGTTCTAACGCTGCCCAATGGTGAACTGTTGGGCAGGACATGAATTGACTGACAATACTAACAGAGTATGCAATATCAGGACGTGTCACTGTAAGATAGTTCAACTTTCAACCAGGCTCCTGTATTTTTCAGGATCTTCAAATAAGTCTCCATCTTTCGTGAGTTGTAGGTTGGGAAGCATTGGAGCGCTGCACGGCTTAGCCCCCAACTTTCGAGTCTCAGTTAATAGGTCAAGCACATATTTCCTCTGGGATAGGACAATGCCTTTCTTGCTTCTTGTCACCTAATTCCCAAGAAATACTTCAACACCCCTAAATCTTTCGTGTGAAACTGGCTATGAAGAAAGGACTTCAAAGATGAAATTGCCACAGTATCACTTCCAGTAATGACAATATCATCCACATACACAACAAGGAGAATGAGGCCAGATGTAGAATGCTTATAGAAAACTGAGTGGTCAGACTTACTCTTATTCATTCCAAACTTCTCCACTGCCAAACTAAATTTTCCAAACCAAGCACGGGGACTCTGTTTCAAACTATATAATGACTTACAAAGATGTCAAACTCGCCCACACTCCCCCTAAGCAACAAATCCAGGTGGTTGCTCCATATACACTTCCTCTTGGAGATCACCATGTAAGAACGCATTTTTGATGTCTAACGGATGTAAAGGCCAATCATTAGTAGCTGCCAGAGAAATAAATAAACGAACCGAGGTCAACTTAGCAACGGGGGAGAAAGTATCAGAATAATCCACACCATAAGTCTGAGCATAGCCTTTAGCCACAAGACGGGCTTTAAGGCGAGCCACGGAACCATCGGAATTGAATTTGACAGCAAACACCCATTTACAGCCAATAGCTTTCTTTCCTGCAGGTAAAGGCACTAAATCCCAAGTATCATTAGCATCTAAAGCATTCATCTCTTCGATCATAGCATCACGCCATCCTGGATGGGACAAGGCATCATGGACAGTTTTGGGAAGAGACACAGAATCAAGGGAAGCAACAAAAGAACACAAAGAAGAAGACAAGTTAGCTGATAACTAGTTAAAAAAGTGCATATTTATTCTGTTAACCCTAGATAGTCTTGCACTTTTATTATTTTAATTTCTTCAATCTATAAGCATTTGCTAGTTAATTCTTATTTTATCTTTTTGCAGAGAAAGCTTGACAAAGTTGATGATTTGGTGGTGGATTTAGAGCAAAAGGAAAATATTGGGCTTTGAAGTGCATAAAGAAGTGGAAAACAAGTAGTTTTGGGTTAGAAGAGATGCTTGACCCATATATGGGTGGACTAGGGCCCATTTTAGCACTACAGACTCTATTTTGGAGTAGTTTAGCCTCCCTTTTTGGGCCCTTAATGTCTAATTACGGGATTTTATTCTTTTTTCTTGATTTTCTTATTTTGTGGGGGTAATTTTGGAAAAAGGGAAATATTATTGTGAGCTATGATTTTGGAAAAGAGAGGAGGCCGTTTTTGGAGATCTTGACGAGGAGAAGAGGAAGGAGACAACTCTAAAGAAGAAGATGAAGAACTCCATGGCTATGGTGGTCTCCTCTTCCACTATCATGGGCTAAGTTCTCTCATTCCTAGGGTTTAGATGAAACCCTAGTCAAGTAATATTGCTTCTTTGTATTTTTATTTTTGGGTTAATTAGTTTTGGATGTTGATTGTATAACGTTGGGATTTTATTAAGGCAATGATCGTATTATTCAGTTTCACATAATCAATTTCTGTGATTTTGTTTATGTGGTTATACAATAGTAATATGTGTACATACATCAAAACCGTAGGACGAGTCATAACTCAGGGAAAACAAATTGTGACTATGACCTAAGAATTAGCGTAGACAATTTATGTTGACCAAAGATGATTCGTGTTTAGGGTTTTGGTGCGTGATTTTCTTGATGATTGTATTGAGGCTTGTAGCCAAAATACATCTTTTACATCCAAATTTAATGGCCTAAGAATTAATACAATTGAAGCTAGTTACAAGATTAGTGGTGGATTCAACACCCTAGGAATTCTCTTTTAATTTGATTCATTGTTAATTCAGTTCAATATTTGCTTTAATTATAATTCTCATTTAATTTTAGAAAGAAAATCAACAACAATCAATCTTTATTAATTTGAATTAAAATTAATCTCAATTTTGGTTTTTAAACAATTAACAGTCTCTGTGGGTTCGACCCTTACTTCTCTACTATACTAGTAGTTTAGTTTGGTAATTTGATTGATTTCTACGACAGATCATTAGCATAAGAAACAAACGATGAAATAGGATAAGTGCACTGACGCGTACCTTTGCGAAAGGCAATGGGAAGATCAAGATCACCAGCCACAGGATCCGATGGCAAAGAAGAAACCTGTGCGGGACATGGAGCAGATGGGTCTCGTCGTTGGGAATAGACATAGCAAATAGGAGGTGGTGGGGAATGGTGGGGTAACAGGGGAAGGAGCTACAGTAGAGGGCAGAGAGGTGATAGTATAAACCAACAGATCATTATCCTCCCCCTGACTCGAAGGAGTAGAAGCAGCAGGGAAAAAAGGAAGATGTTCGAGAAAGGTAACATCAGCGGACGCAAGATACTTGTGAAGGCTAGGACAGTAGCATCGATACCCCTTTTGTAGACGAGAGTAACCCAGAAAAACACATTTTAAAGACTTGAGATCTAATTTAGTGACCTGGGGACGAACATCACGAGTAAAACAAGTACTACCAAAGATCCGGGGTGCAATAGGAAACAAGGGTTTAGTAGGAAAAAGGACATTGTAAGGGATCTCACCATTAATAACAGAGGAAGGCATGCGATTAATCAAAAAATAGGCTGTGGAAACTGCATCAGCCCAAAATTGTTTAAGAACGTGCATTTGGAATAAGAGGGCCCTTGACTTGTCTCAAGAAGATGCCTATTTTTCTTTTCAGCCACACCGTTCTGAGATGGTGTGTCAATACAAGAGGATTGGTGAAGAATGCCATTTTGAATTATATAGGCTTGAAAGGAATCGGAAAAATATTATTTGTCATTATCACTCCGTAATGTATGCATAGAAACATTAAATTGTGTTTTAATTTCAGCACAAAAGGCACTAAAATGGGAAAATAATTCAGAACGATTTTTCATTAAGTAAAGCCAAGTCACATGAGAAAAATCATCAACAAAAGAAACAAAATATCAAAATCCAGTAGTAGACACAACAGGACACGGACCCCAAACATCTGAATGGAATATCTCAAAGGGAAAACTAGCCCATTTATTGACTCGAGGGACTGACGGCAACTGATGATGTTTGGCAAACTGACATGACTCACAATCTAAGGAAGATACATGATGAAACTGAGGACATAATTTCTTCAACAAAGGCAAAGAAGGATGTCCCAACCAACAATGTGCTTCAAATGGAGTGACGACACTGGAACATGCAATAGGGCCTAGGCACCTGGGTATCCAGAATGTAGAGAGCACCGGATTCATATCCTTTACCAATAATTTTTTTCGTCATAAGATCCTGAAAAAAAAATGATCAAGAAAAAATGAGATGCTACAATTCAGGGTACGAGTAAGTTTACTTACAGACATTAAATTAAAAGAGAATCGTGGTAGACTCAAGACAGAAGACATCGAAATTAATAGAGTTGGATTAACAGTACCAGACCCAAGCACAGAAGAGGTGAAACCATCTGCTAAAGTAACATTAGAAGGAGATGTGTGTGACTGAAAAGTGGAGAAAAGACTAGAATTACCTGTCATATGATCTGTAGCACCAGAATCAATGACCCATTGTGAGGAAGAGGAAAGAAGACACGTATTTGGTTTACCTAACTCAGGCAATGGCAGTGACAGGTGGAGATGAATGCTGCAATGCTGCTTGATACTGAGTGAATTTAGCGAATGCATCTGCAGAGACTGTAATGGTCGGCTCAGATGTGCTAGGTGTAGGAGTAACCGCAAGATGGGCTGAATGAGACTTCTGAGACTCATTTTGCAATTTCTTACACGTGCATTTGGTATGGCCCTGCTCATGACAATAATAACATACAATTTCCCCTGCATCCTGACTACTTGTACCTCCTCCTCTGTTCTTAGGATAAGATCGTCCAGTGTCAGATCCACCATGATGATTGACAAGAGCACTAGAAGCATGAACAGATGGAGCAACAGATGTACTAGTAGCTGTGCGAAGTACCTTAGTGAAGACCTCATAGGAGAGAGGAAATCTCAGCACTAGAGAGAATCTGAGATTTAGCAATCTCAAACTGAGAATTAAGGCCAGCCAAGAAACTCATTATTGCCATTTGCTCCCGTTGAGCTTGTTGGACTTTGACATCAGGACTGAAAGGTAACAAGACATTCAATTCTTCATAGATTCGTTTGAAATTCATAAAATAGGCCTGAAGAGAGTGATCTTGTTGTTCAGCTTGGTAAAAGCCATTACAAACCTCATAGATACGTGACAGATTGCCCTTTCTAGAATACAGAAATTCTAAATATTCCATCAATTCTTTAACATACTCACAGTGATTAATCAGGCTAACAACCTCGGTGTCAATAGAGTTTCTGATTTGCAAGAACAAGCGAGCATCATCTCTCAACCACTCCTGGCGAAGTATTATCCGTGGGAGGATCAGCCGTGAGATGATTTTCCTTAGAAATGCTCCGCAAATAAATCCTGACGGTCTTACACCAATCGAAATAATTAGGGATCAGTTAACTTGTGTTCAGTGATTCTGGACATCATGGGAATAATATCTGTCACAACCAAACTCTTCTGTTCATCAGCCATAGAGATCTAACACAGAAGAAATACAGAGACCACCTAAGGAATTACAAAAAAAAGAAATTCACGAACAACCGTGAAGCAAACAAGGCAATCAGAGTGCCCAAACGAATTGCTACCAAGCAACCAACTACACAGAAGTGCCGAAGAGAGAGAGACGACTCCAGGAAGAGTGATCGGAAGTCGAGGCGCAGTCACACGCGCCTCCACGCGCCGACGCGTGAGATTAGTGACGAGCCTGAAATCTTCTAGTGGCGCGTGAGGCTCACGCGCGTGATTTCTGGTGACCTGGACTTTGGGAACCGACCGATCGGCAGGTGGTGATGCTCTCCTGGCTGGCGGTGAGACAAAGTGGTCACTCGAACAAGGCGACCTAAGTGTTTCCCTAATTCTGCTCACTGTGGGCAGAGTGGTCGGAAACCAGAGAAGAAGAAAAGAAGAAAAGGCCGAAGGAAAATTTTCTAACCCTGACTCTGATACCATGAAACCAAGAAAGAAAAATGATTCTCTATCTTATTCCATTCAAAATATACAAGTATATTTATACACAAATTGAGAGACTAAACTAGGAAAGTAGACTAATTAGAATCCCTATGATTGAGCCTATACAGTCAACCCTACAGCATGTATATTCTAGAATAATCCTATGTATATTCTATAACACTAACGTTACAATAGGTAGATCCAGGAGGAAAGCTGTTATTCCATCCTCAAGCCATTGCCCAGTTACTCGTTCCCTTTCAGAGGAACATAACAAAACGGCATCTCTATTAACTGCAAGGCCAACTCTCCATCACTTGAATAACAAATCATTGGCTTCTGTTTAATTAAAGTAAATTGGGTTGTCACTGCAATGATGATTAATGAATTGGGTTTTCTTCTTTGCCTCCTTGAATTAGAATTATATTCATTTCACAGTATTTTTATTACCATTTACATCTGAATTATGAAAATTAATTTGAAACCAATAACAGACATATATATACTCTTAGGTAATTTTACCTTGAAGATATTTCCTGCAAGAAGATGAAACTATTGTTATACCAAATCTGCTTCTAATGACAATTTCAAGGAAAGATTAGTCTTTTTTCGAAGAAAATTGTGAAGTAAAGCATTTAATGTTGTGTGCTAAAGATTGTTCTACAATTCTTCTTTGCACTTCCTGAAAATTATAAACTCAAGATGGAAGCAAATCCAAGAGAGCAAACTGTTCTACAATGCTGTAATTTAAACAAAAGCTAGAGGATTGCATACATGCAATGCAAATGGCACTGTCATCTGATTTGCTTTTTAAACACAGTTCTGCATAGCTTCTGAGAAAATTCACCAACTAATAACAGTGTAAGTAATTTTTCATGAAATTAATCACTGATACAGAATGTTGCATTGTGAATCCTGGAGCTCCTGATGATCTTAATTTATCACATATATCCTACCAAAATATGCATAAAATTAACTTGAGAATCTATTGAAGCCTTCTACACAAGCAGAGGATTTAGGGCAGTGTGGATGGAATAGAGAAGGAGCAGCATATAAATTACTACTCCAATGAAGCCAACAGCTAGAGCTACTGATACATGGTTGCAGTACTTCGGGACTTGGCCGCAGATGGGTAGCCAACCAGCTTGAGAATTCCCCTTCTTGCCAACATAAGCAATAGCCAAGGCTGCTGATATGCTTGATGTAAGTAACATTGTGAAAATCTAGTCCAAAGAAATTTGTCGCATTAGTTAAAATCTTATACTTGTAACTATTAGTTCATTGAGGCTAAATCACACTGCCACAGCATTAATGGACACACACACATACAAATATATAAACAGAGGAAATGGTTGGTTAATTACCACATCCAAGGCAACAACTAATCGCCAGAGCATACTCTTTGGAGGAAGAAAAAGAACTAGAAAGCTGTAAACGCCTCCAATAACATTTGCAATCACAAAGTACCTGCAACATGCTTTTAGTCACTGATACAAAGAAGAAAAACAACAGGAAGAGAAAGGTAACAACTAAAATTACAATACCAAAGTTGAAAACAAAGAGAAATGAAGCTTACTTAAAGGCTGGTGTGTTGCTATACTTTGCTTCGAAAGATACAGCAAAAAATTTAGCTTTCTCATGACTAGTAACCATGACAATGGCTGCCGAAAGGGTTGCCCCCAAAGCTAAAAGCCTTAGCAGAAGACTGAAAATCCTCTTGGCCTTGGCCATGGAGAAGAGCAACAAAGAGTTCTGAGGTTGAAGGGAACTGGGGTTCTCACTTCAGGGAATGTTTGAATTTAATGCTCGGAAGGGATGCATATGATGGGTAAGAGTGTTAGGAAGGCAGATATGTGGGTGGTGCACTAGTATTCATTCCTCTATATGTTTTTGTTAGTTGAAATTCTCAACTGCCTCCCCCACCTCCCAGTTGATGATTTTCTCTCCATTTTCAGCTACTTGGACTTTCATGTGTACTGGCCTTCTCCCTTAATATTGTCAAATAAAGGTGAAGTACGAAAAATCTTAAACTTGGGAAGGATAAAAACATAAATTAAAGAGGTATATTAAAAAAATTTGAGAAATATTAAAAAAGTTTCAAATTTAGAGCCCCCCCCCCCAACCCACCCAAAGCCTGCTCTAGCCTCATCCCTAATGATAGTACAAACTCGAGTTTATATAAGATAAGATTTTTTAATTATTAAATAATACATTAATTAAATTTTCATTCATTTTAATCACTTTTTTTTTTTTTTAATTCTTAGACCATTTAAAGATTAAAAGACCTTACTGCATATATGCCCAGTTTGTATTGATTTCAATGGGTAGCACTGAATTTGAAAACTTCATCAATTTGATCCGTGAGTTAATTGGAAGGTAGAGCGACAATTAGTGCAGTGAGAAAACAGAAAGCACAATTAATTAAGCACTCGTGGGTATTAACATCCTTATTACTATTTTTTCAAAAGTAGTTGCACCAAAAATGAAACTTGAGGTTGAGCTTTCTTAATCATGACAATTTCAATTGAATACATGTCACTTCATTTCTTAAGATTAAAAGGTTGGAATTTAACTAACTAATTATGTGAAATTCGGGGAGTACCCGTACAATCATTATCAAGCTTGATAAGTAATCATTTCAGAGAAATCCATAAAATTATTATATAATCCTACACGAAAAGGAAACATTTGCCTACATTAGAAGTCAAAGAGAAAGGCCCGTTTGGCAGCATTTTCCGCCCCAAGTTTGGTGTTTGGGTAATTGAATAACGTTTGTTCCTTTGGTATAGTGCCTGGCTAAGCTTCCTTTCATGATGCGGTTGTGGTGGGGCACGTGTTATAACTTCTTTTTCCGCGTTGCAGAATCGGCCTTAAATGTTCAAAAGGGCGTTGCAATGTTACTGTTTTGTCATCTTTACATATATATAACTTTATTATATTTTTATATATAGAAAGTATTTATTAAATAAAGGGTAAAATAGAAAACAGAGAAGGACAGGAATAACTGATATCATTATCAAAATGAAGTGACTTATCTATCCGGTGACAGTCAGGACAACAATTGAAAGCATTATGATCGTTTTTGTCATGAATACTGTAATGTGTATCAAAATTCTTACAATATTAAATTCCATCTGAGCCAAAAAAACAAAACTTGAATGAATGCTTGGTCTGTATCTTAAGCCCTCAGCCTGTCGATTTAGAATTATAGTACTTCAGGAACTTGAATGGCATTAAGATCATCAAGAAAGTTCCTAAGAAGCAATCCAATGTTATCTGCTACATGCAGTTCTGCTTCAACTAATTTCTTAAGGCGTTCTAGCTGCTCAACACAACTCTTATTCTTGCCAGCATCTTCTGCAATTTTCTCTTTCAGTTTGTTTCCCACCAACTGATAAGAACTGCAATTCTGCACAAAAGAAAATTCCTTAGTTGTCCCATTTCAACTCATGCCATTAAATGTTAAGATTGCAGCGAAACAAATACATTTATGGAAACAAATATGTCTATTGAATCATTATCACATACCAGAGGACATGCAGTGAATGTTTGCTCAGAGAAACTTTGATACTCAGGGGATTCATGTTTACAATCGATTACATTCTCTGTCACAGTACTTGTTTCAACACTAGGAGCATCTGTGGTCTGCAAAAGGTTGTCCATCAAAATTGAATCTTGACCAGTACTCTCATTCAGTGAGGATAAAACTAAACTTTCCCCCAAATCACGATCACATACAGCATGACATGCTGAGATTATTTGATCTCTTCCAGTACCAGTTTCAACACCGGGATCATCCGGTGAATGCAAAAGCTTACTCTGATTTTCCTCAAACCTTGAGCCCATCAAAGTTGAATCTGCCTGGGTATTATCATTTAGTGAGAATAAAACTTCATGACTTTTGCTTATATCAGGACCACTTACCAGAGGACATGCAGGGATTATTTGCTCTTTCACAGTATTAGTTTCAACACCAGGAGAATTTGGTGTCTGCAAAATTCTACTCTCATTTTCCTCAGACCCTGAGCCCATCAAAGTTGAATCCACCCCAGCATTCCCTTTCAGTGAGGGAAAAACTTCGTCATTTTCATGTGATTTCAGCACTATCTCATGTGATGATTCCACAATATAGTCATATGATGATGGCATCAGTTTCAGGTCATTTTCTTTCAAACCCAATCCAACCACATCTTCATTCACTAAATTTTCAATATTACTTAACCCCTCGGATGATGCAACAACTGGTTTTGCCAAACCAGCAACATCAAGTGTTTCAATGGCTGAAATATTAGCCTCGACGGCAGGAGGGATAGAAGAGAAGAGCACATCATCTGTAAAAGAGAACCATGTCACATTTCACAGGTACCCATTTATTTAGTTTGACAAGAAAATAGAAAACAGAAAACAGATTCCGAATTGGAGAAGGCAGATTATCAGTAATCCAAAAACTGACTTCTTGTACTAAAACTCTATTACTCAAACCACATCAATTGATTTTGGTTCTTGATACAAATCTTTGGTGGGAAAGCATTTTCCTGGAGTATCTGAGACTGAATGTTAAAATCTGTCCAAGTTATTGGGTTTGGAAAAAGATAGTAAGGAACACAGTAACGTACTTACCAGAAGAAAAAAAATGGAAGGAAAAAAAAAACGCACACACACACACAGTACCTTGAGAGCTTGTTTCATTGTTGACATTGGCATCCTTTTCCTGCCTTTTCTTGGCAGCTCTTCTCTTCTTTGGACCCGAAGGCATTGCTGTAAGTTGTGTAATAAGAATTGTAGATGTGTTATTTTATAGGGGGAAAGAGAATTAAAGATGAGGTTCTATTGGAATTCCAGGGAAAATTTAGAAGTGTTATTTTTCAAGAGAAATGCATGCTTATAAATATATAATTCCAATGCAGAGTGAGGTGGGGAATTGGAAAAGGCGTGACACTGGGGAAGTGGATCAGGCAATTGGGCAGTAGAACATGAATAGTCAGCAATTTGCTAGCCCTTTGGATCTTCCATGATTCATCATCAAATAAATGATGACAATGTTTTATAAATCACCATAACGTAAAGTCTTAAAGTAGAGAAAAAGAAAAAAAAAACAGTTCATGACATGAGTTCATCTTGAAACAAGTGCAGATTCAATTTATGCATATATACCAGTTCGATTCTCAAACGGTTTGAACTTCCCAAGGAACAATCTGCATAATTCTGAATGAACAGTGCCAGTTCTGCAATATAATATGAACAAAATTCTATTAATAGAATTAATTTTTTTTTTTCGTGGATTCTTTATAAATTTTTTTTTGTACAATTAAATTTTTATTAATCTTAAACTTTTAATTTAATTATAATATAAATACAAAAAATTTAGATATATATATATATATTTTTTGTAAAATTAGACTTTTATTAATCTTAGACTTTTAATTTGATTACACTATAAATATATAAAATTTGAAGTATTCTCTTTAAGTGAGCTCTAAAACGATTGTTTTGATGATTTTATGATTGAACCGGTATTGACTAAGAGACTCGCAAATTCACATTTTTTAAAATAAAATTACACAAATGTATTTGATAAAAAATAAATATAATGACTTTTTTACATGTAATCTTTTAAAATGAAACTTTTAAAAGTCTTTGGCTGAAAATAAATATAATAAATTTTTTTACATGCATGTAATGATAATTTATTAATTTCACCTTTCAAAACATAACTTTCAAATGTCTTTGGTTGAAAATCAATGTAAATTTTTTTTTACATATAATGATAATTTATTAGTTTCACTTTTATTTACATTTTTGTTTTTAAAATCCTTATTTTCTCACGAATTGCCTTTGGTTCATCGTTTTTCACATTTGTGAATTTCTAAACAGTAAAGTCATGTCTAGACGATCGAATAAAAATGTAAAATTAAATAAAATAATTATATACTACCAGTTATACACAAGTAGAATATAAATATTTTACATGATATAATTGTCAAAGTTGATTGAAGATATTAAATATAAGATAAAATAAGAATTATCTTATCTCACTGTCTAAACGAGAGATAGGTTGGTTACGATGTTTTGGACTTCAAAATGCATTTTGAAACCCTTCTTCAAAAGGGCCTTAATTTTAGTTGTGATATTTTCAAAAATAAAAGCAATAAATTAAGAAAAATGGTTTTGGTATACCCTAATATGAGAGTGCACACAGATTCAATTTGAGAGGAATTTGAAATATATCCGACTTTAAACTGATTCTAAAATTTTAGAATCATAATCGAATTGAGAGCTTGATGGAATTGATCAAACCTATCCAAAAAAATAAATAAATAAATTTCAAATGAAGTTGGGTTGGATTTTATATATTATACTTATGAGGCACGCCACTTGGATGTAGATTGTTTGGAAACACATTTGTCCGTATAACTGTGTAACGCTGTAAGCCTTTACAAACATATTTTCTTTGAATTTATTGAACATTTAAATTGAATTTAGGATTTCTTTTGAACATTTAAATTATACAATTGTTGGTGAAATTAATTTTTATTCAATGATTTCTGCCATACTATATGTAAATGCTAATAATTTTATTTTAGTAAAATATAAACTTCCTAAAAATTTCCTTTATACAAAATTGAAATTAACTTAACTAGTTATATTTTTATTCAATGATTTCTGCCATACTATATTTAAATCAAAACTAAATTTTCTAAGTTGATTCATAAGATTTAGAACTGAACCAATTCAATTTTTTTTTAAGGGACCAAACCATCTCAACCCGTTGAAGTTTCAAGCCAAGTTCGTTTGGATTTACAATTTTTTGACTTTTTATTTTAATTTTTGCATCCCTACCTTAACTTGTTTAGATATGTTTTTGTTTTTATTATTGTTAATATTTTAAAAAGTAAAAATATTGAGCATTTTAAAATTATATTAATTTTTAAATAACTTTTATTTTTTATTATAATGAAATCAAAATTTGTAAAATACAAAAAATTATTTTTATTACTTTCTAAAAAAGGGATCTATTTTAAAAATCAATTTCAAAATAACTTTTGAAATGCATTACTTATTTTGTCAGTATTTTATTTTATTTTTCTGTTTTGCAAAAAAAAAAAATTAGTTTTTAAAACAAGACCAACAGAGTTTTAATAAAAAAAATTTTAAAACAGACTTTAATAAAGATTTTTATTTTTGAGGAAATCTTTATTTATTTTGTATTGTTTTTTCAGAAACGCTCCATCAAGTCAAATACATAATCCGTATAATTTTGATTATTTTGAACATCGTCTGGTTCGCTGTTGGACTGGCACGTCCTACCATGGTTGCCAAACAGTTTTGAGTGTGCGATGAAAACTTGAATTTGCAGACGGGTTTGGGGTTTTTCTGAATTCACTTTTCTCATCAAACGAACGAAAATTTTTGATTAAAAACCCTAACAGTTTTCCCACTTAACAAACAAGTGAAATGGCAATCTTCTCTCTCAACCCACTGTCCAAAACCTTGAAACACTTCCCACCAAAGACCCCAATCTTCAACCTCCTTGACACTCCTTCCCATACCCACCTCAAGTTCACCCCTAAGCTCAAACCTCCCCCTATCTCTCTCCTCTTCACCACCCATAAACACAAACCCAAATCCCAATTCAAATCTCACCACAGCCCAATCCGGTCCCTCTTCACCGGCATTGTCGAAGAAATGGGCAAAATTAAGCAACTGGGTTTCGCCGAAGACGGTGGATTCAACATGAAAATCCACGCAAAAACCGTTCTCGAAGACGTCAACCTCGGCGATAGCATCTCCGTTAACGGAACATGCCTCACTGTCACAGAATTTGACACCCAATCGTCCGAATTCATGGTCGGGTTATCGCCGGAAACCCTAAGAAAAACTTCGTTAATTGAGCTTGTACCGGGGTCTTTTGTCAATTTAGAGAGAGCATTGAAACCATCGACGCGAATGGGGGGTCATTTTGTGCAGGGACATGTTGATGGGACTGGCGAAATTGTGGCACTGGAGCCGGAAGGAGATTCGTTGTGGGTGAAGGTTAACACGGCACCAGAGTTGTTGAAGTATATCGTTCCAAAAGGGTTTATAGCTGTAGATGGGACCAGTTTGACTGTGGTGAAGGTGTTTGATGAAGAAGAGTGTTTTAATTTTATGTTGGTGGCTTATACTCAGCAGAAGGTGGTGATTCCATTGAAGAAAATTGGGCAGAAGGTGAATTTGGAAGTGGATATTCTTGGCAAGTATGTGGAGAGGCTTCTCAGTAGTGGGTTTGTGAACAGTGTCAAATCTTCATGACCCTAAGGTACTCAAATGCAGTTTAGATTCGGCAGCCTTTTCACCTTTAATGTATTTCAATTTTATGTACTGTGTTGTGTTTTTGTTTTGTTTGATGAATTTGCATGGCGATATGAATAAGAATTGAAAATCTGAGTATTGCTTGTTGAGATGTGCTATTATTAGTATTTATGGTGTCTATCTCAATCAGTGTATTTAAAGGTGCAAGGCACCTTCAAGGTGCTAAGGTCATAGATTATCTTAATGGCGAGGTGATAAAAATGCGCTAACCTGAGCGAAACAAAGCGATAACTTATAAAAATAATCAAAAAATTATATTAGACATTAAAAATTAAATTTTTTAGTCAAATAGTGTCTTATAATTATATTAAGTATTATGTAACACTAAAAAATTCAACTTATAGTGTTCAAGTGATGTGATCATTCTAAGTTTGGTGCTTTATTCTCAATGAATATTCAAACTTTTGTTATCTACTCAAGTCTGAAAATAATATACAAAATTTTTTTTTGATAAGTAAAGAGGATATATATATTAAAAGCCCTAAAAGGGCAAAAGGGCAGAAACCCAAGAAGGATTACAACGGCCTTAAAGATCTTAAAAAGTCAACAAAAGAAGTAACATTTACAGGAAAAGCCTCTTAGCCCAAAAAAATAGTAAACGCAAAAAAGCATCTTTAAGGAATGGAGTAGAGAGTTCCCGATCCTCAAAGACGCGATTGTTTCTTTCTTTCCACAAGCACCACAAAAGGCAGATAGGGGTTAATCTCCAAATTCTCTTAATATCTTTCGGAAGGATGCACCCTTTCCAAGCTAAAAGAAGATCTTTGACAGAATGTGGCATGACCCACGTGACACCAAAAATGGTGAGAACAAGGTTCCAGCAGCTCCAAGGAACAGAACAGTGAATGAGGGTGTGATCCACTTTTTTTTCATCATTCTTGCAAAAATCACATCTACTAGCCATCAAGAAACCCCTCCTCATCATATTTTCCGCGGTTAAAATGGCCTTCCAAGAAGCTTCCCAGGCGAAGAAGGAGGCTTTGGGGGGGCCTTTGAATGCCAAGTGAGCTTCCAAGGAGGAAGTGGAGAGCGCCTTGGAGGCGTGTAACGGGGATAAAGCTCCAGGCCCGGACGGGTTTACTATGGCCTTTGTTAAAAAGTGCTAGTCTGTGCTGAAGGTTGACGTGATGGCAGTGTTTGAGAGTTTCCATAGAGAGGGGGGCTTTGAAAGAAGCCTCAATGCTTCCTTCATTGCCCTCATCCCTAAGAAGGAGGGCGCGACTTGCATTAAGGACTTTCGCCCCATTAGCTTGGTAAGCTGTGTTTATAAGCTCATTGCTAAGGTTCTTTCCTTAAGATTGAAGAAGGTTATGGGCAGTATTATCTCGCCTAGCCAAAACGCTTTTGTGGAGGGGAGACAAATTTTGGATGCAGCTCTCATTGCTAATGAATGTATTGACACTAGACTTAAGCAAAAGAGGAAAGGGCTGGTCTGCAAGCTGGATATTGAGAAGGCTTTCGATCATGTTAACTGGAGATTCTTGTTGGGTATGTTGGCCAAGATGGGTTTTGGGGACATGTGGAGGAGGTGGATCCTGATGTGTATCTCCACTGTTTCATTCTCGGTCCTCGTCAACGGATCCCCCGCAGGCTTTTTTCGTTCATCTAGAGGGTTGAGACAAGGGGATCCCATATCCCCCCTTCTTTTTGTGATCGCTATGGAGGCTTTGAGCCGCTTCATGTGCAGGGCTGAGGAGGTTGGCCTTATCAAAGGCTTTCAGGGGGGGCTATGCAGGAGAGATGGCATTGTGGTCTCTCATCTTTTGTTTGCCGATGATACCATTATCTTTTGTGATCCCACAGTTCGCCAGCTCCGCTTTATCCGATGCATTCTTGTATGTTTTGAAGCAGTTTCAGGGCTTAAGATCAACTTGGCTAAGAGCTGCATTTATCCGGTTGGGGCTTTACAGGGGTTGGATCTTCTGGCCAGCACCTTAGGCTGCAAAGTGGGATGCTTTCCCTCTTCTTACCTAGGTCTTCCTTTGGGAGCTAGTGCGAGATCAGTTGGGATATGGGATCCGGTGGTGGAGAGGTTTCATAGTAAACTCTCAGGATGGAAAGGTCAGCTTCTCTCTAAAGGAGGCAGGCTCACTCTTTTGAAAAGCTCTTTGGCCAATCTTCCCACTTATTTCATGTCTCTTTTCCCGATCCCGAAGACAGTGAGCAGTAGATTGGAGAAAATTCAAAGAGACTTTCTTTGGGGCCATGAGGGTGATTGTAGGAAAATTCACTTGGTGGCGTGGGATAAAATTAAGAAGCCTCAGTCTCTAGGGGGGTTAGGGGTGAAAGACTTGAAAATCTTCAATACAGCTCTCCTAGGGAAATGGTTATGGAAGTTTGGTGATAGTGATAAGGATTTATGGAAGGCGATGATTGTGGCTAAGTATGGGAGAGAGTCTGGGGGCTGGTGTTCGGGAAGGGTTGAAGGGCCGATGGGTTGTGGGCTTTGGGGTTACATCAGAAGAGTTTGGAATCCTTTTAAGGATGTAGGTTTGTCATTGGGAAGGGGGACAGGGTGAATTTTTGGGACGATATGTGGAATGGGGATACATCTTTGAAGATGAAATTCCCAAGGCTCTACAGTTTGGCTACAAACAAGTCGGCTCGGGTTAGTGAGTATGTTGTTCGCACTGGGAATAGGCTTGTTTGGTCTCATTCTTTTAGAAGGGATTTTTTTGATTGGGAGCTTGAAGAAGTGGGCTCTTTTCTTAGCCATATCAATAATTTCCGGGTAGTGGAAGAAAGAGAAGATAAATGGGTATGGAGGCCGGATAAGCCATCTTTCTCGGTGAGCTCCTTTTACAAGAGTTTGTTCCAAAATACAAAAATGTTGAAGGCATATTGAAAAATATCTGAAAACAGAATACAAAAATATTGATATTATTAAACAAAATGTTGAATGCAAAAAAACATAACAAAAAATGTTGAATACAAAATAGAGAAAAGAAAAACATAAAAAAAAAAAAGATACAGAAAGTTAAAAATAATAGAAAAACAAAATGTTTATTCATAATATAAAATAATGAATGTTGATGATATTTTTTATATGTGAAAAAACATAACAGAAAGCTGAAAGCTTAAAAAAAATTAAAAAATTGATATAGAAAGTAAGAAAAATGGAGAAAAAAGATAAGAGAGATAGGAAAAAATTTGATAAAGTGACAGTCATGCAATACAGAAAGTGAGCAGAGAATAAGGAAGATAGAAAAAGAAAGGAGAAGAAAAAAAGTAATTTGTGAAAAACATAGCAGAAAGCCCTAGTTTTTTGTCTTCAAACAAAGACAATCGGGTTGCACATGTCTATATTCTTTCCCTTTATTTTTTTATCTTTACTTGGACAAAAATGCACTTCTACCTGAAATAAGAAATCAACAAAGAATAGAGACATTTTAAGTAAAATCCGGTAACTTTAAAAAGGCTAGCGCCTTGTGCAACGCCTCTCACTTAGGCGTCACCTTCTTCAATTCGCCTCACCCTGACCATAGCAAGGCAATGAGCCTTGAAAACGCCTCACCTCGTTGCCTAGGCTACTAGGCGAGCGCCTTTGACAACACTAGTCTCAATACCATTGTCTATGGAAAGAATGTGATAGTACACTCAGCCGATGTGATCATGATAAACACGTTAATTATAAGGTTTTTTACTTGCAAAGGTGGCTAAACTTGGACCAACTAGCTCAATAAAATCTTTCCTAACAGAATAAGAAATTGCATGTATGATGTTTGTAGCCTGGCATAAGTTAGCTTTTGCCAAGAAGAAACAACATTTAGAAAGAAAAGGAATGTTTAATACCTTACTTCTTAGATTCCTATTAATTAATTACAAGATCTGATATGTTTTTTCAAACAATCTCTTTTTTTTTGGTAGTTGCAACTCCTTTCTAAATTTTAATCATTAGAGATTTAAAAGTGTCAAAGGATCCATTGCTAATCTAGAATTGAGTTTTCACTTGTTCTCTTCCCCCCCCCCCCCCCCTTTTCTCTCCTTTCTTCTTTCTTTCTTTTAAAAAAAAAAAATTCTTTGGGTAATAGTTCACTTGTTTTGCTTTATATAATCAAAAAGTATTGGAGTAGGATATAGTTATTAAGATTTTTGCGGTTGAGTCTTTACTACTATAAACTAATTCATTGAGGGTCTTATTGAAATAAAAATGGTTCTTTGTAATTGGGATATCTTTATAACATAAGAGAATTAATTTGTTTAGAGAAAGAGAGTGCGAGAGTAAAGTGAAGTTACAGGCAAATTTTACTATTCCTGTTAAAGATTATAATTCCCTCCCCCAACTTCTCAAGAAAGTTGTATAACCAATGGTTTGGAGTTCAAAGGATGACTAATATGTGTGTGTGTAAATGCATGAATTGGGGAGTTCTAGGACATGAATTTGAACATTCAGTTGTTGGAGAATTCAGTTTGTATGGATGATTCACTAGCAATATTGAAGCAGCACATCCAAATTTTGACCATATTGAACTAAAACATTCTAGGTTTGGCTATTGTTGGCAAATTTTGGACAAACTAATTAAACTTGGCAATTTAGTTACCAAACTACTTTTCCAATACCATTCCAGGCCTTTTTTGGTGGGCATTTTAATCCTTAATTGAAATATAGTCTTTCCTATTTTCATCCTTTTCCTATGGCATCTTCAACTTCAAATACCCTAATTTTTCACAAATAACTACGTTGAATCTCATTGAAATTACTTAGTTCTCCAAGCTCATGTTCCTTACTTGATTCCCATTAATTAATTTAAAAACTCAACTCAACTCAACTCAACTCAACCAAGCCTTTATCCCAACCATTTGGATAATCAACTATATGATTCATGTTTTGTCTTTGCTCTTTGTAGGGCCACACATTCATTTACACCACATGTTACCATGTCTATTGTTATTACCTCATCTAATGTTAATTTTAAATTTTCCCTTCCCTTAGCATGACCCTCTATATGTGTCATAACACTCTTTCTCATAAGAGTAGTTATATGTTCTCGTTGTACATGCCAAATTATTTTAATTTCTCTCATTTTGTTTCCAATAGGGGCTACCTTCACCATTTCATGAATATATTCATTCCTAATTTTATATTTTCGTGCCTTTTTACTTATGCATGTGAACATCCTCATTTCAGTTACACTTCTTTTATGAACACTTTGTTTCTTAACCACTCAACATTCAGTTCCATAGAGCATAGTCTGTCTATAGTAGTTTTATAAAAAAATTCTTTTAACTTTATGAGTATTTATTGATCACACAATATGTCCAAGGCACTCCTCCACTTAACTCTTTTATCTTTTTAGTAAGTAAAATTATATTCAAGGACCGCATAAGGAGAGTGATTGCATATACACAAAGTAGGCAAACTCACTTAGTTAGAATCTCAATCCTCCCAAAAAACTCTACAAAGGAATCTACCTATAAAGTGTAAACTTCAAGTACCCAAAAGTATAGCGTTTTCAAAAATCTGTCTTTTCGCGTCACAGGCACCAAAAAAGATACCGCGGTGATAACATCCAGACCATCCTGATACTCCTAACACGCCCCTTTGTCCACCCCATGAGGAAATCCATCATAGAGGAGCGTAACCAAAAAGCAAGAAGAGGAGACACCACACATTCCTAGCTACTGGACAATGGAGAAAAACTAGCCTTAAATCTCTCTTTTGAAGAGTGTCCATTGTAAAAACCACCTCCCAAGCCACAAGCAACACGAAGAAGGCTATCTTTACAAGGCTTTTAAATACCAAATAATCCTTCGAGGGAAATCCCTTACTCCTACCAACTCCTTGTAATACGAGCTAATAGTGAACTTTTTACTACTATCATTTTGCTTTAATTTTATTAGACACATCATCTCCATTCTCTCCCTAATGAATGAATTGACCTTAGATAAAGAAATGGTTCACTCTTTGTTTTTTCTTGACCTTCAATCTTTACTATATTCCTAATGCTACTCCTAGTTGTGCTAAAGTTACATTCCATATTCAGTTTTAATCTTGCTTACCTTAAACTTGATAGATTCTAGTGATTCTCTCAAAATTTCAATTTAATACTTATTCTCCTTTTTAGTTTTATTTATTAAAATAATATTATAAGCAAGTAACATAGACCATAGAACCTTATTCTGAATCAATCTAGTCAGTTCATCTATAATTAAGGCAAAAAGATAGAGGCTTAATGCTAATCCTTGAAACAAGCCCACAATTATTGGGAATTCACTTGTTTCTCTTGCTGGTGTTCTAACTACAATCATAGTTCCCTTGTCCATGTTTTTTTTATCATATTAATAAACCTATTTGTGATTTTTTTTCCCAAAGTCCACCATGTTATACTTCTAGGAATCATATCATAAGCTTTCTCTAAATATATAAATATCATATAAAGATATGTATTCTTCTCCCTACACCTTTCCATTATTCTTAGTATACAAACGAGACAGTTCCTTGACATGCAATACATTGGCCAATTTTGATTGAGCATTTGCGCGAGTTGCATTATAACTGCACCAAATCAATAAATTAGATTAGATTCATCTGCATAATATATAACTTTTTTTAATCAGCATTTGATGATTATCTTAGACTTTATATATAATATATTAAAGACGGCAAATGTTACCCAAACCAACTCACCCAATAATTAACGGTTATGGATAACTCATTTAGTTAGCGGGTCATAAACGGGTTGGTTAATTAGGAATCCATCAATTTAGTGAGTCAATACGGGTTGAATATAGGTGTTTGGCTAGTTGAGAATGAGAAAAAATAAAATAGTGTAAGAATATATATATATATATCTTGCGAGCCTAATAGAACAGGATCGACCTGACCCGACCTGAAAATATCCAGTTTGGGTCGGGTTGGGTTTGTTCGACCCGTTCGGGTTAGTATTTTTGTTTTATTTTTATCAGTAAACTAATCCCAAAAAATTATGTATTTATTTAATGTATATAAAATCTTTGTGAATCTAAATTAAAAATGGACAATTTGTCTATGTGTAATATATATATTCAACACTTACAATACTTGAATATATATTATAAGTTAAACCTAGTAAAATGATAAACTATATAGCCATGACAACTAGTGGGCACTTCATAAGCAATTTGGTAATTGTGAAACTCAAAATTAATTCTCTCTTTCTCTCTCGCTCTCTAAAAATTGATAAACTCTTAATTGTTTAAAAATGTTAATGAGTGGTTTCATGTAATTATACATGGCATATATATACAGTATATTATATATATGTATACAGTACATATATCTATATCTAAATATATATATATGACATATATACAGTATATTATATATATATATACATACATACATACATATTATATACATATGTCACATTTATATATATAATATTCACTTTTATAATATTCACATTTATATACATATTAATTTTTTTTTTTTTTTAAAGTGAGAGTTCGGTTCTTGGGTTGGTTCGGTTTATTCGAATTTTAAATCGAAATCGAACCGACCCGTTAATTTTTTAATTGTATTCTTGACTTTCTTTTAGCAATGGTATTTTGTTGGGTTTTCAAGAAATCCAAAGTAAAATAATTATTGTGATTATTTAGAAATAATATTTTTTTCATTAGGGTGAAAAAAAAATTAATGAGTTGGATTCGGGTTGACCCGACCCACATGTGACTTAACTCGTACTAACCCACCCGTTTTCAACTCACCCAACCAGTCCATATTTTGCCAGGCCTATAATATATCAAACTCTTTTGGGTGTTGTGTGGTGTTAATTAGTATTAGATCTAGAAAATTTAAAATATGTTATGATCACAAGAGAAGGAAAGTTTATGTTATAGGTTTGCAATTTTTCTTTTTATTTTAATCAGGAAGAGATAGGTTTGCATTTATTACTAAGCTCTATGCTGCAAAAACAGAAGATATCTAAGCTGGAGTCTTCAAAAGGCAATGAATTTACAGAATGAAATTCACAAACTAATCATTTTCATAAAAGAAAAAATTGCTTAAATTGCAGTCAGAGTACAAGCAAGTAACAAGTTTACTTGGATTGTGTCCCTTTCGGCGCTTTTTATTGGATTCACTCCTACCTTAATAATAATAATAATAGCACAACAGACTGGTAATTCTACTGGGGAGAGAAGATCATATAGAGGAGAAGACATGAAATGGGTTGCGAGTGAAATTGAATGCACAAAAAGGCTAATTGGATATGTGTTTTTGGCTTTAATTATTTGATTTTTTAAATCAAATCCAAGAATTAAGCATGGAATTACCTGGGGAGAGAGAGAGAGAGAGAGAGAGAGAGCATTTTGGTTGATTGGTGGTAGTTAGTTTGGTATCACAGAGAAAGTGATAGGGAATCAAAGAGTTGAGAGGATACTTTTGTCCTGTTAGCTATTTCCTTGAACAGAAGACTTTTCAGAACAGAGAACTTATTGCTTGGGTCTTTGACTGAAACACTTTTACAAGAGCCTATTTGGTAATTTCCCCTCGTTTTTTCACTCAATTTCCTCCTTTTGGTTTAGTCAAGCTTCTGTTTTTATATCTCATTTATCTTTTCCATGCTCACTCTCATCAGATATTAAATGTCAATTCGCACAGATGTACTTGTTGCCAACAACCACCTGTATTAGTAGACAACTTTCAAACAGAAGTTCCAATATTATATCCACTGAAACCGCACCACTTTCTCACTGTTCTATATAGGTAAGCACTGTTTCATTTGGGTTTGAATCTTATCTTTTGTCTGGGAAAAAAAAATAGCTATCTCATATTGTTGTGCCTGGGAAACGTCCTTTGATGAAATCACTCTTCCTTTACTGATTGTTTCTCAGCATGTATATATCTATATATATATGATTGTTTCTCAGCATGTATATATCTATATATATATATATATAGGTCTTTCTAGGCAGTTCTAGTTTACGTGGGTCTCAAGTTAAGTGCCCTTAAACATTCCTAAACTTTGTAATCACGATTATTTCTATTTTTCCTGGACTCTACTATTCTCCATAGTCCAATATTATCATAATTTCTGACGTCTTCTGCAATTCCACTCTTCCCTTCTCAGGATAGTAATTTCTCTTTTCTATTGTGACAACTCTTGTTCCCCCATTTTTTTTTTAGCGTTATGGGGCCGTACTATATATATAATTTATAGTACCCTTTATTCCATCTCCAAAGGATGGAGGGGGTATACAGCGAAAGAAAGGTTGAAGGGGTCATCTTAAGTTACTGAAGAGTCGTCTGACTGCTCGGTGACCTAATCAGAGAGGTTTTTACCGGTTTCTCTGCATCCACGTTGCTTGACCTGTCTGCAATTTTTAGTGTGTCATGAATCATGATAACAAAATTAACACTTCCATTTATATAACAAATTAATATATTAATTATCCTTATGCACAGTGAAAGTGGATATTATGGGAACCCTTCTGCTTGTTCAGCTTTTATTTCTGTTCAGATATGCTTCTTTCTTGCTAAGCAAAGGGAAAATTTATGCTTATCAGGAGATGATGTAGTTGCTTGTCACCCTTTTATCCCTTTCTGCCTTTCAGTTCCTGATTGGTCTACATATCTCTTTATGCAAATTTTCTTTTCACTGCCCTTGGAATTGGAATTATTTCAATTCTATTTCATGCTTCCAAACACAATGTCAGAGTTCCACAGTAACAATTATATAGTCTGTTGGTAGGTTGGCCGGTGTTTTGTGTGGTTGTCTCGTGTGTTATAGCTAGGAGAAAAATGTAAAGTAAAGATCAGAATCAAATTAGAAAACTGATCTGAGGTTTACATGTGACATAACAGGCACACACATGCACTGAAATATAAAATAGGAAGTCTTTTCGGAGGCCGGCTGCATGAGGTCATCGGTAAGATTTGAGAGACATATACTATCATTTATAGTGACACAAACATAGGGGATGAAAGATTATAGACAAGGTGACACATAAGACTTAAAGTGACATATTATTTTATGAAGTCAAATGAGACAGTTTTGATTAAAGTTTGATCAAAGAGGTCAAGAGACATTACAAAAAGCAAAACCTTTACTTTGGTACCTTTATCTTGTGTTAAAAAGCTGAACCCATAGTACATTTCCTTAACCAGTGTTTAGTCTGGAATGTATTGTTAAGGTTTTAGTTAGGTTCTTAGCTAACCCATTCTTTAACTTGGAACCTTATTCTAAGGTTTTAGCACCTAATTGTACTGTTTTGATTGGTTTAATACCCTAACTAAATGCAACTATAAGCTAAACTTCCATAAAACAAAGATTTATGTTAGTGGAACTAACTCTGCTCTCTTTCCAATGGTATCTAGGGTGATACTCGGCCAAATTGCTTGATGTAAAATATTCAGATTGTCAAGCATGAAAAGGTAGGTTGTCTGAGAACAATCACTTTGTGGAAAAAAGAATGCCAAATGAGGTCTAATTTTTAGTCTAGCCCTCCAAGCACACCACTTAAGCTGGACCAGCCCTGAGTAATGGCCTTCTAGCGAGCCAAAATCCTCACTTAACCTGGGCACACTATACACACATATTTGAACATAAATCTAAGGATGTTAAAGGTGTTCTTTTCTTTTTACTTATTGATTGTGTTTCAAGTGGGGACCCTAGGATTGGAAATTTTGAACAATAAGGAGATAGATGCAAAGAATCTGTCTAAGATAAGGCTATGTTTAGAAACTGAGTATAGGATGTATATGTAAAAATGTTGAAACATCTAGGGGGTGTTTTTGTGCTTTTCTTAGGTTTGCCTATAAACCATTTTTGCTGGAAATCAGTTCTATTTTGCCCCTACACCATTATTGAGAGTTTGAACTACATCAAGGTCAGGATTGAATTCTCAGGTGAACTACTGATGTTTTGAGATTGATCACCACTTTTGATTCTAAACTAAGTAATTGCTTTGCGAAGAATTAATAAGATTTGTTACTCTTTTTTTGGGTATGCAATATGATTTGATACTTTTAAAGGGGGTGGCTTTATTCTATTGTGCTATGTTGTGTTTCTCTGGCCTTCTGACCGAAAAGATGGATTCTGATGTATATACCTTATATATGTGTGTGTGTGTGTGTGTGTGTGTGTATTCACAACCAATCTTAGTACCTGTTTGTTTGAGATGTGTAAGAGTGTTGACAGGGATAAGCAGTAATTGGAATAAGCATTTGAGTGTTTCTTAAAAATTATTAAAAAGCTATTGTGGAATAAAAAAGGACAAAAATAATAAAAAAGAAGAAAATAATTGAATAATATTATACTACTTTTTAATAGCTCAACTAAATGAGCACCAAAGAGTAGTTTGTTCGAATAACTTATTTCCACCCAAAAAAAAAAAGAAAAAAGGTGCGGGTCTTGCTTAATAAGCTGATTCTAACTTACTATATTACTTTTTAATGGCTCAATCAAATGAGCACCAAAGACTAGCTTATTGTAATAAGTTGTTTTCACCGAAAAAAAAAAACAGTGTGGGTCTCGTTTAAGAAGCTGATTCTAACTTATTGCACTGAAATAATTAGTTTTGAGTTAAGTATCTATCTTTGGTTATGGTTTTAAAAACATATTTTCAATTTCAAAACGTGGGATACGCGTTTTGAAATAAATTTTTTTAAATTTTTTATAATTTTTTATAATTTAAATTATCATATTCAAATATATTTTTACAATTTTTAAAAAATTAATTACAAAATTTTTAAAAATTATATCCGAATTATTATCCAATTACTATTCAAAAAATTAATTTCTCTCTTAAACATAATAATTAGTTGTTTAAATTTTAATATTATTTTTTCCAAATTGACCTGGGTAGTAGGAATTACAAAATGGGTTAATCCACTCTTTTTATTTTTAATTTTTTTGAAAGTCTAGTCGATTATTAAGATTAATAGTATTAAATTGTTACAAATTTTCTCTCTCCTTGTCCTGTGAGAAAATGCTACTGAACAAACTGACTTGCTGCAACACCGGGTCTAGATATCTAAAATAGTTTGTCATTTTTCTTTTGTGAGATCTAAGTATGGCCACCCTAACGTTGGTTCCATGAAAATTCCATGGGGCCTATTTTTGTCAACCCCACCACCATTATCTCAGGTTCAAAGTTGGTGATGGTGACAAGCTACGAGGCCTCCACCTTGGAAATTTGGTCTCTTTCTGCTTTGTTTGTTTTAAACAACATTGGCTTTGTTCTTGGGCGTGCCATGCCTACCCTATTACCTAAAACCAACCAACCAGACTGACAAAAGAGTTGTTGACGTAACAGTGGCACGACACGTGTTGTCTGTTAGGTGGCTTCATCATCATCTTTTGTGTCGGCTACCCTAACTATTACCCACATGAATAAAGAATCAGTTGACTCCTACCATTCGTTTCTTGCCGAAAGTGTATCTGCGTGTGAAATGACTACTTTGTACCCCCTTAAGACTTGGATTCTTTTTGTGTAAAAAGCTTAACACGTGCCGAGTGTTAGATGTGTTACAAGTTGGTGGTATATTAATTCATGTTGATCCGGATTTATTTATTAAATAAAATATATGTGTCAATACGATTAATTTATTTAATTTAACTTTTTTAGATAAAAAAGTTACTCATCATTTTATAATTGTAGAATAAATTTGGATGCTTTGGTCTCGAGTTCAGAATTTGAACTTTTTTACTTTAAGATTTATGCATAAATACTTAAAAGTTTTAAGTCTATGATTTTTTGGGGAATGTGAATATTCTTTATTATATTATACACTTGAATTTTCACAAAAAAAAAAAATTTGAACTTTAAAATCTTATAACTTGTAATTTGTGAATTATTTTTTTAATAAAATTTATATATTTAGATTCTAAATATTGAGATTTATTAAACAAGATTCAAATTTAATATGAAATTTTGAAGAAAAAAATATACTGTAAAATTTTACACTGCAAAAATTCTCTTTCAATTTCATTGTGAAAATTTATATTGCAAAAAATTTCCTCTCATTTTTATTACAAAAATTTACATTAGCTCTAAAAAAATTCTTTCAAATCTCACTGTGATTAAAACCTCCCTCGTCGAAACAAGTGTAAAAATTTATACGGCAAAAATTTACAAATTGGTTTGAACAGATTTGGGTTGTATCTGGTTTAATTTATGTACATATACGATTGATGACATCAATCCAGACTCTCAAATGTTGTGACTTTGCTTTGAATCGGCGATGTAGAGTCAATAGCGTTGTAATTCAGCCAACGATTTTATCGAATCAGAGAAATACTTTTTTTATTTGGCCAAAGTGGATTAGATTTGTTTATTATTGAACTAGTATGAAATGCAAGAGGTGGATCTATGACGGTGATGGGTTTGTTGCTAATTGTCTGAATGAGCTGTGTCATGGTAGATCAATGACATGATAAATGTGGCAGCTTTGTATTGCTCAAGGGGTAGTGGGCCGACTGCTTGTCAATTTTAAGATTGGTGAGGTGTAAAGTAGTTTGGAGAAGGAAGTACTGAACAAACACTCTAATGGGTTGTTCAGTGATTGTGTTCTTTCTTTTTTCAATATTGTAGAGTTTCTCAAAAGCTTTGCATGTTCACTCGACAAATATAATTGCAATTTTGACCGAGCACTTACGGAGTTTGGACATGGGTTTGCGTGATGATGAAGATCTATTGCGGCAGAGGCAAAAATTCATATTGTTAATGATGCCATGGGCTATTATTGTCATTTACATCAAAATTACAAATAACATGTCATTAAAATGAATTTTAAGCTAAAAATTAAAAACAATGATTGTTTTTCATTTTACAATTTAAATAAGCATGGACTTTAAAATAATTCAACATCTTATTTAGGGATTTAAGGTTAATTAACTCAATAATTTTTTAGTTTGATAAATTTCAAATGTAAGATAAAACAAAGTAGAACCAATTTTTATAAGTGAATAAGTTTCATTAGTTTTGGTAAATTGCCAATGTGAGTTGAATGACCGTTAACTCGTGATTTTTATTTTTATTTTATATTTAAACTTATTAAGTTGTGTTAAACAATTTAATTATTACAATCTAAATAAGAACCATTTATTAATTATGTTAACGTTATTAACTTATTTATGATATAATTTCATTTATACTTAATTCAAACTCGTTTAATTTCATATTGTGTTTATATTTCGATGTCGTTTCGTATCAAAAATTGGCATTCCTAATTAATGATTTGGATGTATTTAACACAATTGATAAAGGTTGTTTGATTTGTAACTCTACTTTTAATGATTAATCACTTGATGATGGGATGTAAGGATGGCAATTTAATATGTCTTTATTGAAACTCGTCATATCATGTTCCTAACGAAATAGATTTAGGAGAAGTTATTTCTACATTGATAAAGTTTGAGGTGAAGGCATTGTCTGTCACATCCTAATTATGTATTAAAAAAATTATACTATATAATTAATATTTATTTTTTAGTCATTCATTAAAATTTTAGGCATTCTTAATAAAATTATTTGTTTTAAAAAATACCATTCTAATTTTTTATTGATATGTATTTTTTTTTATTTTAATACATATAAAATTTTATTTAAAATATATTAATTATATTATTTAATAAATAAAAATTTAAAAATAAATGAGGAGTCCAACATGCATCCGTCCCGCTTATTACAAAGTTTTAAAGAAAAAAAATGTCGGGGGATGGGGTTAGAAAAGGGCTCGTTGCCATCCCTAATGGGATGGGACCATTCCATTCTAATTGAGGGGTAAATTTGGAAATCCCGACATTAACTCCCAACCTGTCATTCGGGCAACCAGTTCCATCCGAACAAACGACGGACCTCTTAAATTACTGGTGAAACAGGTGGAACTGACGTGGCATCATTGTTTCCATACACGTGTTACGAATTTGGCCGTAACATCAAAAGATCATCCTCTTATCGGCACTGTCTTGTAAAGAAGTGGTCACAGAAAAATCAACTTTCGAGGTGCCGCGGAAAACCTTCTTGAAATTTTTTTTATTACGAAAGTGACCCCGCAAATGTTAATGAGTTTCTAGAAAAAGTTGTATTTATGCTATTTCGCGTCCCTACAAAAATTTGGTAAATTAATTTGAATCCCCTCACTCATTTAAAAATAAAGAAAATAAAAAATAATTATTTGTATTCAATGCATACTGAAAGCAATCAACCCAAAACAAATAAACTTATCATGAGTTACTATCTTCTCACGTTTTTCTTTTATGAAAACATATCTTCTACAATTAAGATTACATGAAAATTTGTAGGATATTTTAAAAAAAGAAGAAAAAATTCACTTATAATTTAACAGGAAGTTATTCAATTATACAGTCACTTCACGTTATTGTGTTGATATGATATAACCATCCTACTTAAATTTCAACAAGTGTGCATGTGTTTAAATTTTCCGAAACATTTAATACATAATCTAAGCAAAGTAAAAAAAAAATTCATAACATGTTTCTTAAAATAAAATGCGATGATACACTACATCAATATGATGATGTAGAGTGATTGTATTACTAAATAATTTTTTGATAAATTACACTCACCTCTCTCGAGATTTCTGACAATTACACTGACATCTCTTGAAGTTTTCAAAATTACACAAATCTTCTTTACTTTTTCTGACAAACTACACTAACCTCTCCTTCAATCCAATTTTTCTTTAAATGACAAAATTGTCCTTCTTAATTAATTTTTTGTGTTTTTTTTAATTTTGACCATTTTTTTCTAATTTTTTTTAAAGAATTTTTGTTTCATTTTATATAAAATTAAAATTAAATATATAATATATATATTTTTAGTCAAAGAATATTCTAATGAATATTTATTTGAAAATGAAAAAAATAGTTAAAATATTTTGGTTAAGATTTAAAAAATACAAAAAAAATATAAAAGAGGGCAATATTGTCATTTACAAAACAAATTGGATCAAAAAAAAAGGTCAGTATAATTTTAGAAACCTTAGAAAAAACTTTATATAATTATCAAAAATCTCAGAGAAATATTAGTATAATTTACCAATAATTTTTCTTTCCCAACTTATCCAACTTCAATGATTCCCTGTATTTAATTTGATTAGGCCATAGGCATATATTCCTCCGTTATTCAATGTAGACCTTGCATATTGAATTCAATTCAACTTGTGTCTAAAATAAGAAAAACAATTGATAAACATATAGGCCTTACCTATTTTTCCAATCTTACCTCCTTTTATTTAAACATTCCATGTCGAGCTAAACAATGACGCATTTGAACTTGAATTTTTAAAATTAGAATTCATACACATGTATATAGTTAATATTCAATAATTCAAATATTTGATAATTAATAATTTTGTAAAGAATCAATTTTGTTATATAATAAATTTTTAAGAATTTTATTCGGCAAGTTGACTTGTTCAAAATGAGAGAAATTTTTTTTTTTTTCAGACACATGATTCAGATTGGAATCTCCTCACACCCATAATATTAAGATTCTTCTCCCCTCATTGCTTGTATTTAAAAAATTTCCATTACTTTATAATTAATACTTTTTTGAAAAAAATATTTTATTGTATTAGTTATTAGAATAGCAAAATACACTTGTATAATATATATATATATATATAATATTAGTAATGGTTTTTTAGTAATAAAAAAGAAGATTAAAAACTTTTTTTTACAATTTAAATTAGATATAATACATATTTATCATCATTGAGAATATGTATAAATGTTCTATTATTATGCTAAAAATCATATAATGTGAGAAAAAAAATTACCAATAAAAATTATAAAAAAATAATAACCATTAATTTTCAAATATCTTAAACTTATGCATTATTAGAAAATCCACTCCACTCCAACAAAGACTTTGTCAAAATAGATGTATAAGAGAGATTATAAATATACTAGTTGGCACTTATATATACACTTAAGAACTTGTAACTAAATGCTAATTGGTTTTGGATAAATTTGTAATACGGACGTTAAAGCATTTTCAATAGTTATTTAAATGTTGACTCAAATTTAAATTTGAGTAAAAATCATCAAAAATAACTCTTTAATAGTTTTATATGAATTCATATCAAATTTATTTTTATTCAAACTTAAATTCAAATTTACAAAACACGGTTTATTTACTCAAATTATTGTCCAAGACTAAATAAAAACTTTTTGGACAAGATGAGTATTATTTTAAGATATGATGGCATTTTTTGAAAAGACTTGAGTAAAATTATATGTGACCATTGTAAAACATTATATCAAATGAAATTTTTACTCAAGTCTAAGTAAAAATTTGAGTTATCATTGGGGATGGCATTAATATCAAATTAGTGTCGCTGATGTTGCAAATTACAAACAGAAGTTAAAAAACTACTAAATTAAGATTTAATTGACACTAACATTGAAAAAACTGTAAGAGTTTTTTTCTTGAATTTTTTAAGAAAAACCCAAGACAAAAAATTCTAACAGTAAGACAATACTATTTTTTTTAATGAGGCGTATCAAAATTTAACACACTAGTCTATTTAAGAAATGAACTTAGTTTTAGATGTATACATAGAAAAAACCATGTGCCAAATTTTTACTTATTTAATAAGAAAATTATTTATTCCATTCAACTAGTTCTGAATTTAAATATTTCATAACAATCAGATAAGTTATTTATTATACATATCAAATTTAATAATTGATATGCATAATGATAAGTTTTTTTGATACTAACTTATCACTAGATTTTTTTTTTTTTTAAAAAAACAACTTAAAAGGCCATTTTTGTTGACCAAAAATTTTTAAAAACAAAAATGCAAGTAAATGCAAGGATAAAACCGTAATTTAAGTAAACTAGTCAAGTAATAGCGGCCGCGTAAATATTCGAACACTGGCCACGCCCATATATATACCATCTATATATATATATATGTGTGTGTGTGTATGTATATCGCCGCACGCCTTCCTACTTTTCGTAACAAGCTCTCCCTCAAATTATTTTACACTCTCCAAGAAAAGTTTTGCCAGGCTTTTACTAGATTTCGGGAATTAGAATTCGCAGACTCGAAACAATATGAAGAAATCAGGAATCTTCGCCGCGTCCGTGGCGGCCGCAGCTTCCGCCACTGCCTCTGCCATGTCCGCTTCCTCTTCCTCGACGTCCTGGTCCAATTCCAAGATGCATATTTCTCGCGAGGTAAAATCTTATCTCCCTCTTTTATTCCAATTTTCTAGCGAGGGAAGTTCATCTCTGTTTGGTTGCCTCGAAAAACGAGGTAAAAGAATTGGGTTTCATCAGTTGAACCTATAATTCCCCACCCGAAGCCATTCTTTAGATTTCCTCCTCCTGATTCATTTTTTCCTCAATTTTCTCTACAACCAAACAGAGATCTACATTGGAAAACAATTCACATCCCTCTTTTCACTTTTTATGTAAATCTAAATAGCTTAAATTAGTGATGAATCTCATCTTTTCACTGTGTTCTTTTCTGGGAATCCATGGAAATTAAACTCTTGGAAATTCAATTTTATGGGATCATAACTAAATTTGCTCTCTTGTATTTGATTTTGCAGGAGGATGTTTCGAGCAAAAACAATGAAAATTCTTCATCTCAAATATCATCTTCTTCAGATAAATTTGCACCGAGGTTCGATGGACTGAGGTTTATTGAAACACTGATCACTGGTCACAGATAAGCTTGATTTTCAAGAACTTTCAAAGTTTATTAGGCCTTCTTTTTCTTTAATTTTAATTGTAATGTTTACAGAACAAATAATTGTGATTTTCACCTTTAAAAAATTACGATGAATTTGCATTTTTTTTTTGGTAGATTGTTACTGCAGGAGAGAGAGAGAGAGAGATGATAATTGCAATGTTTACAGAACAAATAATTGTGAAGAATTTGCAATGTTTTTGGTAGATTGTTACTGTAGGAGAGAGAGAGAGAGAGAGAGAGAGAGAGAGAGATGTTAATTGTAATGTTTAGAAAACTACTAATCATGAAGAATTTGCAATGTTTTTGGTAGATTGTCACTGTAGGGAGTGAGAGATGAGATGAATTGGTCTGCATCAGGAACTTACACGTGTACTCTTGAATAGCTACTTGTCAAAATATAATTTTGTGCTTACTTATTCTTGTAATAATCGTAAGTTTCTCAAATGAGTAACTTACAATGAATTAATTTACCAGATTAATGTGATGTGGTAATGTATTATTTGTGATAATGTTGTATTGTAATATTGATGATTCATTAAATCATATAATTAATGTACAAATAAAAAGTGTAATATTTTTTTTATTTATAAACATCATTTTTTTTTTAATGACTGTGAGTATCCAATTCCTGCGTAGAACGCTAGGTTGACCGACTAGTCCCACAAGATGATGCATACTTCCACTACACGCGTCAGGTAAAGCGAGTATTTGGTGTAAGACCCTGGGGTGACTCCAAGAGAAGTTTTTGAACCTATGTAGTCTCGAACTCAAGACCAATGAAAAATACTCCCATCTATTGAACATCATTATTTATCATAAGGTTAATTTATTTTTTTTTTTTTATAGTATAATGATTCAAAGATATTTGTAAAATATATTTTTAATGCCATATGAAGCTCAAAAACCCCAAAAAATAAAAAATTACTTGCTCCCTTTCAATTTAAGAGTTCTCCTTTCTCTCATGAGATGTCTCAAAATAAAGGACTATGAAATTTTCATTATCATTGTGTCTCAATTCATCCACAATATTTTAATTACTGTAAAAGGTGATTAGTTTTGTTAATTTACACTTCTTAATAAGGGTTATAGTTAGCCACTGTAAAAAGAGATTTGTTGTATAAATTAATACTTCTTAATAAAAGTTAGCTAGTTTGATACATGAGTCTCGTGTCATTTCGGAATACGAGGATGATTAGATTTAAGCTAACTTCATTTTCACAACTGAGACTGTTTCTTCATAATTTGCACTAAGCATAACCAGTGCCGACAACTTGAGAAATTACTGTACAACTTTGTCCAGCTCATCTCACTGGGATTTGGTCAAATGGGTATGTCATCAACAGCATGACAGAGTGCAAATTACCTCTTCACAGTGCAATTGTTCCACCTTTGAAAAAATGTTTACCAGGTTCACCCAAATTTTTTTTTTAAGCCTTTAAGTATATTTTTACGTGCATACCTTCCTTAATATTTCTATGAATGTGAGATGGGGATGAACTGAAACTCTTGAGTGCACCACAGATGGATTTAGATACATAGTAGAAAAATAATATATTTTTTAAATATTTATTTTTAATTTTTTTTATCTTAAATGGTATGATATATTAATATTTATAATATAATAAATCATGTAATTAATAAGTTATCGTAAAATACTATTATATTATTAACACATCGTTTAAGATAAAAATTTGAGATAAAGCTTTTGGCTTCTTTTGTTTCCTTTCCTTGTTAAGTGGGCCACTTGCTTAAGCTTTGCTTCTTTGTGCGAGGGATATTCCTTAAGAGTTCTCTTTCATACCTTTCATGACAATGCCACTTACCGCAATTCAAGGTCGTCATTTTTTAATAAAATAATGCTAAAAATTAGGAATACTATTGGCATATAAATTAGAATTTCTAGTATTTTTTATTAATAATACATTTTTTTTATTTTTCAATATTACTGGATAAAGTTCTTATTTAAAATTTATTCTTTTCAATTTTTGAGATGTTAGAAAAATAAATTTTAAATAAAAAATACTAATTAATTTAAAACAATGTTAAAGCCATTTGAACAAAAAGAGTTCTTATTGAACAATACAAATATAAATAAAAGTCTAATAAATATATAATATGTATATAAACTTTTTCATTGCCTCTATCTGTGTTTGTATATATTTTAATATACAATGATAATAGTGTTTCAATGTCTTTTTTCATCAATTACTTCGAGTTATATCATTATGAAACTCTTTTTGTGAGAATTTAGACGTGTTTTGTAGGCACATAAAAAAAATGTGAAAATAAATTAAATATGTCAAATTTCTTGAATTTAAGTAATACGAGAATTACTCGTCCATCAAGAAAAAAATTCGTTAAAATTTGAAATTGACAAATTAGTGATAAAATTTATATATTAAGAATCTATTATAACACATCTATAGAGAGAGAGAGAGAGAGAGAGAGAGAGAGAGAGAGATAAAAAATTACTAATTTGAATAGAAAATTGCTAAGTTCTATATTTTTTAAATTAATTCAAATAAAATTAAGAAACTAAGAAATTTAAAAAAAATTAAAATTGTCACATTTTGTAATTGAACCCAAAATTAGGAACTAGATAAGAAAAAAAAGAAAATAGAAACTAACTGGGACTAAAAATGAATTTCCCACACAAAGTAATTGCAAAAACAAAAATTCTCTAAAAATGAAAAAACATCAAATTGAAGATTTAAACGGTAGAATTTGGCCAAAATCCAGCTTAGGACAGAGGCAAAGCCGGTCTCGATTCCTAAAATACATGATCTGCTAAATCTGCATTTATTAGTATTTTGACTTGGAACTTTCCATTGCTGCAAGAAATCTTCAACAACTTAGTTCTTCAACAAGTTCCAATTGTAGACATTGCCAACATGCCAATTTATTGGAAAATGCAAGTCATGTGAATCAAAATTCAAGGGGCCAACCTGCATGACTCTTTAAGTTCTTTGAATAATATTCAATAGAGGCAGCAACAACAAAACCAAGCCACTTCCATCTTTTGCAAATGAAAAATTATGAGCAAAACTGATGATAAATTACAATTTCACATAAGAATACACAGAAAGAACATAGGGGGAAAAAGGATATATATGCATAAGAGGTATAGTTTTCCATAAAAACTTATCCTTTAGAACAAGTTGAATAGTAACATCAGGAAGCTAGATGTGAGAATCAGGAATGGGGATTGAGTACATTTTACCAAAGCCCCACTTTTATCGACAGAATCTTTAGCTGATTCCGTCTCATTCCCGGAGCATGCAAGACCTTCCTTCCCTTCTTTGCACATGTTGGCAAACAGTCCGGGTGGGTACTTCCCGTAGAGATTTATGTAGCTGAACATGGTTTCAGCACAATTATTCTGTCTGTCATTCAACTGCTCCGTGTAGGGGCAAGCAAATTGCTTAAAGGCATCACAACAGAGCTTGGCTGGGTATTGGGGTCCTTTGCACTGGGTCGTGAGGATTGTGTAGTTCAAAGTCTCAAAGTTTACAGAGCAATCTGCAGAAAATGTAACACAAAATATCATTGCACCACTCTTACAGTTACAGAGCAAATTCAACTTCAATAGCTGCAATGAGTTTTTCAGCCACATTTTAAAGAAATTATGCCATTGCGCACCAAAAAAATGATAAGATAAAAGAACTTAAATCTTCTAATTATTTTATTCTATGGCAATGACATTATAATTGACACAGATAGAAATAAACAGAAAGGCTTATATTTCAAACATAAATGAACCAAAACTATCTTTATAGAAAAAAAAAAAAAACAAATTAAAGGTAAATCTTTTAGCAACATGTTAAAAGTTACAGTCAAAAGGCCAACTTTCCTTCTTTTACCTGATAATTAGACTCAGAAAATGCCATGACATCAAAATGAGAAACATGAGATAAAAATAAAATGGACTACTCAGAAAGAAAAGAAAAATATCATCTATTATTTCCACAACGTTCATATTGCATTATTTCATAATTCTTTATAACAGATGCTAGATAGTTAAGTTTGTCGAGCTCATGGATGTGATCGCTTTCAAAGCTCTAAAGAATCCTTAGACAATACCCCAGAAAGCTTACCAAGAGAGTATCTTTTTAATTGACATGATGTCTTAAAATGTGTTCCAACTTATTCCAATCCTTGAGGATTATATATATATATATATATATTATTGGATGGTAGAGACCTACCTGCTATGGTTCCTTAGAGCGCTTGAAAGCAAAAGCAAACTCCGGGTGCACAGGGAGGCCCTAGCCCCACACCATTAAGGTAAGTCAATAGGGACTCGAACAGGTGACCTTGGGGATTCCCTTCCCATGGCACACCCACTCGGCCATTCCTCCAGGGGGGGCTGGAGGAAAGATAATTTAAGCACCATTTCATGAATTTTGACACAGGAAATGAGATAAACACCATTTTTTTCTTTACACTGCAAAATGCAGTTCAAAAACACATTCAATACACTCTTATGGGGCACATAAAAAGTATCTATAAAAATGGGGGAGAAAAAAAAAGAAGCATGCAGCAGCAGCGTGTTAATCAATGGCAGTGACAGTGGTGACATGGGGATTATGTTTTGGAGGCTGTGATGGAGATGGAATAGCTGGTAGTGTTCAAGTTAAGAGGTCAATTAAAGATTAATCATGGAGCATTCAAAGTAATTGTTGAAATGCCTTAATTATCCAGGAAAAATGAATTATGGTTAGCTAATTTTTTTCTTTATGTTTCTTTATTTTATTGGGGAAGGGGGTGTTTGATTTGATCAATATATTCTTGATAATTAAAATGAAGGGGTTTACTTTCATTTTTAATCATTACCGTTTCTTTTGATGGCCCATCACCTTTTTGTTTGTTAATAAAAGAATTTTCATCAAAAATGTTTTTCTTATCATAAAATTTCAGCATAATGTATCCTCAGAGGCACATTTGGAAATAATACTGCAATATATATATATATATATATATATATATATTATGTAAATGTCATACTTCGTGTGTGGGCTATTCCTTAGGCGCTTGGTCTAGAACCTAGGCTACCCAACAGCACCATACTTTGACAGCCATAACTTGCTTGCTCTCAGCCAACATTGGGTGTAACTTGTTCGTAGAAGCAGCTCTAATTATCATCAAAAGCTTAAAAGTATACATATTGTCATACGTAGGTCACTATGAATAATTCAAAAACACAAGCTAACCGACTAGTAATTTCCTCATCCAAACTTTTGCCTCTGTTATATCTCCTGAAATGATTGCATTATGTCAAATAACCAAAAAGAAGAAAATTTCTCATCAAGAGGGATCATTCGAAATGTTGAAATCCAAATTTCCCACTTCCAAAAATGATGCATATGTACTCAACTCAACAAGGCTTTATTCCAGCTACTTGGGATCCATTATTCAATCCTTCTTCTTTGCCTGAATTTTAATGTTGTCTTCATAAAAAAAAGAGGAGTAAAGGTTTTGTGCTGTCTATCTACTGCTAGCCTCTTCCTTTCTCTACAAACAAGAGTAAAAGACAATACGACATAATATCCGCAGACCCTAAAATCTACAAGGACCAACTGCATTCTTATATCCCATTTTTCTTAATATCCTCATTTCCCTTTCTAGCATTATTTTACTATCTCACTTCCACAATTTTCCTTTTAATCATGACAATTACAATGGAAAGGAAAATCGATTCCCCAACATTCAATCAATTATGAAGGTCTGCAAAACAAATATATGCTTCAGAAAAAGTAAAACATTTTCTGATATTTTTATTTAATATAATCCAACAATGAAAGAAAAAAAATAGATAGATTTCCACTCGTTAGTTCTTGATAGATAGAATATGCTTTCAGAAACACTCTGTTTGATTACCCAAAAATAAAAATTCATGTCCCATAGATTATATTGTTTTTGTTTCCGAAAAATGGGAAAAGGGTTTCTCTCGCGGCCAGAGATAACCGTATTAGACTCACTTAAGTAAAGATTTTGAGTTTGCAACTCCCATATAATTAAATAAATGTACGATACAGCATTTCAATTTCATTTCTTTACCTATGTTTTCTCGGGAACCAAACAGAGGAAGTTAGAGAGAGAGAGAGAGAGAGAGAGAGAGAGAGAGAGAGAGAGAGAGATTTCACCTGCTTTGGCCTGAAGGATGGTACGGCCGGTCGACCCATGAAACTCATAGATATCATCTGCAAATATATAAATAAATTCATCAAATTAAACATTTTTTTTTTATTTAAAAGTGATAATAATTCATCAATTCATACAATATGAAATATACACGTGTGTGTGAACATAAATTACATGAAATAAGGCTTGAAGAAGCCAAGCCAGTCAGAAGGAAGAAAAGAATCAAAGAAAAGTATCGATCGGACACCATTTTTTCTGTTGTTCTGAGATCGATCGAAAATGTTCGATCGATCAAATGGCACCTTCTGACAGTTGCATTAACCCTTCTTTATTTCTTAACATTTTGACGGTTATGTTGTTCCTTAACATAGCGATAACTAAAAATAACGGAAAGCAGAAAAAAAAAATAATAATAATAATGTTATTCTTACTTTTATATTTTATTAAAATTATTTATTTTTATAAATTGACAGGATTATATTAATTAAATATTTTAATATGATATTCAATTAATACAAGATTATTAAATCATGAAAATAAACATCTTTTATAAAATTTTTAATTAAAAAAAAATACGAAAGCGGGAGAGAGAGAAGAGAGGGAGACGCGGAGAAAGAATTGCAGAAATACATGGGGACGATGGAGCTATCAGCTGTCAGTTAACTAGTCCTGCATCGTGCAAAGAGTAATGTTTTGGGTTTCAGTTAACAAATCCAATGCAAATATATATGCACCTTTTGTTTGTAGAGCAATGTTATGGTTAGGTGCGACTTATCGAAATTCTCAATCTGATAGTTACATACAATTTATACATCAATATTATGTGTGCGTGTGAATTATATGATTATAAATTTCCACTCATCACAACTCATCGTAATATTTATCTTATTTGTACACGAGTGAATCGTTACAAGGATGAAAAGAAAAAGAAAAAAACAAGCCCGTCGCGCCAGGCCGGGCCAGTTCGAGAAGAGAAGCAAGCTAAATCGTTGCGGGCTCCTGTCAAAATATCAAACCGGGCCAAGTCAAGCAATGCCCAAAAAACAAAGTCCTAACACAACCCTAAATCTCATGTCCTTAGATATGCGAGACTGAGCTTGCGAACTTAACACTATGATTAAATAAATAAGAAGAGAAGAAAAAAAGAAGATAATATTAGTGCTGAGAGAGAGGAGAGGGATGAGAGAAGAGTGTAAATCCTTTCTCATACTTGGATAACAAATGAAGAAAATGAGAATTTAATCCACTCATCTTGTTTGGGAATAATAAAAGAAAAGAATAAAATAAAATAATTATATATTTTTTTACTATTATGTCTTGTGATAAAGGTATTTTTTTATTTTTTATTTTATAATTTTAATGTTAGAATTAGTATTATAAAAAATTTCATTAAAAATTCTCTCATTTTCTTTCATCTCCATCCACTTTTGGGAGAGAGCAAACTGAATAAAATAAGAATTACGAAATCTCTCATTCTCCCTCCACTCCCCTTTCTCTTTTTCTTAATTTTAAACCAAACATAGAATAACTTCTCCCTGATTCTCCTGCCCACTCTTTCTTTCCAAATCCCTCTGATCCAAATGGAGTGTAAAAGTTTTTTTTATTATAAAACTTTAAGTTGTATATAATTCATTTTTTCTAAAAAAATTAAAACAATAAAGTAAAGAATAATAAAATTAATTACACATCATTACTTAAAAAATATACATGAAAAAGTCCTGCATAGAAAATAAAAAAATGGATAATTAAAAATTGTATAAATAATTGCGATAAAATTTAAGATAAAAGAATGATAAAATGAAAAAAAAAATTAGTAACCAGAGTCCTTCATTCCTGTCATTCTATCACTTCATATGCAACAAAAGAATTTTGTAATGTTATATCCAGAGTCCTTCATTTGTTAGTTATATCAATATAAAAGTTGTCCTTCACTGGTGCAAAAACTAACACTTCTTCATCAACTGGATGAAATTTGTCTTCACCTATTACAACAATGCTATCCTAATTGATATTGGCTCATGTTTTATAGAAAATTAAGTGGACCATAAAATATAAATAATTTTTTTTAAGCTATTCATTCTGTCATTCTATCTCCTAAAATTTTTAATATATTATTCCTAATTTTTATATAATTTTTTTAAATTATAATTTGCCCCTTCAAACTTTTTCAGATTTCTATTAAAATTCCGTTAGGTTTCAATTTTTATTATTTTTCCTCCTAAATAGTCTAGCTCCGCTATGCGGAAGGAGAGAGAAAAGCAAAGTCTGATGGAATACGCCACGTCGGCATCCACGTCAGTTGGTACATATGAGAAATGTCAGGTGGTACATATGAGAAATGTTAGGGATTTTATCTTGATCTCACATGTCAGAACTGATACGATTTTTCGGTGGTGCATGTAGCGTTACATCGTTTCTTCATCTTCCTCCAGAGCTAACTCTTTCCATCTCTCTTGAATCAACTCTTCCAGCAATTGCTTTTCGCCTATTCATTCCCTCTCAACCTTCAATGGCTACAATCCTCGATTCGCTCTCCTTTAATTCTTATAATTATAACATTTAAATGGCTCTCCATTCGCAGCCGACGATGGCACCGCTGGTCTCAACTATCGCCGGTCGCCGTTCCTCGCTGGAATTCTCGGGTTTGAAGATCCAAACACCTTCAAAGCGATCGTTAGCTTCGTTGAAGTCGAGAACTTCTAGGGACTTTTCGCCCAGGAGGCGGCCTTGTTTGCGAAGCTTCGGAGACAGCTGTTGATGGTTAGGTTCCTTCAATTTTCTTTTTTTTTTTTTTTTATTTGGGTCAACAGGAAAGAGGTTCCTTCAATTTTCTCATTCTGCACTTTAGTTCTCGTTTTGATGGTGTTTTGTTTTTAGTTCTCATTTTACAATTAATGACTTTTATCTTACTAGTTCTCATAATGAGGCTTGATGGGTTGAGTTTATTTCTAAATAATTTGAGAGTGAGAACCAATGCTTGAGAAATGAGGATGTGGCGGGATGTACTAATTGAATTTGGCTAAGAAACTTACTATATAACCATATGTACTGGATCTGTGTAAAGTGGAATTGCAATGAATGAATGAAAGGATTAGGGTAGCTGACATGACTGAAATTGTGGTCAAACTTTGTCCAGTTGAGTTGTTGGTATGTAGTGAACTGGGTCCAGCACAAGAAAATTAGTGATATTAATTGGGTGTTTTCTGACCAAAAATAAAATAAAATTGGGTGTTTGAAATTATTGGCAAGATGAATTAAAAGGATATAAAAGTTTTTGACTGAATAATTTATACAATTACTGTCTATTTCTGGCTTTCTAAGTTCATCTAATAATAGTAAATGTATTGCTGAATATGGGTTTAAATAGACCTTATATGTGCACAGTTGCAAACTTAGAAGCTTCGATTTTTTCCCTTAAAGAATCCTACTATCTCATTCTCATAGCCGTTATAAGTTTCTTTATTTCAATTATTAATGCATGACTTAATTTGATTTATGGATTGAGCAATGTGGAATTCAACTAGAGTTTATAACAACTAAAAATAAAACAAATAGTTATCCTCATATGATTGGGCCTTGGGGATGTATAGAGTTGCTAGTTCAATGCCTAAAATACCCCTTACTGTCTTTAAATGCTTGTATAACTAAGATAGTAACTCAAAACTTTTTCTCGAATCTCAACCACTCACCCATTGCAGCTCCCTATTTGATGGAAGGCCTTGCAATTTGGTTTTTTTGAGGTGAAATCTTTTTATCAGCAGCTAGTCAGGCAGGCTGGAGGAGGTTTCCCCTTTTAAGCATTTAGAAGGTGAAGGCTCCTACCAAAGTGGCGTTTGACATGGACAGCAGCTCATCAGAAAATATTGCGATCAATAATTTGATTATTCGAAGAAAATACATCTTAATTTGTGTTACATGTGTAAAGAGCATGGAGAGTCGATGAATCATCCCGAGGACATGATTCAATGGAAGGCCTCATAGTTTGGTAATTTTGACGTGAAATCTCTTTTATCAACGGCTAGAGCTGGCTTTGCTTGGAGATGCATTTGGAAAGTGAAGCTCCTACCAAAGTGGTGTTCTTTACATAGATAGCAGCTCATCAGAAAATATTGATGATCAATAATTTGATTATTAGAGGAAAATTATTTTCTTAATTCATGTTACATGTGTAAAGAGCACAGAGAGTCAATGGATCATCTTCTTATACTTTGCAAGGTGGCAAGGGAGTTATAGTTTGGTGTTCTGGTTGCATAGGGGTCTCTTGGGTGTTTCCTCAATTGGTTATGGATTAATGCTTAGTTGGAAAAGGGGTATGGGGACTGGGAGGAAACGAGTAGATGGAAAGTTTGCTTCCCCATGTCTTTGTTGGATAGTGTGGATCCTGGTAAGTACTGAACACTAGCCCTTCTTTCGTAGATCTAACTTCTTGATAAGTTGGCCGGGAGCCCCCTTGCCCGAAGGAAGGGGTTCGGGGGCGTGCCCTTGAGGCGAATTTTCCTATTGCCATAATTCTATTTAGTTATAGTTGAGGAGTAGCATCTCATTATAACTTGTAACTCTTTCAAATCATAGTGAAACCAGCAACAGTCATGGACATAGTCCTATTTTGGGGTGAACCACATAAATCTTTGTGTTCTTGTGTGCGCCTGTGATTTTAGATTCATTTTCTTATTTGCTTTCGTGTCTTACCAATCCTGGTTAGGTGATTATATTCCTAACAGTCTTTTGTGATTGTAAATGCAACTACTATGAAAAATCATAAATACAATTTGAATATGGTCCACTAGAGACATTATTGTGATCATATACAAGTAAGCTTCTTTTTTCATTATATTAAACAATAAAATTGTGTGGGTAATAAATTGTGATCATACGTTTATCCTCATGATTAGTTTGTGTTGAATATTCAAAATCTTAAATACATTGACCCAATCAGTGAAATAACCAAAATGGAAATGTGTTCTTGAAAGATTCGAGGTCCACTAGTGTGAATAGGGGATAAGATTGAAAGATTCAAGGTCTCTCATTGAGAGAATGCCAGGAGTTCAGAGGAATGAGTATGTTGAGGGCTTTGACAAGGAAGGTTGAGGATTATAATAGGGACCAGAAGTTTAATGGGTGGAAGGCAGGCCAACAGGTCAAATGGTAAGGCATTGTAAAATCTATGCAGAAAAGGAAACATGGCGAAAGGGAGTGGATGATGGGAGGCAAAAAAGTCTAGAGTCCCACAAAGAATCATACAGGGAGGTTTAGGGATTGTGGGAAGGTAGCAGTTTTAAACACAAGTAATGGGCCTTGGGCTTGAGTGCAGTTGAGGGGAGGACTTAAGGGACATGTTGATTGGGTCCATTTTGAGGCCTATAATGAATAAGGTTACCCTATAGAATTGTCTAGAGAGTGAGATTTAGTTCTGAAGATTGAAGGAGTATACTGCACGGAAAAAACTCTAATAAGGAGAAACAGGAATTTTTTTGGCATGGTTAAGGAATGGCGTAATGTTTACTTAGAGGGTCTCCTCCATCTTGGTCCTAGTCTCCTAGAGATGGTTAAACACATTGATATCAAGCAGGAAAGAGGTTCTGACAAAAGTCAGAGGCAAGTACTAAGTCTATTTTAGTGTCAAGAAGCATGAAGCTTGGGAGCCATCTTAATGAGGGATGATTTTAATCATAATAGCAAAATTGGAGCTGCAAGGCAGGGCCGGATTGTGATGGGTTTTACCAATGGTTCTACTGACACAACCAGTTGTTTCAGGGTGGTGGGCAGATTAAGTATAGTTCAAGTCCATACAAATTAGTGAAAATGTTGTAGTGGTTTCTCCTGGGAGAAAGGGAGACTGTCAGAGAACTTGGCTGGGTGAACAATATGTGGTCTCTTGCGGCGGCATCTTTATTTTACAGTTATCAAGGTGGATACAGAAATCAGAATGCCTTTTTCATTACCTTGATTTCTAAGAAGGGTGGAGCCTCGAAGTTGAAAGATTTCAAACCAATTAGTTTGGTGGGTAGTGTTTACAAGATTTTAGCGAAGAAATTGGCTATTCACTTGAAGAAGTTTATTGAACAAGGTGGTTTTGGATTCTCAAAAATGCTTTTGTGGGGGGTAGACATTCTAGTTGAGGTACTCGCAGCAAATGAATGTGTGGACTTGCGGTTGAAAAGTAGGAAGTCGGGTGTCATTTGTAAGTTGGATGTGGAGAAGGCTTATGATCATTGTTAACTGGAACTTCTTGATATATGTATTGGATCATATAGGGTTTGATGAGAGGTGGAGAAGGTGGATTGAGAAATGTATTTCCACTTTTTTTTTTTTTTTTTTTAATTATGGGGTGCTTGAAGATTTTTTCACAAGCTTGTGGGGTTTGAGACAAAGGGATCCTTTATTCCTGCAACTATTTACATTAGTGATGGTGGTGGTAAGTCGTATGATTTATAGAGCAGTTTTCATATCATAGGCTTCTTGAAAGGTTTTGGGGTTAGTAATATGTGGGGGTTCCCCTATTTCGACATCTCACATTTTGTTCAGCAAATGACAGTATTATCTTTTGCGAATGCAGAGGATTCAACTTCATTATTTGTGATGTATCTTATATGTTTTGAGGCGATGTCTGATTTACACATTAATTTAGCTAAATCAAATATTATTCCTGGGAAGAATGTGGAGGATGTTAGATGTTTTGGCTGCCAATCTAAGATGTGCCATGCAGGGCTTTGCCTATTTCTTAATTGCGGTTACCTCTTGGATTTGCCTTCAAGGTGATGGTGGTATGAAATGCGGTTGTGGAAAGATTGAAAAGGCAGTTGGCGGGTGGAAGAGGCAATATTTGTTAAGGGACTGGAAGTTGACACTTACTAAAAACACCCCTTCTAGCTTGCCCACTCGACTTATTTTATGGCCCCCTTTTCAATCCTAGTTTTAGTTGTTGAACGGTTGGAGAAGCTTCAAAGGGATTTTTGTGAATTAGTGTGGGCAAGGATTTTAAGTGTTACCTTGCTTACTTGTGACAAGGTGTGCTCCCCCTTGAATTGTTGGGGGTCTTGGTGTGCGTTCCCTTAGACAGTTTAATAAGGCATTGTTTGGGAATTGGTTATGGAGGTTTGCAATGGAATCTGATTGCCTTTGGCACAAGGTTGTGGATGGAAAATATGTGTGAGTCCTTGTGGGTGGACCTCAATTGAGGTGGTAGCTTGTATGGGGTAAGCTTATGGAAAGGGATAAGAAATGGGTGGAGTGACTTCTGGCTGATTCAGTTTGTAGTGGGGTATGGGAATAGGGTTTGTTTTTGGCTTGATGTTTAGTGTTGTGATGTCCTGCTGAAGAGAAGATTTTCGGTTCTATTTTGTATTGCTTTCAGTAGAGATGAGGGTGGCTGACTATATGCACATTTGCAGACCAGGGGTGGTTTGGGACTCACATTTTTTTAGGGGGTTTTTGGATTGGAAGTTACCTTCGGTGATGGATTTCATGGAGCTTTTATATAGGACTTGAGTCGGTCGTTTAGAGGGAAGATGCTTTTGCTGGAAGCCTGGCTTGAATGGCAGCTTTGGAGTCAGATCCTATTACAAGGTGCTAGGATAGCAACATTGGGGGGAGGCAAGGGCAGGAGCACTAGTGGGCTAGGCCGCGCTATACCCCCCAAAACTCTAGGAAATATTTTTTATACATGTAAAAATTTTGGCTATTTCTATATTAGCCCACCTCAAAATTGTGGCCCAGCCCAATCTTTATCTATTATTTCTCTCATTTCTCACCCTAAAATTTTAGCTCACCCCTAGTTTTTATTTGGCCCAACCCAAAATTCCAGCTAAAATTTTCTAGCCCCCTGCTAATTTTTTTCCTGGTTCCGTCCTTGGGGGAGGGGGTTTCTGTGGAAAGGTATTTGGAGGGCTTCCATCCCTATCATTTTGTATGTGGACTGCAGTGTTAGAAGCAAAATTCTTACATTGGATAATCTGGGGAAAAAGGGGAAGATGCTTTCCAATTTGTGCTGCATGTGTAAGAGACTGGAAGAGTCTACAAATCTTTTACTTCTGCGTTGTGTGTTGCTAAATATGTTTGGTCTATGCTTTTATGGTTTTTGGGGTGTTTTGGATCCTGCTTAGGTCAGTAAGGATCTTTTATTGTGTTGGATGACAGCCTGTCCTTCAAGTAGGGTTTGGCAAGCCTGGAGAGCAGCTTCTCTCTGTGTGATGTGTCTTTGGTGTGAATGCAATTTGTGCACATTTAAGGAGGTCAATTTGAATGTCCAAATAATGCAGTCAATTTGCTCATATTTGAAGAAATTGGTATCTTGCATGCTTTAATGTTCAACCATTGAAGCAGGTGGCACGGAACTGGGGTTCACCCTGGAATTGTATTGTTGAACACTTAACAGAAAATGCCGAAGAATCAAACGGATTTGTTTAGATACATTTTTCTTTCTTTTTTTCAGAATGAAAACAATTAAAATTTTGGAAATACATGTGTTTTCAGATCATTTCTATTTTCTAATGAACTTGAGTTTTTGAAAACACAAAAAGCTTTTTTCAGTAGTCTCCTTAAAACAGGGTCTTTACAGAAAAATTTCGAAAACAATTTTTGAAGATAACTAAGTGTTTTTATTTTTTCCCTTTTTGAGAATAGAAAATAGTTTTTGAAAATGTAACAAACCAGGAGTTACTTGGATTTTTTGTGAACCTTTCAAGTTTGTTAGGCTTGAAGAGAGTGAAAGAAAGGATTTGGCAGTTGGGCTGGGTTGAAGTGGAACTGGTGCCCACAGAGTGAGATATGATTAAGTCCTTGATATCAGAGTAGACATACATCTAATAATTTTCAAATTTTTTTCTATGAACTTTTCTGTCCTAGATTGGAATATCACACATCTTTAGGTTCTTAATTCTTAAAGTTAAGGATCAAGATTTACTTTCAGCATGTAGCTTTGCCTGAGCCTCACTAGAAAGTCAAGGGGCTGTCTTCCCTCCCCCAAAACCAAAAAAAAAAAATGGCTTTGTGGTTCATATAGGATATTGGATCTGGTAACAATGATTTTGTTTGAGATTTCAAATGGTCTCAAACCATAACTTCTGAAAGCAAACACAATAGATGGGCCCGCAGATCTGTCATATGATGCTCCCAAAACAACTTGCCATTCTTATTTAATTGTACATACTTTGTTTGAATCGAGAGACAGTGGTTGGGAAACTTTTTTTTTTAAAAAAAAAAAAAATTGCTAGCCCAGATCTGTCATATGATGCTCCTGTAACAACTTACTATTCTAAATTACTCTTATTTAATTTTACATACTAAAATTGAATCCAGAAAGAGTGGTTGGGAAACTTTTTTTTTTTTTATTAAATTGCTAGCGCAACTATTGACTCAAAGTAAAGGTAAGAGACAAACCCATCTTGTTCTCTGCAATTTGTTGTTGCTTGCAAGCTCCAAACATGTGGTGTCAGAAACTTTGCCCCATCCTTAGCATGCTCTGTTTTTAATTGCTAATTTTTAGACCCTTCTAAATAAGTTCTCTACGCATACTTGGTTTTAGGCAAGGGGGTTTGATTGCTAGAATTTTTCTCAATAGTTATCCTAATTGGTCATATGATCACATAATTGGTTTCTCTGGCATCGGTTGCGTTGTGGTTGTTGAGTGTTCCACTGGGTTATAGTTCTTTGCTGTAATTTTGGTCTGCCCGCTTTCTTCTGTTTTAAGTAATAACATTAATGAAGATAACTCAGTATTAAATCTCACATTATAAATTTAAAGAATAATAAAGCAGAAATTGTGAAGAGAATGCAGCGAGGTCGATCTGCTAATGTGCTTTTATGTTGACCGTTCACATTTATGTAAGAAAACATAGGAAAGGTTGGCAGGGAACTCCTAACAAGCAATTAAAGTCCCTGACCCCCCCCCCCCCCCCCACCCACAAAAAAAAAAAAAACATCAATACCTATAACCGTGCTATGCCTCTGTTTTCATCTATGTACATGAGAGGTTGTTCGCCATATCTAGGAAGAAAATCCTGGGCTACTGATATACAAGTTTCCTAGAGCTGCCTAGTTTTATCAATTTAACTATAGACTTATATGGAAGGAAGCACAAGCAGTTTTTCTGTTATTGTTATTTCGTACTTTTTTTTTTGGTGGGGTGAGGGGAGGTGGGTGAGTATCATATTTATCTAGAAGGATTTGGATTTTTGCCAATGGAGCTGGGTAGTTTTTTGCGTTTTGACAATGAACTTATCACTAGGTTACTCAAGGAAAAGTTGAAGATAGAGTAATTTCAACTAATTACTGTTACAGTATCCTCTCCTATCCCATAGTGAAATGGAAAGTGGAAAACGAGAAAAGAAAAAAAGGGGGGGGGGGGATTCACCACTCTTTGATCCTAGAATGACTTGAATTATATGTTTAAATTAATCTTTTCTCAAATAGTCAAAGCATGCTTTATGTAGGTAAGGCTTAAATTGGAAACATAATTGATGTGAAATAAGTTTCTGTCTTTTTTTTTGGCTATGAAACTGCCTTGAATTATTTGAATGTGATCTATAAATTTGGATCAAACTCTACTGTGACTGTTTATTATTGAACTTCATTGAAAGTAATTCTTCTGTAAAAGTGCTTACCCATGCACCCTTACTATCCATGACGGTTGAAATGATCCCTTCCCTTGTCTGTCCAAAATGCAGTTACTACTGTGACTGACATGGCATGGGAATCACTGGTCTTGGAAGGCTGATGATCCTGTGCTGGTCGAGTTCTGGGCCCCATAGTGTGGGCCATGTCGTATGATTCATCCAGTAATAGCCGAGCTGTCAAAGCAATATGCTGGAAAGCTAAAGTTTTTTAAGCTGAATACTGACAATAGTCCTTCAATTGCGACCCAATATGGAATTCGAAGCATACCAACAATCATTATCTTTGTCAAAGGTGAGAAGAAAGATGCATGTCATTGGTGCTGTGCCTAAAAGCACTCTAACAGCCAGCATTGAGAAATTCTTGTAGAAGGGGGGGTAAGTAAATGCATTCGCTAGATTTCGCTGTTCCTATATTCTCTTGAATGATTTTTCATGTTATGAGGCCTGATTTCAAGCCAAGAAAATCAAAACAATTTTGTTTAGTTTTGGAAGCTTCATTTATCATGTTTGTGTGATTTACATTAATCTTTTGTTTCTTACACAGTTGAACTTTTCGAATGAGAATATTGGCTTCAGCTTGGCTTAAAATTAGGTGACCAAACGTAATGGGAAGTTTTGAATGGTTATTTTTTTGTCAATGCATGAATTGAAATTTGGGGTTCAATATCTGATTCTATTATGACCCTGATCCACTCCTCTTAATTTCTTCTAAGAATCAAATTCAGAATTCTTTGTATTCTATAAATTTTAAAATTGACTTCTTTTTCACATGGATTCTATAAATTTGTGTTAAAAAAGTATGGATATTATACACAATTGTTTCTTTCTTTTCAATTGTTTGCACTAAGAACAGACATTGGGCCCATTAGGTGTGTTTGTTTGCCGAGTTTTAAGATATTATACACAATGGAACCTCACAGGAAAATTTATTCCTTGATGCTGATGGATCAACCAAAGATGTACTAGGAAAACCATTATTTAGTGTCTGATTGTGATTATTAAGCTACATTATTTAGTTTCTGATTGTGATTATTAAGCCTGTGACTCAATTTGGCACCGAGAAATGGCAAGATAAGCAGATTTGACTCCATATCCTGCAAGATTTTGGATCTCTTTCGAATAACTGACTTCTTAGTTCTAACCATTTCTGGGGTTCGCAGCTCCTAATAACACATCAAACTCTAATCACAAAAATTTCAACCGAGTAATTCACAAAATGTCTATACCTCGTTGAGACAAAAATAAACAATAAAAAATAAATAAAAGATAAACATTGTTGTGCACACATTGTACAATTATATTAAATTGATTTTCCAACACTATGTTTCAGTTTTATTTATTTATTTTCTAGAGGAAAAAATTGTTGTTATGGAAGGGAAGTGGGTAGTTTATTAACTTTTGTTAAAGAGATACAACTAGGACTTGAATGCTAATCAGACTTGTTTTTCTGTTCCATAGTTGCTGTCATTGTTGGGGGGAAAAACATTGATTTAAGTTTGTTTTAATAGTCTTTGCCTAAGGGTGCTGGCGCCGTGAAAGAATTTACTTATCACAAAGAAAAGAAAAAAATCTGTGCTTATGTGTAGAATAACTAAGGCGTTAACCAACTAGGGCTAGTCTAGTTAGCCATCCATACCTTCCCTCAAAGGGAAGGTCAGGGTTCAAGTCTCATTCATTTGTTAGGGGAATGTGAGCATCTATTTCCATCCAGTCATGAGTTGGGTCGGGTTGTTTGTTGAGGACCCGTGTTTGAGACGCTCTTGCTGTTGTCAAATTGTGTAGTCTTTAGTTGCTTTTAATGTTGTAATTGTACTTATTCAATTGATTGTAATACATAAATTGTAAGCTTCTATCCAAAAAATAACAAAGGCTTTTGATTTGAATATACCAATAATCTCTCTTTGGCTTTTGAAATCTTGTTCATCTCTTAGTTCTCAATATATATATATATATATATATTATTCACTTCCCATTTTAAGGTTTCTTCTTGATTCCTGAAAAAGAGAAAAAACCCTTCCATGAATTGCCAGTTTTTCACATAGGAGGAGATGGGTGATTCTGGTATCCTAACCACGACAGGGGTCATTGATACTTAGAAATTGGAGGGGTGGTTTTGATATTCAACTGCCTTACTAGAGTCCCTAGTTTCCTTTGCCATAAATGAACCTATATGTAAGACTTACTCATTCCATTGCTGTTGATCCATCAGTATCTGGGTTACAGTTTCAACTTTCAGGTGCAACTGGATTAGTGAAATGTCAACCAGATATGCAAGTTGGTGCCTTCAATTGTGGTGTAATAGTCTCTTTTTCAATTTGAAGAGACTTAAGTTGTGCTTGGATAGTGATTCAGATATAATTTTTTAAAAAATATTTTTAAAAATTTTATAATTAATGTTTTAAAAACTATAAAAATGCATTTGAATATGATAATTTAAATTATAAAAAATTAAAAAAAATTTAAAATTAATAACTTGCTAAACACGTATCCCGCGTTTTGAAATTAAAAATCTGTATTTGAAAACCTAAATTAGACTTTCTTCTTGACCGGATAACTGATGCCGACGTCATGCCCACCCCGGAGGTAACTGATATTATAAGAAATTTTGAGGGAGTTTTGATTAGGATTTTAATTACATCAGTTAGATTGATTGAGGCTGCCCAGAATGATGATGTTGTGCACACACCATGTAGGTTTGTTGGTTTGATGCAATTCAGTTTGTGAATGCATGGTTCCTTATTAAATACTCCATGGGCTCCTTTGGGATATCTTCTCTACAAGCGAAAGTTTGTGCTAAATAGTTGTGGAATGAAGTATCGGTTTATGATTCGGCCACACAACCAAATGTTGCAATTGGTGGAGTCAGTTCCGGGTCATCAAAAATAAAAAAGTTTGTGATTGCATGCAAAAGATTAATGCTAGAGATCACAATATTTGTGCTAAGTGGGTTTGTGAGGTAGTTCTCTCAACTCACTATGTCCCTTTCCCATGGTATAATTCCATTGAAAAGTTTGAGTAAACGGCCAAGCACGATTTGGGTTGAGGGCATTGGATGAAGACAACACAACAATGATTTGGTACATTGGGAGCGAAGAGTAATTATTCAGTGGGATCGTCACTCCATGTCATTATGTGAGAGTGTCTCACAACCCAAAGTATATTTCATCTTTTTTCAGCAATCAAAGGGAGCGTTGCGGTGACCTAAATCAATCACTATCATCTAACTTATATTTTAATTCCTTCCCAAAAAATAAGGTTATATTTTATTTGTAATTTTGTCTCTATTAAGGGTGGGGAACAGTGGGAGACCCATTGACCTTTACTTACCTGAAGAATTGTAGACTTTGTGATATATCTAAGTTATTTGGTTGATTGAGAATACTCTGGCTTTTAAGCAATTAAGACCAAAAGTTTTGTGACGTACCTTCAATATTAAGAAGTGAGAAACCTTCTGACCTTTAGCTTCACTAATGTGTTGCAGATTAGGTATCGACTTTAAAACTATTAACTCTCTCTCTCTAAATTATTGATAGTAACAACACAACCAACACACACACATATATATATTAGGTATGTGAGTGTATTACATATTTGTTGTTGACATCTAATAGCAAGGGATGGGATAAGGCCAGGATTTACATAAAAAAAAAAAAAAAAAAAAGAAAAGAAAAAATCTTAGTACTACTGTTCCATTGTTCTTGTCTTTTGGACCATGGTAGAGACTCTGGTTAAATGCATGTTATGGTAAAGTTTTGATGGCAAAAATGGACTCCTTGTGTGTTAATCTTGATTTTTCCTTTTAAGTTTTCATCTCAACATTCATTATATATATATATATATGTGTGTGTGTGTGTGTGTGTGTGTGTGTGTGTGTGATATGCACAATATAGGAAGTTCATATTAACTGATTTAATCCAGGCCTATCATTCAAACGTGGAATAAAAAACAGGGTAGAGTAAGGAAGTGTATCTATCTTATATTATAGACTAATGACTGAAAGATCATCTGTTATTATCCAATCTGAGCTGGTTTTGAGTCTTAAAACATGGCTTGCAAGCAACAGAAACCAAAAAAGATAACATTTCAGAGATGAATGGCTGACTGTTTTAGTCCGTACTGATTTTCCATGCAGGTGGGAACACTCTCAAACTTGCTTTCAACAATGGCTAAAGCGTACAGGGGACATATTGAAAACTTAAGGCTTATCTTTTAAGGACTTTGAGAAAGAAATCTCATATAATTCTTGTGATGCTGATGTGATTCAATTATGCCGAGGAACACCCACTTGGTGCAGGATTTGAAGTTATCATGTGGTTGTCAAAGGGTTTCATCCAGCTGCGAGGTCAGTAATTTATTTTTGAGGAACAATTTTTTTGTTAAATATTTGATAATAATTTTAAATTTGAAAAAGTATCAAAATTTAATATTAATTTATAATGTTGTTAATGAGTAACCAAATTCATTGACATAATTGAATTTACAAATTAGATAAGAAGTTCAATCAATTAAAAGGACTTTTAAAAAACTTTAAACTTTACAAAAAAAAAATTTTAAAAACTCAATTAAGGGTCAAATTGAAATTAAAATAAAGGTAAAGTATGAAATATTTTAGACTTGGGAGTGCAAAAATATAAATGAAAATGATAAATTTGAAGTTTTTTTTGAAAAGCATAAAAAAAAAAAATTTTAAAATTGAGAGACACAATTGCCCGTAGGCCTTATCTAGCCACATCCATGGTTTCTTCAACACTCTTCTTATGGTGATTTTAACACGGATCTGCGTAATTTCTTGGTGTAATGATGTAATATATAGTGATTTTAACACACAAATTTGGATCATTACTTGTTATAATGATATAATACTTTGTCAAGCGTGGTAAAAGGAATTGTCAAAGATTAAGTCGGTCTTAAGTATATCAACAATCCCTCTCTCTCTCTCTCTGTGTATATATATATAGTGGATGCACATGTCAGATTTTAAGTCATAGCTATTTAATTTTTGTGAAATAAATAAACTAATGAATCCATGTACTTGGAAAAGGATGACATTTCATTTGCAGAAGCATTTCTACAGATTCATTCATATATTATTATATTTAGACAATTAATATATTATAAATATATAATATGTCCAATATTGCTATCAGGGCAAGTTGTCCGTTTCCCAGTCATGTTCTGCGATGTAATGATAGCAAAAAAACGAGAGGAGGAAGCTGTTGCCTATTGGTTTGGTTTGCCAATCATGTACAGCTATTGATTAAGACATGCCCAACAATTATCATAATTATTGATGAACGAGTCTATGATCTTATATGTGGGTTGGGGGATTTGTTTGGATGGTGTCGATACAGCAATCTAGATATTACAATTTTTTATTTTTTTTAAAAAATCCATCAATCATCAACTATCATACATGTAGCATAAAAGTTTTGAAGTCAACTTTCCAAATGTTACTTGATAAGACGAGTTTTAAATAACTAGATGAGCTACACTCAGAAGTTATATGGACTTGAATTTTTATAATTATCCGAATTCATGACTTAATCCTACAGACGAGTTTTAAATAACTAGATGAGCTGCACTCATAATTTGTTTGGAGTTGAATTTTTATAGTTATCCGAATTCATGACTTAATCCTATACGTATTAAGGACTGGGTTGTGTGAAAACAACCAGAGAAATTTTTTATTAAAATCAAGCTTTAAGAGATAAATCATTTTCGGAACTTGTGTGGACTTGAATTCTCGTAGTTGTCTAAATTTACGACTTAATCTTTCGCACATTAAGGAGTTGGTTCATGTAGAAACTACTAAAGGGAATCAAGCCTTAAGGGATATTCTCTTGGTATTGGCCTTGTTTACAATACATGTACAATAAAAGTTTTTTTTTAAAAGCTAGCTAACAAATAAAACTAAATTCTAATTTACAAGAGACACAAATCATTGATAATTTTTTGGAACACTGTTTTCTTGGCAAGTGCCTCTATCACTACTATGGCTCGTATGGTATATTGTTTATATGACTATAAGCAACAATATATGGACTCAAGTGATATATATATATATATACACACACACACACACACACACACAGATAGACACACACATTTACATATAAAGTTGCAATTAGATATCTTAATTCATAGTGCCTATTTAATTATTCTTTGATAATTGTCATCAGTTTGTTATAATCTTCATTCTTCCGTGTGTCGCCTTTCAACCTTCGGCCGGCCAAAAAATATCTTTGATCATGACCTAGATATAAGCCGAAATTTGAAGGATATTATATATACTTGGCAATTATAATATATAGCATATTTGTTTCAAACCTTTAAAAGTACGAAGATTCCAACTAGCCCGGCTATACGTACAGTTCTTTATATATATATATATATATATATATCTATCGAGAGAGAGAGAGAGAGAGAGAGTTTTCTAGCTGCTTTCAGTTTCAATATTGGTTCCATAGTCACCTTATCCTTAAAACATGGAACAAATATATTCTGTCAAGTTGGTTTTGTAAGTATTACTGTTACTTTAAAACAATAATGCTATATTTTTCAAATTTGTATTTAAAATAAAGTGACACTTATATATAATTGTTTATATATATATATATAGTTATGTATGTGATATAATTATATATTAATTACATGATTTAAGAAATGTTAATAATATGATGTAATGTCACGTTATTTGAAATAAAAATATGAGAAGTATAGTGTTACTCAATGCAAAAAAGTCTTAAGCAAACATATAATAATGGTGTTTACTCTGTTTTAAAATTGCTATAACCTAAACAGATTAAGCCATCAGTTAATTAGTCCCCTAGGCTTGTAGTTAGGACTTTTTTTTTACTTTTTTCTTTTAATTACCAATTAATATTTATTGGTAAATAAACAAAATATGTTTTTACAATAACCACAATAAATTATAAACCAAACTAGTTGAAATATCAAAATACAAAAAAAAAAGAAAAGAAATAATATAAAAAAGGAAATTAGACTAGAAATAAAATTAGAAAATATATTTACCATCTTTGTTTCAAACCTTTGAGAGTAGACTCCATCAAGAACTAACCCAGCTATACAGAAACAGTGTACTTTCTCTCTCTATAATATAGGATGACAGATCACAGATGGTTTACTTTTTGTTTAGAGATAGGAAGAGGAATTTTTATTTTAATTTTTGGGTTGATTTTTAATAAGAATATTGTTTGAAATCAGTGTCACAGAGTTTTCTATTCTTCTGGGAGGAGAAGGGGCGCTTGATACCTCCTCAATCTTGATAAGGACATGTAACATTTTTTTAATACTAAAATTCGAGGTAGGTTACTTCATCTTATCTTGTCTTGATTATATTTTAAAATTATAATTTTTTTTTAATATTATCATATCATTTTATATATAAATCTAAATATGTATGTATAACTTGTATTATAGATTTTTATTTATAATAATATTAACTGGTAAGCCTTTTTCAAGTTGTTATTTAGAAGGGATCATATATAGGGCGTGGTTAGCCTTCTTTTCTTTTTAAATTAATAAAAAATCGCATCTCTTCTCTGAGAAGCTTCCCTTGTCAATTTTCAAGTCGTTATCTAAAAGGAATCATATATAGTGCGCGGTTAGCCTTTTTTTCTTCTTTTTTCTTTTTTGATTAATTAAAAATATCATCTCTTCCCCGAGAAACTTCTAATAAAATATTGACAACGTTGAATTATCCTGAATAATTTTTTTTTCTCTTAAAATAATTTAAAAAAGTTGCACACAGTAACAAAAAAAGAAAAAAGAATTTTAACCGCACACAAAAGTTACAAACGTATGTATGTAAAACATTCTTATAAAGAGAATTAGTAATATTATTATCGGCACATAAGCCTATATGTCAATACTTGAATTTTGTTTTTGTCTTATTTGAATGTTTAGTAAAAAATAAAGCGAGAAAAAAACTATTATCTTTTATTCAAATAGTCAAAAGAAAAGAATAAAAAACAAAATATATATATATATATATATATAAAATATTTGAAAATTATATCTTTTTTTATTTGACTGTTATCCTATTTTAAAACTAATATATGAAAGGCATTTTTAATATTTAAAAAAATCTTATGAGTTTTCTTTTCTCTTCAAATCTTTTTATTTTTAAAGAAATTGTGGGCTTATTTGCTAAACTGAATTATGTACATTCCCTTAAACATGACAAGTGGACAAAGGTGGCACCGAATCAATGGCTCTCATGGTGTCCGATCCAACGCCTGTGGTTTCACGGACTCGCGGAGTGAAGTGAGGTCTGGGCTCCGTGTCGGGAAGGTGAATTAATGTCCAGAGCAGCGCGCACGCCACGCCCCTGTTCCATGTTCCTTTTGTGTTGACTTACTATTGCTTACTTTGACCCCGTAACTGCTGAGACCAGTCTTTGAGTCATTAACAGTTTTTAATTATTTATTATTAATTAGGCTAGTTGACTCATCTGAAATAAAATATTTCTTATTTACATTTGTTTCTCGAATTCATGTTTTGGAAGCACTTGATATTTCACAGTATATTTCTTTTTATACAATTATTTAGTATTTTATTTATTAATTATTTTTAAAGATCAAGCATTTTTTTTCACATTAACAAGTGAAAATAATTATTAAAAATATGAGGCCAAATACACCAACTGAGCAAAAGAAAGTATTGATAATGTAATAGATAAACAAATAATTAGAAAGATAGGTTTACTGATGGAGCAAAAAGCTTACGCTGCACATGCATGTGCTAGATCAGTACCCAAATGGGGGCATGACATGAATGCCACTTCACTATAAAGTCTTCCCATTATATGTATATGTACCAACCCTTAAATGTGGTCAGAGACCATATACATTGAATTTATGGGTACACCATGTACCAAATTAAAATAACAAAAATAAATTTAATATAGTATTATTATCTATATAATGGACCTAAACTTATCATACATTTTTTTTTTTGTGTATACATATAAGCAACATAAGGGCCACTAATATGGACGGCGCCACATTGGGTTAATTGACCCCTCAAACTTTTTTATTCAAAAATTCTCTATATATTTTTTTAAAATTTTTAACACGCCCTTTTAATTTTTATTTTTCACTTTCTCGAAGTTAAAGTTTTTCATTCTTTTTTTTTTAATTTTAATTTTAATTTGACTTCTCAACAAAAATTTGATCAAATTTTTGGACCCTTTTTTTATAGTTTGAATTTCTTATCTACTTTGCAAGTTTTTTCATATCAATAAATTTAATTATTTATCAATTAAAATTAATTTTTTTACTTCTTTAATATTAAAATTTATTATTGAATATCAAGAACAAATTTTTCCCTCCCTCGCACAAATTTTTGGTTCCCTGCTAACATTTTTTTACATCGTTAACGTGAGTTCGATCCCCCTCCTCAAATAAAAAAAATAAAGCCAATCATTTAAATATAATTTGGTGACCCCAAAATGATTGAGGATTTTATTATTCCTCTTTTAATAATAATGATTACTTCTTAGATAATGGGAGAACTATGGTCTACTCAACCAAAAACTTGTACTTGCTGGATTTTAAAACCATAATATGTTACCTTAAACAACATTATCAATACTTCATAAATTTAGTGATGTCCCTCAATCAACACCACTTTTATAAAGGCATTGACACAAACTATTATTCTAATCTTATTAAATTAGAACGAGGGTTTGGTTGGCATTATTTTACTTTTGTCTGACATATTTTATATTTTTTGGTCAGCGCTATATTGTTGTCACAATTTTGTGTATAAAAATAATTGAAAAAAAAAAGATAAATAACCACCAAAAAAGGATGAAAAATACAAATAAAGTGGGAAACAGCACTATGCAATATATTTATGAGGATATATATATATATATATATATGATTGAAATGTAATATATTATATAATATCGGAGGTCAAATAGTTTTGTTTATGAGGATATAAAATAAGAGCTCCGTATGTTTCTAGATTAATAATTAATCATATGAGTCCAATTCAGAAGTTCTAAACTTGTAATCCATCAAACACCATCTGTTTGTTGCTAGACAATTTATATATAATTTGTTTAGCTTTTCTTCCTCGTTCTTCACTCTTTTCGACGGACGGCATTTTATATGTATACATATTATAAATAAATGAGAACACGGTTTAACGTTTTGTTTGTGTAAAAGTGCGAGATTCACGTAATGTGCAACTGCAGAAATGACGCCCTACTTTTGTTGCATATGTTTTCTCACTTTGTTCTTATTATATAATATATAATATATTACACTAAATTATATATATATATAGATCAAAATTTATATAAATTTTTGTATATATAGTATTTTTAAATATTAAAGTTTTATTACATATAATATATTTATATACATCCAAAAATCTTTCACCCCAACCTGAAAGAAAAAATTCTAGTCCCCTTCTAAATTTTTTTTTTCTAGTTCCACTCTTATGTATATATACTATTTACAAAAAAGAAACTCATATTTTATAATCATTTTTATCAAATACTCAATTATTTCTCTCTATATGGGCTCTTCCATAATTAAAGCTCTTTCAAACAACTTGTATGTTACTTTTTTTTTAAAAAAAATGAAATACTTTTATAGGAATTTTTTTTTTTAAAAAAAAGAAAATTACAATTAATCTCAAAAGTGAATACTTAATCTACTACAATCATGATATGGTTAGATTTTTTGTCAAAGGTGAGAAGAAAGATGCAGTCATTGGTGCTGTGCCTAAAAGCACTCTTAACAGCCAGCATTGAGAAATTCTTGTAGAAGTGGGGTAAGTAAATGCATTCGCAAGATTTTGCTGTTCTATATTCTCTTGAATGATTTTTCATGTTATGAGGCCTGATTTCAAGCCAAGAAAATCAAAACAATTTTGTACAGTTTTGGAAGCTTCATTTATCATGTTTGTGTGATTTACATTAATCTTTTGTTTCTTACACAGTTGAACTTTTTGAATGAGAATATTGGCTTCGGCTTGGCTTAAAATTAGGTGACCAAATGTAATGGGAGTTTTGAATGGTTATTTTTTTGTCAATGCATAAATTGAAATTTGGGGTTCTACATCTGATTCTATTAGGACCCTGGTCCACTCCTCTTGATTTCTTCTAAGAATCAAATCTCAGAATTCTTTGTATTCTATAAATTTTAAAATTGACTTCTTTTTCACATGGATTCTATAAATTTGTGTTAAAAAAGTATGGATATTATACACTATTGTTTCTTTCTTTTCAATTGTTTGCACTAAGAACAGACATTGGGCCCATTAGGTGTGTTTGTTTGCCTGACTTTTAAGATATTATACACAATGGAACCTCACAAGAAAATTTATTCCTTGATGCTGATGGATGAACCAAAGATAGACGAGGAAAACCATTATTTAGTGTCTGATTGTGATTATTAAACTCCATTTTTTAGTTTCTGATTGTGATTATTAAGCCTGTGACTCAATTTGGCACTGAGAAATGGCAAGATAAGCAGATTTGACTCCATATCCTGCAAGATTTTGGATCTCTTTCGAATCACTGACTTCTTAGTTCTAACCATTTCTGGGGTTCACAGCTCCTAATAACACATCAAACTCTAATCACAAAAATTTCAACATAGTAATTCACAAAATGTCTTTACCTCGTTGCGACAAAATAAAAAATAAAAAATAAATAAAAGATAAACATTGTTGTACACACATTGTACAATTGTATTAAATTGATTTTCCAACACTATGTTTCAGTTTTATTTATTTATTTTCTGGAGGAAAAAATTGTTGTTATGGAAGGGAAGTGGGTAGTTTATTAACTTTGTTAAAGAGATACAACTAGGACTTGAATGCTACTCAGACTTGTTTTTCTGTTTCATAGTTGCTGTCATTGTTGGGGGAAAAAACATTTATTTAAGTTTGTTTTAATAGTCTTTGCCTAAGGGTGCTGGCGCTGCAAAGGAATTTACTTATCAAAAAGAAAAGAAAAAAATCTTTGCTTATGGGTAGAATAACTAAGGCGTTAACCAACTGGGACTAACCTAGTTGGCCATCCTTGCCTTCCCTCAAAGGGAAGGTCAGGGTTCAAGTATCACTCCCATGGGTTCAAGTCTCATTCATTTGTTAGGGGGATGTGAGCATCTATTTCCATCCAGTCATGATCTGGGTTGGGTTGTTTGTCTAGGACCCGTGTTTGAGACGCTCTTGCTGTTGTTAAATTGTGTAGTCTTCAGTTGCTTTTAATGCTGTAATTGTACTTGTTCAATTGATTGTAATACATGAATTGTAAGCTTCTATCCAAAAAATAACAAAGGCTTTTGATTTGAATATACCAATAATCTCTCTTTGGCTTTTGAAATCTTGTTCATCTCTTAGTTCTCAATATATATATATATATATATATATATATATATATATATATATATATATATATATTAATCACTTCCCATTTTAAGGTTTCTTCTTGATTCCTGAAAAAGAAAAAAGACCCTTCCATGAATTGTCAGTTTTTCACATAGGAGGAGATGGGTGATTCTGGCATCATAACCACGAGGGGGTCATTGATACTTAGAAATTGGAGGGGTGGTTTTGATATTCCAACTGCCTTACTAGAGTCACTAGTTTCCTTTGCCATAAGTGAACCTATATGTAAGACTTACTCATTCCATTGCTGTTGATCCATCAGTATTTGGGTTTACAGTTTCAACTTTCAGGTGCAACCGGATTAGTGAAATGTCAACCAGATATGCAAGTTGGTGCCTTCAATTGTGGTGTAATAGTCTCTTTTTCAATTTGAAGAGACTTAGATTTTCTTCTTGACCGGATAACTGATGCTGACGTCATAACCCACCCGGAGGTAACTGATATTACAAGAAATTTGGAGGGAGTTTTGATTAGGATTTTATTTACATCAGTTAGATTGATTGAGGCTGCCCAGAATGATGATGTTGTGCACACACGATGTAGGTTTGTTGGTTTGATGCAATTCAGTTTGTGATTGCATGGTCCCTGGTTAAATACTCCATGGGCTCCCTTTGGGATATCCTCTCTGCAAGTGAAAGTTTGTGCGAAATAGTTATGGAAGGGAGTACTGGTTTACGATTTGGCCACGTGACCGAATGTTGTGGTTGGTGGAGTCAGTTCCGGGTCATCAAAAATAAAAAGTTTGTGATTGCGTGCGAAAGATTAATGCTAGAGATCACAATATTTGTACTAAGTGGGTTTTTGAGGTAGTTCTCAATCCCAAGGTATAATTCCATTGAAAAGTTTGAGTAAACGGCCGAGCACGATTTGGGTTGAGGGAATTGGATGAAGACAACATGGCAATGATTTGGTACATTGGGAGCGAGGAGTAATTATTCAGTGGGATCGTCACTCTACATCATTATGTGACAGTGTTTCACAACCCAAAGTATATTTCATCTTTTTTCAGCAATCAAAGGGAGCATTGTGGTGTCCTAAATCAATCACTATCATCTAACTTATATTTTAATTCCTTCCAAAAAAAAAAGGTTATATTTTAATTTGTAATTTTGTCTCTATTAAGGGTGGGGAACAGTGGGAGACCCATTGACCTTTACTTACCTGAAGAGTTGTAGACTTTGTGATATATCTAAGTTATCTGGTTGATTGAGAATACTCTGGCTTTTAAGCAATTAAGACCAAAAGTTTTGTGACATACCTTCAATATTAAGAAGTGAGAAACCTTCTGACCCTTAGCTTCACTAATGTGTTGCAGATTAGGTATCGACTTTTATATGACTTAAAACTACTAACTCTCTCTCTGTCTAAATTATTGATAGTAACAACACAACCAACATACACACACACACACACACACACATATATATATATATTAGGTATGTGTGTGTATTACATATTTGTTGTTGACTTCTAATAGCAAGGGATGGGATAAGAACACTTGGATTTACAAAAAAAAAAAAAAAAAGAAAAGAAAAGAAAAAATCTTAGTACTACTGTTCCATTGTTCTTGTCTTTTGACCATGGTAGAGACTCTGGTTAAATACATGTTATGGTAAAGTTTTGATGGCAAAAATGGACTCCTTGTGTGTTAATCTTGATTTTTCCTTTAATTTTTCATCTCAACATTCATTATATATATATACATATATATGTATGTGTGTGTGTGTGTGCACGCGTGTGTGTGTGTGTGATATGCACAATATAGGAAGTTCATATTAACTGATTTAATCCAGGCCTATCATTCAAACGTGGAATAAAAAACAGGGTAAAGTAAGGAAGTGTATCTATCTTATATTCTAGACTAATGACTGAAAGATCATCTGTTATTATCCAATCTGAGCTGGTTTTGAGTCTGAAAACATGGCTTGCAAGCAACAGAAACCAAAAAAAGATAACATTTCAGAGATGAATGGCTGACTGTTTTAGTCCGTACTGATTTTCCATGCAGGTGGGAACACTCTCAAACTTGCTTTCAACAATGGCTAAAGCGTACAGGGGACAAATTGAAAACTTAAGGCTTATCTTTTAAGGACTTCGAGAAAGAAATCTCATATAATTCTTGTGATGCTGATGTGATTCAATTATACCGAGGAACACCCACTTGGTGCAGGATTTGAAGTTATCATGTGGTTGTCAAAGGGTTTCATCCAGCTGCGAGGTCAGTAATTTATTTTTGAGGAACAATTTTTTTGTTAAATATTTGATAATAAATTTTAAATTTGAAAAAGTATCAAAATTTAATATTAATTTATAATGTTGTTAATGAGTAACCAAATTCATTGACATAATTTAATTTTCAAATTAGGTAAGAAGTTCAATCAATTAAAAGAACTTTTAAAAAACTTTAAACTTTACAAAAAAAAAATTTTAAAAACTCAATCAAGGGTCAAATTGAAATTAAAATAAAGGTAAAGTATGAAATATTTTAGACTTGGGAGTGCAAAAATATAAATGAAAATGATAAATTTGAAGTTTTTTTTGAAAAGTATAAAAAAAAAAAATTTTAAAATTGAGAGACACAATTGCCCGTAGGCCTTATCTAGCCACATCCATGGTTTCTTCAACACTCTTCTTATGGTGATTTTAACACAGATCTGTGTAATTTCTTGGTGTAATGATGTAATATATAGTGATTTTAACACACAAATTTGGATCATTACTTGTTATAATGATACAATACTCAGAGTTGTCAAGCGTGGTAAAAGCAATTGTCAAAGATTAAGTCGGTCTTAAGTATATCAACAATCCCTCTCTCTCTCTCTCTGTGTATATATACATAGTGGATGCACATGTCAGATTTTAAGTCATAGCTATTTAATTTTTGTGAAATAAATAAACTACTGAACCCCTGTACTTGGAAAAGGATGAATTTCATTTGCAGAAGCATTTGTACAGATTCATTCATATATTATTATATTTAGACAATTAATATATTATAAATATATAATATGTCCAATATTGCTATCAGGGCAAGTTGTCCGTTTCCCAGTCATGTTCTGCGATGTAATGATAGCAAAAAAAAGAGAGGTGGAAGCTGTTGCCTATTGGTTTGGTTTGCCAATCATGTACAGCTATTGATTAAGACATGCCCAACAATTATCATAATTATTGATGAACGAGTCTATGATCTTATATATGGGTTGGGGGATTTGTTTGGATGGTGTCGATACAGCAATCCAGATATTACAATTTTTTATTTTTTTAAAAAAATCCATCAATCATCAACTATCATACATGTAGCATAAAAGTTTTGAGTCAACCTTCCAAATGTTAATTGATAAGACGAGTTTTAAATAACTGGATGAGTTATACTCAGAATTGACTTGAATTTTTATAATTATCCGAATTCATGACTTAATCCTACAGAAGAGTTTTAAATAATTGGATGAGCTGCACTCATAATTTGTTTGGACTTGAATTTTTATAGTTATCCGAATTCATGACTTAATCCTATACGTATTAACGAACTGGGTTGTGTGAAAACGACCAAAGAAATTTTTTTATTGAAATCAAGCTTCAAGAGATAGATCATTTTCAGAACTTGTGTGGACTTGAATTCTCGTAATTGTCTAAATTTACGACTTAATTTTTCGCACATTAAGGAGTTGGTTCATGTAGAAACTACCAAAGGGAATCAAGCCTTAAGGGATATTCTCTTGGTATTGGCCTTGTTTACAATACATGTACAATAAAAGTTTTTTTTAATCATGCAACATAAAAGCTAGCTAACAAATAAAACTAAATTCTAATTTACAAGAGACACAAATCATTGATAATTTTTTGGAACACTGTTTTCTTGGCAAGTGCCTTTATCACTACTATGGCTCGTATGGTATATTGTTTATATGACTATAAGCAACATTATATGGACTCAAGTGATATATATATATATATATATATATATACACACACACACACACACACAGAGATAGACACACACATTTACATATAAAGTTGCAATTAGATGTCTTAATTCATAGTGCCTATTTAATTATTCTTTGATAATTGTCATCAGTTTGTTATAATCTTCATTCTTCCGTGTGTCGCCTTTCAACCTTCGGCCGGCCAAAAAATATGTTTGATCACGACCTAGATATAAGCCGAAATTTGAAGGATATTATATATACTTGGCAATTATAATATATAGCATATTTGTTTCAAACCTTTAAAAGTACGAAGATTCCAACTAGCCCGGCTCTACGTACAGTTCTATATATATATATATATAGAGAGAGAGAGAGAGAGAGAGAGAGAGAGAGAGAGAGAGAGAGAGAGAGAGTTTTCTAGCGGCTTTCAGTTTCAATATTGGTTCCATAGTCACCTTATCCTTAAAACATGCAACAAATATATTCTGTCAAGTTGGTTTTGTAAGTATTAGTGTTACTTTAAAACAATAATGCTATATTTTTCAAATTTGTATTTAAAATAAAGTAACACATATAATGTAATATAATTGTTTATATATATATATAGTTATGTATGTGATATAATTATATATTAATTACATGATGTAAGTAATGTTAATAATATGATGTAATGTCACATTATTTGAAATAAAAATTTGGAATAAAAATATGAGAAGTATAGCGTTACTCAATGCAAAAAAGTCTTAACTAAACATATAATAATGGTGTTTACTCTGTTTTAAAATTGCTATAACCCAAACAGATTACGCCATCAGTTAATTAGTTCCCTAGGCTTGTAGTTAGGACTTTTTTTTTTACTTTTTTCTTTTAATTACCAATTAATATTTATTGGTAAATAAACAAAATATGTTTTTACAATAACCACAACAAATTATAAACCAATCTAGTTGAAATATCAAAATACAAAAAGAAAAGAAAAGAAATAATATAAAAAAGGAAATTAGACTAGAAATAAAATTAGCAAATACATATACCATCTTTGTTTCAAACCTTTGAGAGTGGACTCCATCAAGAACTAGCCCAGCTATACGGAAACAGAGTGTACTTTCTCTCTCTATAATATAGGATGACAAATCACAGATGGTTTACTTTTTGTTTAGAGATAGGAAGAGGAATTTTTATTTTAATTTTTGGGTTGATTTTTAATAAGAACATTGTTTGAAATGAGTGTCACAGAGTTTTCTATTCTTCTGGGCGGAGAAGGGGCGCTTGATACCTCCTCAATCTTGACAAGGACATGTAACATTTTTTTAATACTAAAATCCGAGGTAGGTTACTTCATCTTATCTTGCTTTGATTATATTTTAAAATTATAATTTTTTTAATATTCTCATATTATTTTATATATAAATCTAAATATGTATGTATAACTTGTATTATAGATTTTTATTTATAATAATATTAACTGGTAAGCCTTTTTTTCAAGTTGTTATTTAGAAGGGATCATATATAGGGCGTGGTTAGCCTTCTTTTCTTTTTAAATTAATAAAAAATCGCATCTCTTCTCTGAGATGCTTCCCTTGTCAATTTTCAAGTCGTTATCTAAAAGGAATCATATATAGTGCGCGGTTAGCCTTTTTTTCTTCTTTTTTCTTTTTTGATTAATTAAAAATATCGTCTCTTCCCCGAGAAACTTCTAATAAAATATTGACAACGTTGAATTATCCTGAATAATTTTTTTTTTCTCTTAAAATAATTTTAAAAAGTTGCACACAGTAACAAAAAAAGAAAAAAGAATTTTAACCGCACACAAAAGTTACAAACGTATGTATGTAAAACATTCTTATAAAGAGAATTAGTAATATTATTATCGGCACATAAGCCTATATGTCAATACTTGAATTTCGTTTTTGCCTCATTTGAATGTTTAGTAAAAAATAAAGCGAGAAAAAAACTATTATCTTTTATTCAAATAGTCAAAAGAAAAGAATAGAAAACAAAATATATATATAAAATATTTGAAAATTATATCTTTTTTTTATTTGACTGTTATCCTATTTTGAAACTAATATATGAAAGGCATTTTTAATATTTAAAAAAATCTTATGAGTTTTCTTTTCTCTTCAAATCTTTTTATTTTTAAAGAAATTGTGAGCTTATTTGCTAAACTGAATTATGTACATTCCCTTAAACATGACGAGTGGACAAAGGTGGTCCCTCAAAAGGGCACCGAATCAATGGCTCTCATGGTGTCCGATCCAACGCCTGTGGTTTCACGGACTCGCGGAGTGAAGTGAGGTCTGGGCTCCGTGTCGGGAAGGTGAATTAATGTCCAGAGCAGCGCGCACGCCACGCCCCTGTTCCATGGTCCTTTTGTGTTGACTTACTATTGCTTACTTTGACCCTGTAACTGCTGAGACCAATCTTTGAGTCATTAACAGTTTTTAATTATTTATTATTAATTAGGCTAGTTGACTCATCTGAAATAAAATATTTCTTATTTACATTTGTTTCTCGAATTCATGTTTTGGAAGCACTTGATATTTCACAGTATATTTCTTTTTATACAATTATTTAGTATTTTATTTATTAATTATTTTTAAAGATCAAGCATTTATTTTTTCACATTAACAAGTGAAAATAATTATTAAAAATATCAGGCCAAATACACCAACTGAGCAAAAGAAAGTACTGATAATGTAATAGATAAACAAATAATTAGAAAGATAGGTTTACTGATGGAGCAAAAAGCTTAGGCTGCACATGCATGTGCTAGATCAATACAACACTTTAATCATCTATTTATTATTTATTTCAATTCTTTTGTGGTGGTGGGGGTGGGGGGGGGGGGGGGGGGGGGGGGGGGGGAAGAGCTGCGCTTTAAGTGATTTCTTAAGATGGTATTTAAGGAAGCAAGCTTGTAGCCTACCCAAATGGGGGCATGACATGAATGCCACTTCACTATAAAGTCTTCCCATTATATGTATATGTACCAACCCTTAATTGTGGTCAGAGACCATATACATTGAATTTATGGGTACACCATGTACCAAATTAAAATAACAAAAATAAATTTAATATAGTATTATTATCTATATAATGGACCTAAACTTATAATAATATTTTTTTTTTTTTTTGTGTATACATATAAGCAACACAAGGGCCACTAATATGGACGGCGCTACATTAGGTTAATTGACCCCTCAAACTTTTTTATTCAAAAATTCTCTATATATTTTTTTAAAAAAATTTTAACACGCCCTTTTAATTTTTGTTTTTGACTTTCTCGAAGTTAAAGTTTTTCATTCTTTTTTTTTATATTTTAATTTTAATTTTAATTTGATTTCTCAACAAAAATTTCATAAAATTTTTGGACCCTTTTTTTATAGTTTGAATTTCTTATCTACTTTGCAAGTTTTTTTATATCAATAAATTTAATTAGTTATCAATTAAATTAAATTTTTTTACTTCTTTAATATTAAAATTTATTATTGAATATCAAGAACAAATTTGGCCCTCCCTCACACAAATTTCTGGTTCCTGCTAACATTTTTTTAGATCGTTGACGTGAGTTCGATCCCCCCTCTTCAAATAAAAAAATAAAGTCAATCATTTAAATATAATTTGGTGACCCCAAAATGATTGAGGATTTTATTATTCCTCTTTTAATAATAATGATTACTTCTTAGATAATGGGAGAACTATGGTCTACTCAACCAAAAACTTGTACTTGCTGGATTTTAAAACCATAATATGTTACCTTAAACAACATTATCAATACTTCATAAATTTAGTGATGTCCCTCAATCAACACCACTTTTATAAAGGCATTGACACACAACTATTTATTCTAATCTTATTAAATTAGAACGAGGGTTTGGTTGGCATTATTTTACTTTTGTCTGACATATTCTCTATTTTTTGGTCAGCGCTCTATTGTTGTCACAATTTTGTGTATAAAAATAATTGGAAAAAAAAGAAGATAAATAAACACCAAAAAAGGATGAAAAATACAAATAAAGTGGGAAACAGCACTATGCAATATATTTATGAGGATATATATATATATATATATATATATGATTGAAATGTAATATATTATATAATATCGGAGGTCAAATAGTTTTGTTTATGAGGATATAAAATAAGAGCTCCGTATGTTTCTAGATTAATAATTAATCATATGAGTCCAATTCAGAAGTTCTAAACTTGTAATCCATCAAACACCATCTGTTTGTTGCTGGACAATTTATATATAATTTGTTTAGCTTTTCTTCCTCGTTCTTCACTCTTTTCGACGGACGGCATTTTATATGTATACATATTATAAATAAATGAGAACACGGTTTAACGTTTGTTTGTGTATAGGTGCGAGATTCACGTAATGTGCAACTGCAGAAATGACGCCCTACTTTTGTTGCATATGTTTTCTCACTTTGTTCTTATTATATAATATATAATATATTACACTAAATTATATATATATATATATAGATCAAAATTTATATAAATGTTTGTATATATAATATTTTTAAATATTAAAGTTTTATTACATATAATATATTTATATACATCCAAAAATCTTTCACCCCAACCTGAAAGAAAAAATTCTAGTCCCCTTCTAAATTTTTTTTCTAGTTCCACTCTTATGTATATATACTATTTACAAAAAAGAAACTCATATTTTATAATCATTTTTATCAAATACTCAATTATTTCTCTCTATATGGGCTCTTCCATAATTAAAGCTCTTTCAAACAACTTGTATGTTACTTTTTTTTTAAAAAAATGAAATACTTTTATAGGAATTTTTTTTTAAATAAGAAAATTACAATTAATCTCAGAAGTGAATACTTAATCTACTATGATCATGATATGGTTAGATTTTTTTGTCAAAATAAAAGACAAATGAAGATAAAGAATCATTGGAATTCTACAAAGAGATAAAATATTAGTATTCTTTATGAATTTTGACTTTATTTTCAATTTGAGAAAGAGGTTATTTAAGTCATTTCATACTTTTTTGACTTTTTCTTTTTATTTTATTTCAACCAAAAGTCATTTCATTCATTTTGTTAACTTCATCGCACACTTAATCACAACCACCCGATACACTTATCTAAGTTATAAAGCATAAAGAGTTATGTGACATAAGAGTCGAAGCGGGTAGTAAAACATTTGCATTATTTATTTATTTTTTAAAAAAAGAGTGGACTTCTCAAGAATAAGGAATGAGAAGTTAATAGGAATTTAAAACTATCAATCCAGTGATTGACTAATTGTTTTTTTTTTTTTTAAAGTCAACTGTAGAGATTCAGTGCAATTTCTCCGCATTAAAATAAAGGTGACACGAATTTGAATATTTTATTTGAATTTTTTAAAAAAGCTCCTAGTTTTTTCTAATCAAGATTAGATATTTTCATTTATTTTATATATAACAGTGAACGGTTTTTCGTTTAGTAAAACTATTGATTGTCCGATGACAACTCCTTCTTGTTCTCACGAAAAAATATCTATTATTATTAATCAAATCAAAAATCTTTTCTTCCCCGAAAACCCTAGAATCTGAAGTCCTTTAAATTTTCTTCTTCAATAACTTGTTGGCACCCCAACAAAGTGCTTTTGAAAAGCTTTCCCTTCACTCAATAGCTTTGATGTGTTTTAAAATTTTCTGACTTTTTTTTTTTAAATAAAAAAAAATAAAGATGTGATGAGTTTTTAATGTAGTGCTTTGGATTCATGGTCATGAAATAAACTACACTGCAGTCTTGGATTCATAGTCAAGAACCTTTTTTTTTCAGTGGATTTATTCATTAACTACTTATCGTGTCTAAAAACATACATTAAATCATCTTAAATAAAATTAACAAAAATAATTGAAAAGACAAATAAAACAAATGAATAATTAATACATTAATTTCACTAACTTAATATAATTGCAATGTTTTAAAACCCGGACCAGACTGGCCGGTTTAACCGGTTGAACCGTTGACCGGTCCACAAAATGGTCCGGTTTAACCCATAAACCCATTTTAAGTTCAAAATCATTCTAAAAATAAAAAACCGGTAAAACCGGACGGTCCGATCGTTGAACCGATTGACCCGGTACTGGGTCAACCGGTTCTTGGTTGCATTTTTTTTTTTTTTGGTATATTCAAAATCTCAAATTTCATGCAATTTTTTGATTGAATTTTAGCCGAGTTGAGTTGGTCTTTGGCTGAATTTATTTTGGATTGTATTTAAAATTTTAAACCCTTGAAGTTTGAAACTCCAGTATTATATATTTGTATCATGTGGTATTTTATTTTATTTTATGCATGATTATTAGTGTTTGTATCTTCTTCTTTTTTCATGTAGTTGAAGACTAAATTATTGGATTATGCTTGAATTTTTTCATTTTTTTTCTTGAAATTTTACATATTAAGAAAATTTATATTTTGTAAATTTTTTTAATATAATTTTTAGTAATTTTTGTATAATTTTTTAAATTTAAAATATCAATAATATGTATTATTAAGTTTATTAATTACATAATTATGACATCACGGTTTGATTCCGGTTGACCCGACGGTTGAACCGATAATCCGTAACCCAGACATTTTTTCGGTTCGATGAACAGACTGGGTCTGAAAACATTATATAATTGTAAAAAGCCACAATATTTCTTACTTTAATCAAGATGACTTTTGGTAACTACGAATAGGGTCCTCCTATGAGAGTCAGAAACTAATTCTTTTAAAGTATAAAACTAACACTACCCTGTTTATATATATATATAAATAATTTTAGTGAGGTCAGTTTGGGAAAATTTTAATAACACAATGTATATATAATTTTTTTATTCAAAATCAATGGGGTCAATTAATCCCACTTGACGCGTACCAAAAAAATCATGAAAACTTGAACGTAATATGTTGATTTTTACTCTTAAAACTTACTTTTTAACTGATGTATAATTTTCTTCTTTCTCCTAATTTTAAGTTGGATTTTATATTGTTGGATTTTTTTAGAGTTTAGAATTAGGATATTTTTTTTGAATTTATAAAATAATAATTTAACAATACACCTTCCAATTGGGAAAAAAAAAAAAACAATGAAGTGGAAAATAGAAAACAAAAAATAGCAAGACAAGATCAAGAGAATACAAGGAAAAAAATCAAAACAAAAAAAAATTGCATATTTAAGAAAAGAAAAATAATTGTGAAAGAGAAAAGAAGAAGTGTGACAAGCACTAAAATAACTAGCAATTGTGTTTCAAACATGTCGGGCAGTATCCTGGAAAATCACCGAGTATCTAGTCATAATGAAAAATGAATTTCTTCATCATGACATTTGAATAAGATTTTGAAAAATGAACAATTTACATCTAAAATTTAGTTATGTTGAAAGTTGTACAACGGTCAAGTTTCCAACGATCCAAAACTACCAATATTCATGCCAACTGATTGGAAGCCTCTAGTATTACTCCAATAGATTTTCGTATACTTTTTTATGGTCAACCTATTTTTTGATAAATACATACATACATATATATATATTATTATTATTATTATAAAAGCAAAGATTTTTGTAATTGATTTTTTTACGTCTCTACTCTTCTTGTCTGTTCATATTGCAGTCTCATTTGTTCAATTAAAAGGCTCAATAGGAATATTCTTCTTTTTACTAATTATGTTATTATCACGAAAATTTTGCTTATGATGATTATAAATGAATGACTATAATTAAGAGGTATAGTGAGACATGAAGAAAAAATTTGTTTGATACTATGCTTAAACATACTATTAGTTGAAATTTGAAAGATTAAGATCCATCAATAAAATAAAATATATTAAAAAGATGAAAACTTGATTCATGTAACTTATAGTCTAAAGCCTGAACTTGAATTGAATCCGTCTGAAACCCAAATCTTCAAACAACCCAAAAAAATTTTACAATTGTAAAATTTATCTTGAACTCGGCTCAGATTGAACTCATCAAACTTAAATTTGGAACTAAATTGGATTTGAGTTAATTGTCTCGTTTAAATAGTCCTTAAATCTGATTCATTTCATCCAAATTATAATTCTAATTCTTTTACAATTATTTAATTAAAATAATATTTTTTCACAAACCAACCAAACAATAACATTTAGAAAAAAAAACTTAAGGTGAGGTAATACTATAAGCACTATCTATAATTTATCTTCTTTTTTCTTTTTAACAAACTTAACAGAAAAAAAGAAAAAAGAAAAAGTGAAGAGTCACATGAACGGCGCGCACTGCGTGCCGAGTACGTGCCACGTCAGCGAGAGAGGGTAAAACGGAGTTCGGATGTTTATCCAGTATTTGTCTATATATATAAAGCAGATGGGGTCTATCTTCACTCAGTTATTCCCACGCAATCTCCTCCTCCTCCTCCTCCTCCGGCTTCACGTATACTTTCCTCTCTCTCTCTCTCTCTCTCTTAGAACTCTCCGTTTCTCTCTCTAAAACTGTATCTCTGATCAACTAGCATTCTTCTCTTCGAGACGCCATTAGATTGATTCGCCATTGAAGCTCTGAGACGAAGGCTTCAAAAAAGGCACTCAGAGAGTTTTTTTATTAAAGGCCACTCTTCGCATCTCGGTATGTGTTCTTCTCTAGCTCTCTCTCTCTCTCTCTCTCTCTCTCTCTCTCTATATATATATATATATATTGTCTGTGTGTAGCTCTCTATTTCTTTGTGTAGATCTCTTCTTTTATTTTGTTATGATTGCCAGAAAATTTTTTATGTTTTTGTTTCGAAGCCTTATAGATCTTACATTATGGTGTTATCTCCGTTTTGAGCTTTAATTTTGAGTACGTTGATTTGTTTTCGAATTCTTTTTTGGTATTATGTATATCTTTTGCTCAAGCTGTCGGGATTCATAGGCATCGGACGTGAATTTCGAACAGTAATTATGAAAAGAAACGCCTCATTTCCGTTGTTGAATGAATTATTCGCTGAAGTTTGGATTCGATTTCTTCATATGTCTTTGTAGGAAGAGTGTTTTGTTTCAATTTGTTAGGTTCGGGTTGAGTTAGTTCTTTGTTTAGTCTTTTTTTAAATGGCTGTCTGATGCTCTTACTTCTTGTTGTTTCTTCGGTAATTGCGAAGCTTTGAGTGTCTTTAGTTGAAAAATTAAAGAGGTTTTGGTATTATTGCCTTTATCTTCATTAGGAGCTTGATCTGTGACAGGAATCACAACAAAAAATTGTCTGTTGTTTAAGACCATGCCTATGTCTACCTCGTTATCTCCTTCCAAATCTCAAGTGCTAGACTAAATTGAATTTGTCTGGTCTATAATGTGTGGGCTGGTTGAATGGAACACGCAGCCGCGAACTTGATACTTTTTAGGTTTGCCCAATAAATCACTATTTTTGGTACAAGAATTACACCAGAATTACTTACATCGTGGAACATACCCAATTTTCACTTTGAGCACCAATTAGAGATCCTGACTTCTTGCTCTTGAAGCCTTCATGGTGCCCTTTAATTCTGTGTTTTGGCTTATTGGCGCCCAAGAATGACCTCTTTTCAGGGATACATGAAACTCATCCAATTCCTTACTCACCTCAGCTCTTAGTTTTCCAATCTTTTTGACATCTTCCCGAAAAGCCATGGCTCCTAGAAACCCCAGAAATAACCTGAACTAACTTCTTTAAATCCAGCAGTTTTCTTATTTCTCTTTTGTACAAGTTAATTTATAGTCAGCTCTCTGTAAAATAACAGAGAACATTATTTTTTTTGTGTTTGGTGTTAGTGTTATCTGTCGCCCATCCCAGTTTGGGATCCTAAGAGAGTATATGGGCATCTTTGAGATTTTTTTTTTCAATGAATGAACTGTGATGGAGGGAGCACAAATTTCATTGTTGATTACAGAAGGATATAATAAAATTCTTTGGAATTTAAAGTTTGTTTAAACAAGGGATTGGAATATCAGATCATAGGAGTTCTGTTACTCAAATGTTTCTCAAGTATATCACCTCCTCCCAAAAACCAAAAATAAAAAAAAATGATTCTTAAACTTAAAATTTTTTCTTTGTTTTTTCTTGGTGTTGATTCATATTGAGGTGAACATATGGTGTCGACAAGATGATGTTAACCATCCAATTAGGCAGTATTCATGGCCATCTAACATGCTATATCTTCTAGAAGTAACTTCAATGATTTTTTCAATTAAGGTGTTAAGACTTAAATGTCGAAATGACGTGATTTCTGGTTAACATTCTTGAATTATTGTGCCTTGTCCATTAAGTGTTCCACCTACTGAAACTCAGGTAGGTGGTTTGATAGATAGAGTTGAATAGTTGATCAGACAAAGGTTATGGTAAAGCTCTGGCATGATTGGTTGGATGCTTTTGTTTCCGAATTTATGTTTAACCTACCAAAATTTCCATGCTTTCTTAGTTCTTCAGTCATATCCAAAACAAAGTAGCACAAGTAATCTATAACTGGACTCACAGTTATAAAAGTACTTGTACCTATCATTACTTTTTCATACAACCATTTACTCTGCGGATATCTATTTTTTCATTTGTAATCTTCTTATCGACCCTAGAATTATAACGAGAACTCGAATTTTGTCACACGATTCTTTCATGAAGGGGTGTTGAATATTTGTTGTTATGAGAAGTTGGTTGATTTTGATAAAAGGTGGGGTGCAAAATATTTTGATGGCTTGTCAATTGAAATTCTAAATTATTGTAATATTTTTTTGGGGCCTCTTATCTAGAAGTTGTTGCTCATACGCAACTTGTCATCATATTTTATTTACTTATTTAAATTTTTAATTTGGTTGGAACCAAAATGGTGGGACCCATTTATTGGTTAATTGGACTAATTTTCCCAGTAATGGATGGCTGCTTCTATGTTCAGCCTTGCCACCTTTTTAAAGTTAATCAAGTGACTTATGGATAGGAATATAAATTAAAAACTAGAATTTGTAAGTTGTCAAGCTTTGAAACATGTTTGGTTGCAGAAATAATTGTTGCTGAATTGTGTAATCCCTCTCTAGGGACACTTACTGTTGAGATCAACTCTTTTCTAAATAGAATCCTCTGTGTCAAATAATCTATTGCAAACAGTGACACAAGATATCTTCAGCTTGCTTATAACTATAAGTGAATTTTCTTGATAAATCATGCTTCTCAGCTGTGTTCAAGAAATTCAGGATCCTGACTTTATTCTTTTTCCTGGCACGTTTTTTTTCTCCAGATATTGGCAACTAAGAAACACACATTGTGCAGTCAGACAAATGGCCATGGAGCAGTACTTTCAAGGGGCAATGGCACTTAATCACTCCAACAGAGAAGATGTTACTTCCTTGGAGAAGTGGAAATCTGCCTCTGCCATAGTTGACGGGTCTGAAAATAGTCAGTCTGGTGGTTTTGACTGCAACATCTGCTTAGACTTTGTGCAGGATCCAGTGGTCACACTCTGTGGTCACCTCTATTGCTGGCCCTGCATTTACAAGTGGATTCATTTTCAGAGTTTGTCTGCTGAAAACCTCAACCAGCAACAGCCACAATGCCCTGTATGCAAAGCTGAAGTTTCAAAAAAAACCTTAGTTCCACTCTATGGTCGTGGCCAATCTACAAAATCTTCTGAAGGCAAAGCTCCAAATCTTGGCATAATCATACCGCGCAGGCCTCCTAGTCCTACCTGTGGGGCTCACACACTGATCACGACTACAGCCACCTCCAGTTCACACCCAGCTCAACAACTTCATCATCGCAGTTATCCACAACAACCACAACCATATTACCCTCATCCTGGCAGCTATGCTGCCACCCCCACGCTCAACCTTGGTGGCACAACGGCGGCAAATGTGTTTCATCCCATAATTGGCATGTTTGGAGAAATGGTTTTCACAAGGATATTTGGGAATTCGGAAACAACTTTATATACTTATCCAAACTCTTATAATCTAGCAGGGAGCAGTAGTCCTCGAGTAAGAAGGCATCTGATGCAGACTGATGAATCGCTTAGTAGAGTTTGCTTTTTCCTCTGCTGTTGCGTAATTTTGTGCCTTCTCTTGTTCTAGTTACCTTTCTCTCTTCTTCCTGCCCATTGTATACTAGTAAAAATTATGCCTGAAAACAAATGACCAATTCAGGCATTCGGCCAGATATGATAGAAGATAGAGAGAGCTATTGTATTTCTTGTGCTGAATGTATAATTATGAATCTTGTTTTGAGCTTATAGAAGAGTTTATGATCAAAGTTTTCTCAAGAGTGTTGGATGTTTGAATGTTATTAATTTCCCTTTCCAAAATGTTAAATGTGGTTCTTTTTGGGCATTTGGATTAGTTTGAATGCAAAATGGAGTGTTGACGTCATGTGAGTTGTGCCTGTCTTGAATTTCTGCCTTCGAGATTCAAGAATAATTTATAATTTTAAGTTCTAAAGACAACTGTGAAGAATTCATGTTATCCTTTAAGAATGTGCTCGGGATAAACAGGATGGAAAGGTGGGTTTTGGAGAGGACCTTGATCAAGACTACATTGAATGAGCCACACCCACGAGAAGCACATGGTCACATGCATCAAGGAAGACCTATAACTATGGCATAATAAATCTTGGCGAATGGCTACAGTATTAGTCAAGAAGTTTGTCTGATGGATTGTGATGATGATTATATAGTCTTCATCAACTTTAATGAGGTGTGGTCCTGGTCCTATTCCCTATAGAACCATCATCTGTACACCTTTTGAAGATGATGGATTGGATTCTTAGGCACGAAGCATGGGAGTGTGGGGCCAAAAGAGGTAAGTGGTCCATATGAAAATTAAGTTCTTGTAATGTATATGCCAAAAAGGGCCAAGATTTTTCGATTTTGTTAGATGAGGGTTGAATAAGATGAGCATCTCATAGACCCTATCTAAATCAAGGCATCAATAATACAGACCATATGTCCTTTTCACATTCTTGTCAGTTTTCTTCTTTATGTCACAGATAAGTGCTGGTGGGTGATAACTGATAAGGGACATGGTGGTGGAGAATCTTCCAAGAAGGGAGTCCTATTGACTCCAGCTAAGGCATGGGAAGCAGCCAGAAGGTCACTTCTGGATTGTTGCTAGAGTCCTTCCACTTTCTATCACCATTGATATATGCCTCCAGCTAAGGCATGGCAAGAGGCCAAAAGTTCATTTCTTAGTTCTTGCTAGAGTCGTGCTTCTCCCTACTGTTACTAGCGGCATTTTCTAAGTATTAAATCAGTTTCTTTTGCTGCTTCATTGATCCTATTTTTTAAAACACTCGGAAGATTTATATTCAGGCATCGTTTGTTAGCTGTTGTATGTCTATAATATCCCACACAAGCTGCCAAAAGAATCCAGGGGACAATTCCAGACCTAAAGCGACCAAGTAACTACTTTAAATGAGATATTTTTTATTTTTAATATTAATGTAATTTTTTTTTTTATAAAACATAAAAAATTAATATTAAATAGGTAATAGTTTTTAAATATATAACAATTATAATATTAATATTATATAAAACTCTACTAAATGTATAAAACATACATAAATATTTTTAATAAATTTTTATATATATAATATTTATTTTTTAAAATATAAAATTATAATGTTTTTTCACTAGGAGAGATGCATATATTGAATAAAACTCTAATAATAGAAATCTTACGTAATCTTTTTTTTTTTTTTTATCTATATTGATAGCAATTAAACATTAGAACAATACCGAATAAACCTTTATTAATAGAATTAAGTTCTTTTTTTTTTTGACTCTTTATGGGGCCTTCTCTATGGAGATCGACTTTTATTAATTTTAAACTTCTAATTTGATTATACAACCGACACATAAAATTATGAGCCTTCTCTATAAGTAGGGCTTAAAATGATTGCTTTGGTCACTTAATGGTAGAGCTGGCCCAGAAAGAACGAAATACACTGGGTGGAGACAAGTATGTTCAACTAAGTTGAGAAAGAAATTTAATCTACTTGTGCAGGGAAAGTCCTAGTTGAACCACTTGTAGACCCTTGCTTTTCCTCCAATTTTTCATCTAGATGACATTGGCACGATTAAGTATGCTTAAAGAGCATTCCCCCTCAAATGATGCAATGGTGTTTGGTTGAAAAAAGTTCAACTGGATTACCTCTCCTGTGTAGTGAAAGTCCTAGTTGAAGACCCTTGCTTTTCCTCCAAATTTTCATCCAGATGACAGTCGCATGATTAGGTATGCTAAAACAGAATTCTCCCTCAAATGATAAATGGTGTTTTGGTTAAAAAAAGTTCTACTGAATACCTCTCCTGGGACAATAGTATGCATTCTGTCACTGGGCAAAGAATAGATCCACGTGTTTTCGAGTACGGGCAGGCAACCAAACACAAAACTGATAATTTCTTCTTTCAAAAGTCATGATCCAACAACCAACTGTGCAAAAAAAAAAAAGGAAGAAAGAAAGAAAGAAAAAATTGTTTGGCTGCTGAGGCAGCAAAAAGGTCAGAATCTTGCTGGGGGTTATTGGTTGTTGGCCTACTTTCAGGTTAGATTGCCTTTAATTAGTTGTTTAGTAGAGTCTTTAAGGTGTATTAATATTACATGGAAAACTAAACTAATGAAACAGTAAATGCATGAAATATCAACCATATGCCATGCTATTGGTACTTCATTCAGGCTTTCTATGTTGTATTACGAAAATTCCAAATTAGATTGGTGGAAGCTAGAACTGATATGCCAATAAATCTATTCTCTTCCCATATTAGCAAAAGCTGATTAGATTAGTCATTTCACCTTACTGGTGTGTTTGAGAGATTCTGCTTTTCATTGAAAAAAGGATGGCATCATATTACGTGTATTTTCATGTAGAGTCACAGCATGGTACTACACATTTGAATTCAATAATGGGGTGGGTTGAAGAATCATTTGATTCATTTCACGAGAGATTTGACAAAATTTTACAACTGTCAATTACGTAATGCAACCCTCTTTTTCTGGGCTTGAGACTGGTTATGTAATGATATGACAGCAAATACAATACAGGCAGAGTTGCAGGCTTCCCTTTATGATATTATTTCAATTTAACAACAAATAGACTAGTAAGAGACTAAGAGTTTGGACTTGGGAGATAGTGCTCTGTCTCTCTCTTCTCCCAACGATTGATACTTCTCTACATTCAGGAGAAATAAACATTTCAACATGATTGCTTCAATTGTTTCAAAGATATCTGTAAGACTGTGACTCACTCATCTGCATGTTTAGTAGTCATTATTTTTGTGTCTGCGTGTTTGTTGGGGGATAGTGGTTACTTAGGTAACCAAACATTATGAAATGGATGATTGTTGCTTTCAATTTATTAGTTTCACAAGCAAACTTTCTGGATTTGTCTGCTCCTGAATTGTTTAATGTGTGTCAACTCTATTACCAACTTTATTTAGAAGCCTTTTTTTTTCTTTTCTTTTTTACTGTTATTTGAAATGACCGACCCTGTCTCCAGTGTTGATAGAAAAGTTCTCTTACTGCATCAACTCCCAATTGTTTTGGGATTATTACATGAATTTTGATTCTCCATTTTCCCAAGCTTGGGTTAAGACTATATATTGAAGTTTTGATGTTATTTCCATTTACTTAACGTCAGATAAAGTATCACTTAACTCCTAATTCAGGCTGGCTTTGTTTTTCATTTTCCTTATTGACATTGTCATTGGTATTCATTTTGTCTCTTCGACGCAATAATTGGTAGCTCCTTTCACATGACCAGGGGCGGAATTTGAAGCTATATAACCCATTATTAACCTAATCAGTTTTTAAAAATTATCGGTAGGATTAGGCCTATTTATGCAGTTCCTGCTAGCTAAGTTAGTAGCCTAAATCAGCCTTCATTCAATCAATACATATATTTTGATCACTAAGTACTAGCAGAGTGTTTATGAAAAAAGGATGTCTTTCATCATCTAGCTCATTGTCACACATTAGTCTTAAAAGATCATACAATGAATGGATAGATTCATACCAACATACAAAAGCAAAAGCATATCAAGCTCATGATTTTTGCTTTTTCAATCTTTAGTTTTATACAATGCCTTGTCCTTTTCTTGTAAATTTGATTCCACAATGATTGAAGTATGATAACCTCTTGTTCTTAAAAACAACTATACTTTGTCGGAATCATTTTGACAATTGTTGGGGTGGTGGGGGAGAGAGAAAAGGATAAGATTTTCAATGTGAGTAGAGAAAGGGAAAATAAACAAAGTAGGATAGAACTACCATTGAAAAGCTAATTCTTGCTTTTCCAAACTTGAAACACATTCAGGCATAATATCTAGTGAGGGGCAAATTTCTCCATAGATTGATTCCTCAGAAATGTCTTCTTTATATGTAATATTATATATATATATATATATATATATTTCTTTGTTTGCTTGTGTTTCACGTTACTCTCTTCTTTTTCATCTTTTGAAATGATTTGATTTAACTAGCGATGGGCAATTTCTCCATAGATACCCCAGAAATGTATTCTTTATATGTAATATTATATATATATATATATATATATTCGTTGTTTGTGTTTCACATTATCCTATTATTTTTTCAGCTTTTGAAATGATTTGATTTTGAGTGTGAAAGACATCTTTACTTTGTGTCATACTTTATTAACCTTATACCTTTAATTTTTCCTTTTGACCACCCTCATGTTGTGTTGAGGTGGTAAACAAGGTGCAAATGTGAGGAAGGAACACCAAAAATAATAAATAATAAGCATGTTTTTCATAAGAAATCAAAAACACAATTTGAAAAGCTCCAACATGTTTTTCATGCTTTACGTCCAATACAATTGCATAATTTTCTTTTGCATATCAAACTTTGGCAGCACTCTTAAGGCATAGTTTTGATTGCCTTCAAAAGAGTTTATTGAATCATAAATTGAGGGTGAGGGTGAGGGTGAGGGTGGTGGTGGTGGTTAAGTAAGGTTTGATTAAGGTATAGTCTAAACGTACCCAACGAATAAATGAGTTTGTCATATCCTAGAAGATAGGCAAAATATGTATTATTGGTTAGGAGGCCTTTTGTTTTTCTCAAGTTTGGGTAAAGTAATATGATTTGAATCTGGAATAGGTGTGCAGCCATTTATTTTGTTTCTCTGAAAGTTTTGGCAAAGAATATGACTTGAGTCTGGACATGTCTACATTCCCAATTTCACTGACTTAACTTGGATATTCTTTTTATTATTATTATTATTATATTAACATATTTAATTGTTCAATCCTCTTTTCCAATTTCCTATTGTGCACTGCGTTAGTCTTTTTTACACAAATTTAAAGAAAAACCGGAGAACCAAACAATGTATATTTCAAGTTTGGCATCTTAGAGCAACTCCAATGGTGAGCTAAATAAAGCTACTAAAGCTAAAATATGGTAGGTTAGCAAAAAACGTAATGCTCCAATGATAATTTTCACCCCTCTCAAAATATGATTAAAGTCAAATAATTTACCAAATATAGCTTTTGTTTCGGTAGACTACTATCTACATCAATGCTTGAGATTGCAAGATATCAATGGTTTAGATTTGATCACACTTTATTTAGCAAAATGCTAAATTAAATCCACTGGATCATATATAGCTATGCATGCTTTTGGATTATCATTAACACTCTTCAAAGGTGGAAGTACTTTCAACTTTCCACGCAACCGATTCTGGCTACTGCACATAGACATTGTAGGTTCTTCCCATATACCTTGTATTGTGCAGATATAGCAATGGGATATATGCCAATATAACTTTGAAAATATCCTGTCTACTTATCCATTATCACCCCCCAAAAAACAAAACTCTGCCTTGAGTAAAGTTGCTACGGTTTACCTTTGGATTTGAAAACATTGCTTATATACCTGGTATTGACCATAATTCACAAGAAGTTTGCAATCTTAGTAACAGGGGGAATGGTTAAGGATTTAGCCGGAGTGAAATATCACATTATTGATGCAATCAGATCTAGTACATTTTAGATCCTCGCTGAAGACTTGTATCATTTAATGATACCATGTGACTCTCATGAAACATGCCGTCCAACCTTAGTAGCCAGATAACAGACCATTTCATAGCCAGCACTTAATTGAAAATGAGGGTCTCTCCCAACCCCTTCTCAAATTGAAGGACCCAACTCTAAATTATTGCAGAATTGGGTAGGGACCACTTTAAGCTTAGCAGTGAAGTAAACTGAAAAGAGCCACAAAACTGAGTGCTCAATATTGTGTTTCGCGGGGCAGATCAGTAATGGTCCTGTTAGACCATAAGTATGCAAAGCAGTATGATCCTAACATCATAAAGATGAATAGTATGAAATTTAAATCTTTTATGCAGGAGTTTGAATTCACAGAAATAAATAATTTGTTCCAACAAAAATTAACAGCCTGCAATTCTATATTGCCAATCAAAGAGTGTAGCTCCAGAAACCAGTAGAGGGAATGCAACATATCAGAGGATTAGGGTTATCTAATTGAATTGTTTCATCAAAATTGTAGGTCTGAACTATGCATGTAAGTGAAGGGAACTGTGGGCTCTTGCCCAGCTGAAAGTTGATTGATAAAAGAAGGAACCAAAGACTGAAGGTTTTTTTTTTTTTTTTTGATAAGTAAAATTTGTATATATCAAGGTGCCCAAGAAGGGCATCAAGGACAAAAACCCCAAAAGATTACAACTGCTTGAGGGAATCCAAAAAATTTACAAAAGAAGAGACATTTACAGGAAAAACCTCTTTAGCCCAAAAAAATAACAAACGCAAAAAAGAGTCTTTGAAGAGAGGAGTAGCGAGCTCCAAGTCTGCAAAAACTCTGTTGTTCCTTTCTGTCCAAATACTCCACATGAGACAAATAGGAGCAATTCTCCAAACTCTCCTTATTTCCTTTGGGAGTTTGCAACCATCCTAAGTCAACAGGAGATCTTTAATTGTGCCAGACATCACCCAAGAGAACCCAAACAAAGCAAAAATAATGTTCCAGCAGCTCCAGGAGGCTTGACAGTGAATAAGTAAGTGATCCGCTCTTTCCTCCTTGCTCTTACAAAAATAGCATCTGCTAGCCAAAGAAAAACTTCTTTTTTTTAGGTTGTCCACCGTTAAGATTGCTTTCCAAGAAGCTTCCCAAGCAAAAAACGAGGCTTTAGGGGGGACTTTAGAATTCCAAACAATCTTCCACGAAAAGGGAGAGCTAACTGGGTCCAGTAAGCTTTTGTAGTAAGAACGGACCGAAAATGAATGCTTATCCAGTCTCCAAATTCTCTCATCCTCCCTATCCTCTCTAGCACGATAGCCGTTGAGGCAGCGAAAGAAGGAGTCCACCTCTTCAAGCTCCCAGTCAAAAAATGCCCTCCTAAAGCGAGGAGCCCATATAAAAGTGTTACCAACCCTTTCCAACAGATCGCTTGCCCAGGCCTCTTTGTTGTCAGCTAAGCTATATAGACTAGGGAATTTCACCCTCAGCGACTCATCCCCGGTCCAGGCGTCATCCCAAAATTTCACCCAACCACTATTGCCGATGACAAAGCGGCATCTATCCCTAAAGATTGGCCATCCACCTCTAATGGATCCCCAAATACCACATCCTCGAGGCCCCTCCATAGTACCCGAGAACCACCCTCCTACATCACACCCATATTTAGCGGCAATGATCTCCCGCCAGAGCTCCCCATTACTGACCCCAAATCTCCAAAGCTATTTCCCTAAAAGAGCAATGTTGAAGGTACTCAGGTCTTTTATCCCTAGACCCCCGTGAGTCACCGGCTTCTTAATTTTATCCCATGCAACCAGATGAATCTTTTTGTTCTCACCATCATCACCCCATAAGAAATCCCTCTGAATCTTCTCAAGCCTCCTGGTCACAGTCTTTGGAATGGGGAAAAGGGACATGAAATAGGTTGGAAGATTGGCTAGGGTGCTTTTGACAAGGGTGAGTCTGCCTCCCTTAGACAAAAGCTGGGCTTTCCATCCTGACAACTTGCTGAGGAATCTTCCAACCACTAGATCCCAAACCCCAACAGAACGCGGAGAAGCTCCCAGCGGAAGACCCAGATAACTTGAGGGGAAACTACCCACTCTGCAACCCAAGGTGCTCGCAAGCACATCCAACTCTGGAATCAGCCCAATCGGAGAAATACTACTTTTTGCAAGGTTAATCCACAATCCTGACACTGCTTCAAAACAAACAAGAATGCACCGGACAAAAAGAAGCTGACGGACTGAGGAGTCACAGAAAATGATGGTATCCTCGGCAAACAAAAAAAGATGGGAAATAACAACACCACCGCCTCGGCAGGACCCCACCTGAAAACCTTTGACAAGACCAACCTCTTCCGCACGCATCAGAAATCGACTCAAGGCCTCCATAACAATCACAAAGAGATAGGGGGAAAGAGGATCACCCTGTCTCAATCCTCTGTGAGAATGGAAGAAACCCGCAGGGGAGCCGTTGACGAGCAACGAGAAGGAGGCTGTAGAAATGCAGGACTGGATCCACATTCTCCATTTGACCCCAAATCCCATGTTTGCCATCATACTCAATAAGAAGCTCCAATTAACATGGTCAAAAGCCTTCTCAATATCCAGCTTACAAACAAGGCCCTTCCTTTTCTGCTTTTTCCTATGGTCTATGCATTCATTAGCAGTGAGAGCCGCATCCAGAATTTGACAGCCTTCTACAAAAGCATGCTGACTAAAGACTGAAGGTTGACGTACCATTTGCAAGTCTTGGGATGAAGAAGTTCTTATCTATTGCCTAATCAGTACATACTGCATTTTCAAGAACAATTAAACTACTAAAATTCAGGAGGATAACTCTTAATCCCAAAACAAATTGGTAAACATCAGATTCAAGTAACTGGGGGCTTGATCATTTCCAAATGACTGGTGCTATAACAAATTATTTAGCAGTCGCTTCACTATCTCAGCTGATATTTTTATACCTGAACTCCATGGCGTCAAGAAATTCTCCCTCCAGAGTCTGATCCATACCCTCCCAAACGAATCAAGTGCTTTGGTTGCCTGGGTTTCCATTTTTTATATTGTTCACTAATCTGTCGTACACATCTGTTGAGAAATGACACTGTTTCTTAAGTGAACTTATAAGCTGCTCTGCTGCTTCTAAATCTCCCTTCCCTTTCAAGTATTCCAGGCATGCAGAAAAAGTAGCAAAGTTTTGGCTTCCATCCTGGATGACTTGCCAGGATTGCCTTCTTCATCATCTCCATTGCCTTAACCATCTGATTGATTATATTTATGACATCAGACTGCCAAACGATTCTCTGTGCTTGCATTTGTTCCTCCATACTGGCATACGCAGTAGAATTTCATAGGCAAACTTCGTCACCTTAACCCTCCTGATGAGTTTTATGCTAAACCAGCTTTCAAGTATCCATTTGCTGCTACAGCATATGCATTCCACTATTCCATTATACAATGAACACGGGATCAGCTTGCCATCTTCACTTAAAATTTCTCCATTCCCACTATGTCAGAAGCCCCTGCATATGCATTTAACCAGATATTGAACATTAATTTATCACAACTAGTGCCCTTCTATTCCATCTCCTCCATTAGGGAGTCTAGTTTCTCCTGCTTTCCCAGCTGAAAAATAGGGTTGCAGCATGATAATGTATAAATTTAATGGTCATTGAGAAATTCAATCGAGTAGCTGATCCAAATAAAACCTCATCACGTACGTATAAGGTTGATGTCAATCAACAATTTTGGGGGACATGTTTTAGACATATTTACGTAATCAAGTCAGGACAACCTAAACAATTGTCTAAGCTGTCTAGAAGATCATTTAGAGGACATATTGGTGTAAGCCATCAAATTGTTGGCTTTTGGCATCTTTGATTTATAATGGGCATTACCAACTTTGTGTTTTTATATCGTGTATGTAAAAGATCATCAAGCAAGATTATGTGCCATATTTCCAGCTGAACCAAATTACTAAATGGAACTCCATTAATAATAGATCCAGGAAGAAATTTATTCCACGTGATTCTATATTGACTTCTATAATCATTATCGAAAATTCATCTTAATGTTAAGAAATGAACTAAAACAACATCTAACTCACCAGAAAGTTTAAAGGGAAATGCAACGCACAGTGGTTCTATAACACCCTCTGAAGATGGCAGAAACAACTACGGAAAACCCCCAATCTCCACTGTCTGGTTTTTACTTTACAGAACACCCGTTGCAGTGTAGAGCAAGATCCAGAGAATCAATTCACGAATTCATCATTTATACAGAGACCGTTTGGCTGTTAAAAACATAGAAACGTAGCTCCAAGGACCACACCCTATAAAAAATTCAGATATAGACAAATAATTCATTGTCTTTGACAATTGTGATGCCTAACTGCATATGTACATTTAACAAACAGATAAAAACTCAGTAAACCTCATAGTCAAAGGTTTAGTTCAGTTGAATAAAATCACAGCAGGCAATTAACAACCTCTTACCGCTTGTTATATAATTCAACTGCTGCTCTCAGACTTCAACTCGGTTTCCCCATTCACTTCCTCATCCTCATCCTCCCCTTCCACCTCATCAGGTGTGTAGGATGCATAATTTCCATTTTTTATATAATTTTTTTAAATTGACTCTGAGAAATGACACCATTTACCAATTAATCCAGTGAACTCCTCTGATACGTCCACATCCCCATTCTTTTTCAAGTATTCTAGGCATGCTGTCAAAGTAACACGGTTTAGTTTCCATCCACGTGGATTTGCTAAGATTGCCTTCCTCATTGTATCTACTGCCTTTGCCATTTGATTATCTTTATAGTATCCAGTTGCCAAACAATCCCATGTGCCTACTGTAGGCTCTTTTCCTCTCTCTATGGCAATACTTACAAATGCTTCAGCCTTCTCCAAAAGCCCCTTCTTGCAATAGGCATTTATCAGCAAGTTTGGAATTCGAAAATCAAAGGATGTGTTCACAGATTCCCACTCCTCTAAGATCTTCTCAGCTCCATCAATGTCATCCAACTTGACTAATGAGCTAACCATACGAAAATAGCCCATGTTGTATATTTTCCCCACTTTTTTACGCAAATCCCATATACGATACACGTCATCTTTGTTAGCCAAACTAGCATACAGAGTGAGAAGAATTTCATAAGCAAAGCCTCTTCTTTTACTACTAATATGCTGCTCAGATTTCTTTAGCATTTCTAAACTTTTTTCTACTAGGCCAGCTTTCGAGTACCCATTTGCTGCAATAACATAAGTATTCCAATCCATGGCAAGTAGGGGATCAGCTTCCATCCACATAAGAAGCTTCTCCATTCCCTCTATGTTAGAAGCCACTCCATATGCAGTTAACCGGATATAGAGTGTGGGTTTGTCACGACCCATGCCCTTCTCTTCCATCTCTTGCATGAGTGTGTCTAGTTTCTCATGTTTTCCCATCTTAGAATAGAGGTTCAGCATAACATTGTAAGATAGAGATATTCTCAAAAGCCCCAACTCCCTTATCTTCTGCATGACGGCCTCTGCTTTCTCCAAGGACTTCTCATGGGCATAGCAATTTAAAAGAGCACCATAAACATGGTAAGTTCTCATAGTATTTGGGATGCTATTGAAAAACTTCTCTGCCTGTTCAAGGCCATGAACTTTTGAGACCAAATCTAACCGAACAGCAACATCACCAGGTAATAGGTCAAGGGACCTTCTGTCACTCATCCATTCAGACAACTGAAACAAGAATGATAACCAAGATTTAGGATATCAATTGAAAGATTCTGAATTTTTTTCAAAGAAAAATATAATATGAATAAATAATCATGCCCCATAGGCTCACGAGTCGGATGCTCACAGCTTAATTGCAGAACTAGAGGAGAAGAATTACTATACCACCTCACAAATGCCTGGGGGGAGGATTGGTCAGTAATTTCTGGGGAAAACAAATTTTAAGTATTCAAGTTGGAGAATTTCTCTTTAGTGGTTTTTTTTTTTTGGGGGGGGGGGGGCGGATGGTGTGGAATCGGGACATTTAAGGGCTAGCCTAGAAATTTTGGAGAGCTGCCACCAAACCTCATCAGAGTCGAGTTCTTTTCAGCAGGGGAGAGTTGATGGGCATCATGACAGCGGTATTTCATACCTACTACAAGCATAGGTGCAAGAAGCTCTTGATTTAATTAGGCGGTTAATTTAATTTACGTAAATATTAGGAATTGTCGAGATTTTAGGGATTTTATTTTGCTTTCCTAATCAGGCTTTTGGGCCATCCTATAAATATTGGATGAATATTTCCTTGTGGTAGCTTTTTGAATATTTGAGAATTGTGTATTTGGGTTCTTCTCTTGCTGCACCAGTTTTAGTATTATGGATGTAAAAATAAGGGTTAAACCTCAGAGGTGAAAATATGTATTAAGTTATGTAAAAATTAATAAGGATGCAAAACTAATAACATAAAGGTTAATCAGAGGATCTGATCAAAATAAAAAAATGGAAAGGAAAGTTAACCATTTAACAGATCAAAAGCTAGTAATACAGGACATATGGACTGGATTAGGGTTTATATCATTTAAGTATTTAATTAATGCACCAGCTTTATTTCTTAAACTTTAAATGGTTGTTCTGTCTGTTTTTTAATAATTTTCTTCCCTATTATCATCATCATCGTTATCCAACTCCTAACCCAACAGTAGAACGGACCAATATTTTCATTCCATCTCCAGCCAGTTTCTGTCTTCATTTTCTTCAACTTCTAAACTATTTCTTCCATTTACTACTAAGTTAGCTGCATACTTTTCAAATTCATCAGGTTACATTTTTCTTTTGAAAACCCACTATTCCATTTACATTATGCACTGTAAACAAAAATATTTTTTTTGTCAGTGAAAAATTCGAAAAAAGGGTGCAACACAAGGACTTCTCAAGGTCAGCCATCCACTACTACTCTAGCCCACTTTAAACCAGAAATATTGAAATTAGAAATTAAAAGTTCACATTCAATGGTGTCCCACAAAATAGAGCATCGTGCTACGCTTTCTTTTAACATATTAACAGATGTAGGAAAGAACTTGTATACATGATGGGTCACTTCTTATTTCTAATCCCACTGCCAGCTAGCTTACCATTTTAACAATTTCAAACCGTAAAGTGATTTCTAGTTTCATGATCACCAATCACCATTTGAAGGACAGACATAATATATATATATATGCGTGTGTATAGGTATATATGTATTTATGTACAAGGAAACAAGCTTCTGGGTCTGACCTGTAGAGCATGCGAGAAGCGTCTGTATTTTCTGAGGAGCTTGATGGCGGTTTTAAGTTCATCTTTATTGACCGCTCGTCCTTCTTGGACCCATTGATCGAGGATAGGGACGATCGAAACCCTGTGGTCTCCAGCCGGTGAAATCCTCCCGTACAGTGTGTCATTCGAAGCAGAGTAGTTTAGGGTTTGAGTAGAGTGTAACAGAACCCTACAGACTCTAGATATACCATCATAACGACCACACCATGAATTAGACGAAATGCACGAATGAAGAACCCTCATCATGTCTAAGGGGAGACTGGAGAGAGAGATTTGCAGAGGCTGAACCAGATCGTCAAGGACTCGGGTTTAGAGGCCGTCGGCATGTCCATGGGCTTTTGTAAAGCCCGTGGTTGTCATATATGCACAGGCATGGCCCATAAGGCAACAATTTTAGGCCTGCCGCACCAAACAGTACCCGTGTGGCCCAAAAAAGCTTCACAGAGCCCTAACGGCTTTTGGGGCCAGCAGACCGCCACGCCAAACGGCCTTTTAGGGCATTTGACTCCGGGGATAGATTCCATGCTGGAATTACTCTAAGGAAGAGCATGGGTTTAATCGTTTCAGCGTGCATCAATTAAAAGTGTTAAACCTTTTCCCAAAATAGGAAAGTTATGGAACCTTAGAAGTTAGAATCAATAAACGAAGCCCACTTAGCCCACAATAGAACTAGCGGCGCCACCTTGACGCTCTAATTATAAACACTTTTTAAAAATTAATTCAACTCATTAACACGATAACTATGGTGTAATTGTCTCTCTAAATAATTTCTTATACGTTAATATATAAAATCTTACATTTGTTAGCAGAGAACCAAGTGTTAGTAATTTCTTTAATAATAGTGGTTTAAATACAATTTTATTGTTAATAAAAAGAAAATTTTCACTTTTGTTTATATATATATATATATATTGTTTTTATGATAAAGAAAAAAAAAATCACCCGAAGTAATTGCTCTCAATTTACTTTTTAAGTTTTTAACACGCTTGATAGTCTTTAAGATTTTTACCTTTACTCCAAACAGTGTCCGAATTTTAATGACAACCAAGTAAAGAAAAATAATTTGTTGATATTTTTTTATTCCTTTTCTTATATTGACATTGAAAATACGATAATAGATTTTTTTTTTTTTTGGTTGGAAAGAAAAAAGAAAATGAGATCAAGAGGTCAGTTTCTTCTATTATTGGGCAGAGAAAAATAAATAAAGTAAGGTGTTCAATTTGTATCGTTTGTGCTATTGAGTGTTCAAACAATACAAATTGAACATTTATAATGTTTTATTTCAGAAGCTTTAACAATCTATGTGCCTACTTTTATTAATTATTATAAAAAATTTGACAATCTATTTCATAAATGAGATATATAAATACATATATAACTATTTTATCTCTTTAGTAATTAATATCATAATTTTTTTTAAATGATTAATTATTAAATAATAAAACTAATAATTATCCACCATAAAAACATGAATTTAATAATTTGTTAGCAGGTTATTGAACCATTTAGTAGGACATAGGAGCAGATAGGACATAAGCAAAGAACAAAATCACCCTTTCCAATAGCCCTAGTAATTGGATTGAACCCTACTCTTAAGGTCTAAAATCCAAATTGCACTTTTAATTCATACATCATGCCAAACAGGAAATAAGAAGGCAACAGCTCCAACTAATACAACTTTTTGAGAAAAATGAATTCACTACATAATTCCGTAATCACTCTGCTGCTTGATCAGTCTCTAAAAATACTGTTAGGATAACACAAGAACCCTCGTCTGCGTTTGTATTTTTCTTCCCCAAAATGTCAGTGAAGTAATGGAGCAGACATCCATTCTCCACAGAGAGAGCAGTTCTTGAATCAGTTTGTGCTAGGACTTGGTCCGGACGGAGGCACTGGCTCACCCTTGGGTAGCATTGCCATGAACTCCCTCAACCATGTCACCGTTGAGTTCTCATTTTTGAAGCCTGGATATTCTGCCAGAGCCAGTGGGCGTGCCAGGGATCCTCCTATGAGAAAAAAGATAATGGTGGTTAGGATCATTAGAAAGCATATGAAGCTCCTGCGTTGGTGAGAGTACCCCATGTTTGATACCAACCATTCCATAAGTAGAAAAGTATATATATAGTGATGCTAATTACTCACCCAATGTCCTATTCATGACCCTGGCCGGCTTCTGCGCTGGGATTTGGTAACCAAAGTTGAGATGTCACAGTTAATTTTTTTTTGGTTGAAAGAAGATTGCCGGCAAATGGTCTGGCAATAACCAATGGAACAGGTAGATATTTCAGGAATCCGGCCGGCCGGCCGAGATTTCTTACCTGTGACATGGCTGTCAAGAGAAATGATTAAACAATTTAGACATCTAAATTTCAAATAATTTAAGCAACAATTTACTTGGGTAGGTAGTGGATCACATCTCATGAGTAAAATCATTGACTCAAGCCACCAACCAAGACAGGGCTGGCATGCCATAAACTATTCTAAACCATCGTTATCAGGAAAGTCATTTCCACAAGTAAGAGTGTTTTTCCGGCAGTTGTTTTCTTTTCCCAGAAGTTAGCTCCAACCTCCTTTAGTTAACAGCTGCACTGAACAACCACAATCAAATTGCAATTCAAGGAAGGCAAACCTGAAAGGCATGTCTACTTTGTTAAGCCAAGCTGGGAACAACTGTGCTCTTGAATTCTCAAAATTGAGAATCACTTCTTCCAGCTAAAGTTATGTGACATGCAACCAGAGTTTTTCCAGGGAGAGCAACTTCAGGGAGTTCGTTTCAGTCCAGATTGAATGGGTTGTGAGTTGACTCTCATGGAGTCAAGTGGCTAACTTTGATGTGATGGCCACAGGGCTCTCCATGAGATTCACAGCCCGTTCATTCTAGACCAAGACAACTGTACTGAAGTCGTGCCCTTTTCCAGGTGTGTTATGTCCTGTTAATGACTAATAACTAGGTCATATTGCATGTGAAATTATCCTCCTAGAGGCATTTATCTAAGATTTGAGGGTGCATTATCAGCATATCATGTAACAAAATATTCTCTACCATTCTAAGTTATTGTCCGCATAGATTTAAATACGAAGAAGATAGTATCTAAGAGTATGCAATAAATGAATGGGAAAAAAGAAGAAGCTTACCTTGCCACAGATAATCTCTGATGATGAAAGTTAAATTCTGCCTTCAAGTATCAAGCCTGCAGAATATCATAGGAAGACACTGGGCCAAAGCACCGGTATCATTACTAAGACTCTCACTCTTGGCCTCACTATGGACAGTCCTACAAAACTGTGAGATGATTATAGACCATTTTCAGATTGTGGTGAACACATGCCACTTGACCATTTATGAACACGTGCTAGTAATGAAAAAAGTGTTCAATATACATGTGTGAAGAACAGTGAACTGATACGCAAAACAACCAGCTGTAAGATATGTATAGGACACTAACAACGATTTACACCCTGATGGCCTAGGATTTTGGTGCTACATGATCAAGGGAAGGGGCAGCCGTACCGAAAAAAGGGAGGCTAATTATAAGCCACAAATCTTAACAAAGTATACATGCATGATGGTGGCAACAATGATGTTTCTATTTCACATATATCAATGAATAGAATTTGAACAAATATACTGTTGAGAACTTGCATTTAGTCCTCTAATGGCAAAGCATGTATTCTCAAGCATCCTAAGTGAACACAAGGATGCATAACCGACTGCAGCTAGGCCTACTAATCATATTGGCAATGCCAAATATAAGGTAATTATTTTTTTATTAAACCTAAAACACTGACTAGATATATTCCTCTTACATTAACTTTTGATTTCTAACATCTAATTTAACATGATCACACCATCCAAAATCACCTAATCATTAAAATGGCAAGCTACGAGTGCAGAAGATGTTCCATCCAGCATTTCTAAACACATGCTGCTCAATAAGGATAAAGACGCTATAAACATGAAGAAAGAAGAATTTCCATGAATCCATATTCAACATCAACAGTAATGCAACCAGATTATAGCTCCCAACCATCAAAAGCAACCAACAATCAAGCATCAATCAGTTCTATAAGCAAAGAAGAAACCATGAAGTCACAAACACAAGAAATGCACAATGGTTTTAGAAAGCAAAGAAATAAGCAGATTCATCCTTATTGCTCACTGGGCATTAGATATCCAAAATTATCCTTCAGATGTGCAACAAATTTAAGCACTTCCGTATGATCAATTGATGATTGTGCCAGGACAAGAAGTTATAGAGCTAGTCACAACTTCCTGGACAGTGTGTGAACACAAGGACCTTGGGGCATCACATACAAACACTACCTTCATACAATTGCAAGCACGATGCTCAGATAGAATTTTAAAAAGCAAAAAAAATAAAAGAGCCTGATCCCATCTTCTTGAACAGAGTATAACCAGAAGAAAAAACAAAAAAGAAAAAGAAAAAAAAAATTCCTGAAAAGAGCCTAAAATAATAACTCTTTAAAAAGCTTCTACTAAGTTGTTTATACATCATTGTGTACTGTTTTGAGTTTCCTTGAATACAAGAAAGTAAAATTTATTAAATGCCTAGTTTCCAAATAGACTAGTGCCTTCAATTTTGGTAACCAAGGAAACGCTTATATCACTCAGATTGTTTCACAGAGGTTCTTAGGATACTGTGGTTTTTTAAACCTCTCTTTTTTATTTTATTTATTTTTCACCAGTATGATTGCATACATTCCAAACATTAGAGGTTTAAGTCTGTTCCCAGTCTGCCGAGCACCACACATCAATAGGACTAACACTGGGAAGTGGCCTTTATTATGACATACATATTGTATAGGCGTATCTCATGTGTTCTGTACACTTCCTTGATTTGTATCCATGGTGCTAGACTTCTAAGTATAACATTTTAGAACTCCATAAATAATGTTAACTTGCAGAATTTCAAAGAAAATCTACCATTAACCACCAATCCAAGTACAATGTGAACAAGTTTCTGTAGTGTGCGCCGACATGTGCACCTCTCCTGGACAGCAGGAATATACATGGAGTCATGGGAACTACCCTTCATCAGTTTCAAGAGAATCACAAATTTACAACAGCTTCCAGACATCTGTTATGGATCTACACGCTATTAACATAAAAAAAAAAAAAAAAATTTACTAGCATGGTGATGAGGAACTCTGTCCAGCTCTATTCTTTAGCCCGATAGAAACGTAGCAATTTTAATGGCAACACCTTTTCCTGAAAATAAGTGATCGAAAGGGAAAAAAATATATTAACACTCATGAATTCTATTTTTTTCTTATTTTAACAATTTAAAAAATGTCAGAAATATCAAAACCTGAACTGTTTCTCCAGACTGAGAAGGAAAATGAAACCCTGTTGAGCAATTCTGCATTTCTTCAGGACTTTTCATCCATGCCCTACGTGCATCACTCACTTTTATTTTATATTTGAATATCTGTAAAACAACAAAGGAAGCCTTGAAACTTTAGACACAACTTAAACTCTGCTCACAGGAGCATATGTACACAACTTGCAAGAAAAATAAATTACAAGAAACAAAAAGCATCATCATTGGAGTATGAAGTTTTCAAAAGGGGGGAAAAAAATTTTGGCCCGGGGTGGGGGGTCCCATCATGTGCAGACCTCGGAAAGTGGAACGGTTGGTTTCTCCAGTTCATCTCCTTCAACCATTATACCAGTTCCCTGGCACTCTGGGCAAAACACAGAATAAATTTGCTTCCTTGTAGTTCCCATCTCTCTCTCCTTTCCTATTTTATTGCACTTGGTTCCATTTCTTCTCCTTGATCTCTGTTTCACTTTGGGACTAGCCGACTGCTTTGTGAATATTTCAAACTCACAGAGAAGTATCCAGTGTATAAGGCATGAAATATGAAATATATGAAATGCCTGCACATGAAAAAAAATTTGTAGTAATGCAAAGAAGTCTCGGGGTTGAGAGAGAAGTACAGGGCACAATGAGTGTGACTATCACTTATAAGAGGCATTACAAGATACAAGATAAAAACTGAAAGAAATAATTGCAAAGGAAAACAGAAACAATCTGTGAAAATATTTACCCCATTCACATTTCTACTACTGCAAGTAAGTCTTCCTGTCTTTGTGTTCAGAAGCGTTGCCACATCTTTACCAGGAAGCATCTTTTGTTGACAGATATCACACATTCTTTCTGCGGCTACACGCTGCTGTCGCCTCAACTCTCGCCTCATAGTCTTGCTCAATATAGATGTTGAATGCAGAAGTTGATCACCACATCCATGTAAGAGCAATCTTGAAATGGAATTATTTGAAGATTGAGACTCTTCCCCAGAAGAATCGTATTGATTACTCAAAGATTCACTGATATCTTCAGGGATCGGAAAATGACTTCTTTCCTTTCTTTCTAGCACCTTCAGCGTCCTCAATTTCTGACCAAGGACTAGATGAGAGCAAATACCTAACATCTTCAAGTAACCCCTTTCTACCTAAATCAAAATTATAAGCAAAGGTAACAACAGCAAAATCATGTTCTTGAACCATATCTTCATCACCAGAATCCTTCTTTCCCAGCCATTCACACCAAATTCTACTAATCCCATTTGAAACCTCATCCCTCTCACAAAGTCTGGCAGCAATTTTCCCAACACCCATGAACCTCACTTCTAAATTTGAAATTTCATCCTTACGCAGCACACCCGGGATAACCAAATCAGAGTAGCCCTCATTACTATTCAAGTTCTTGTCACGTGACCTGCTATCACAATCTGTATCAACCATTGTAGAGTTTAAATTATTGGTACAACCAATTTCATCATGCCCATTACTAGTTTGTGTTGCATTTTCACCATTGATAACAATAGCGAGATCATTATCACCTTCGTTCTGAGTGTCTACCAACCCAATTGGATTAGCATTCGAAACAGGCAAGTGTTTATCTTGGTCAGACAAATCGTGAAAGAAAAGTACACCATCATTAAATAGCCATGGATTCGGTTTTAACAAAGTAGCCTTAGCAGCAGCATGCCTTTCATTATGAAGATTACCTTTCAAATGGTCAAACAACACTGAATCACTATAACACGGAGCAAGACACAAAGTGCAGAAGAATATAAACCTTTTCCCATCTTCCCTGAGTTCAACATATGTGTGCCCTTGCAATCTCACATTACGAAGAGTCGTTCTCGCTAATTGTTCTTTTAAACTACAAGCACTAGTCTTCGGAAACCCTAATTGTGTCCTTACCGCCATCATGCAACTTTTAAAATCCTAATATTCAAATACAAAAGTGGCACCAAAAGCAAAGAACTTTCAGGAAGCATATGTAACCCTATAAATCTTCAATTTCATAAACTTTCTGGAAGCCCCTAGAATTCTCAAAGCTTAAAGCTAATTCATAATAGAAACCGCAAATTTCCAACTTTTCATATATGGTTAACAGCGAGAAGCATGAAATTCACCGAAACCCTAAAGATATTAAACAGTTCAATGTTCCAATTTCAGCTTCAATTGGTGAAATTAAGATCGAACAAACGAAATTAAACCCTAGAATGAATCTAACAAACCCTAAATTTACAACTTCGTTGCGTACTTTGTATAGAATTCTTGGGAAACCATCTAGCTATTAGATCCACGGCGAGAACCTCATGAACCCTAGACAGAACGGCATGCGAGCGAGAGTCCTCCATTGCCATCTCCATTTCTTGCAGAGTTAAGAACGCTTCGAAGAACAGTTTAGAGAGAGGACTAAGAAAGGAAGAGAAGATCAAGCGGACGGGGGTCTCTAGAGAGAGAAATCTAGAGAGCGAGAGAGAGAGAGGATGAAAAGGGTGTAGATTTTGTCCGATTAGTCGGTAGTTTAATGGCGCAGATAATAGAAGAGATTGTCGTAGTGTTTCCAGGGACTATGGTAATGAAATATGTCATGGATTGTGAGACGTCTGATGTAAAAGTATAATGCTGATATGCTGTGATGTATGGTGGATGATGCATTTGATCGAGTTCGGACAGCGGGTATTGACCAGACGGGTAGATTCGAATATTGAGGGAATCTCATCGGAGGACCGTAACATTTGTAGATTGAGATAACCACGAAATGTTGATAGTTTTTGTCAACGGGTGGGGTTACAGAGTTTACTTCTCAGTTTTTTTTTTGGTTTTTTCAAAGAGATGGACATGAAAGGAAGAAATAAAAAAATGATAACACTTTCCTTTATTTACTTTGCATTTGGATACTGATTTAGAAAAATATTTTTAAAAATTTTATAATTAATTTTTTAAAAATTATAAAAATATATTTAAATATAAAAATCTAAATTTTAAAAAAAAATTTAAAATTAAAAAACTAATTTCAAAACGCGTATCTCATATTTTGAAATTAAAAATCTGATTTTAAAAACATAATCAAACATATTAGAATCTTTGGGAAAATGAATGCTTTAATCTAGTAGTAAAAAATAAAAATAAAAATTACATTTCTTTGAAATGAAAGAAAAATAAATAATTGCTAACCTTTTTTTTCTATTTTTTCCTTTTTTTAAAAGAAAATAATAGGTGTGATATGATATTATGTATAAGAGTCTTGGAGAGAATAAAAAAGGAAGATGATTGTCCTTGTTAGAAGAGATAAGAAAATAATGGAAAGTGATAAATGATAATCCTTTTTTTGTTTGTATTTTAATTTTAGAAGGAAAGAAAATGATGGTGGATAATACCAAAATGTCTTCTTTTATTTTTGAGTTCATGAGGAAAGAAGGGAAAAAAAGAGTAAAGTTTTAGATTATTAGTTAAAAAGGTTAAATAAAAATTATTTTATATTAAAATTAAGGATAAAATAGATAATCACTAATTTACTTTCTTTAGTTTTTAATATTTCCATTTCCTTTCACTTTTGACATTTTTAGAGGGATAGAAATTGAGATAGAGGGAAGAGTCTATATATATATATATATATTGTGTGTGTCACATGTAATTATATATGTATATTATATGATTATTTAATTTTAATTATTAAATAAAATTAAAAATTATATGTAAATTATATATATAATAAATTTATGTTATAATAAATTTTTTTATACTTAATTTAGAATTAAATATTATCCTATATATATACATACCCTTTAAAAATTTATAATGGGAGGAGAGATGACAATGGCATTTAATGTGAATTGATTATCTTCCGGCATAATGACACATCTTGATTCGGTGTGACTCAGTTGTTATCACACATAATGTAGTTGCAACTCGTTATTTTTTTGTTTTTTTAGAATTAGCAGTTGCAGTTTGTTTTTGAATACAGTACAAGAGAATTGTGAGGAGATTGTCCACTGTTGGCAACCTAATTGATAAAGACGGACGTGGAACTGTATGATAGATGAATAATCAGTTTTTCAGTTTCCAGTTAGTGAGTACCACATTATGGTGTTCCGTTTGGGAATAGTAAGATTGATATTTCTAAAATTAGTTATTGACTCTTCATGAATCGAGAGGATAAAAGATACTTCGATTATCATAAAAGACCAAAGAATTGTGAAGAGATTAGGAGAAAATATCTATTTTAAATTGAGAAAAAATTAACACATTTTTAAGTTCCATCTTATTCTCTCTCTTTTTTTTTCCTAACATTATGCTACGGAGTATAAGTAAGAGAAATAAGATAAGAAAATAACATTAATTATAAAAGAAAAGAAAGACAACTGAAATTTCTCATTCACACTTAAATAAGTAATGAATAAAATAATAATAATGTAATTTTCTTGTCATGTTTGAAAAAAATAATAAGGAGAAATAAAAGAAATAAAATATTTTATTGAGCAAGTGGAAAGAGTATAATAGGAATTTATTTATTTTAAAAAATAATAACAAAATGAAGAATCACTAACTTTAACTTTTTTCTGGGTCTTCTCTTATTTTTTGAATGAGAACATAATGGGCTTTTTTTTTCCTTCTATTTTTGTTAAATCAAGTATGAAATAAGTTATCATTTCTTACCCTTTTTTTCTCTTTATTTTCACCTTCTCTGCAGAAAATAAATTTTTTTTTTTACTTTACTTTCATTTTTGAGTATTTTTTTGATAAATCCGATCATAGAGTAAACTTATGATTCAAATCAATCATAGTATCTCAACTGAAAATAATAATAATAATATTTCTTTAATGACAGAGAATTCGCTCACACAGCAAAAAAAAATTATCTTCATTTTCCTATTATGCCAAACCAGAAGTGAGCGGTCTATTCCAGCAATTTTTAAGTCTCCTTGGGAGGCGTGCCCTGAGTAATTAGTATATGGGAAAAGCCCAGTCGCCATGAAAGCTATTCTTCTTCTTCCTTGATTTAGGGGGTTTAAATACCATGATTCGAGAGAGTAATATGGGCTTGAAATGCTTGAAAACAAAAAAAAATTAAAGATCGTTGCACGCACCTGCTTCATTTCAGAGTTCACTACCACTTAGACTGTCTCCTTGGGATTTCGAACTGCCTTACGCTTGAAGGCCCGATAATTTTATCAACTCACCAACAATAGCCTTTATATCTGGCCACCATGCAGTGTAATCCTAATAATGCTTTTAGTATTGTTACATGTAACAAGAGAGTTGGCTTGAAGGTCCTGAACAACTTGGTCATCTTGGAGACTTCATGGCTAGGAATTAGCTGTGACAATGATGTCATTAGCATTCATGGCTGGCTCTTATATATCTTGCAGCAAACATTGTTAATTGGCTTGCCATTGTTGTTTTGATCATGACCTCATCACTCTTTTGGTGCTCTTAATTTGTTCCACTTTATTCTCCAATTTCTTCGAGTAAGGGGAAAATTTTTAGGATTTCATATGGCTTTGTTTAGTGTTCTGAGTTTGGCACATTAATATATATTATGTGGTATTTCATTACTTCTGTGTGTGTTTCTCATGGTTACTTTTCATGTCAAAAATTAGTTTAGTTTCTTTCTTTCTTCATTGTAAAATTTTTTTATTATGGTTTATTTGGGGTTTATTTGGCTGGCGGGTAAGGAAGAAAATTGTGAATCACACCCGCGATCTCACAGACAGAACTACTTGTAACGGAATCAAAATTGCAAATGCAGCCTGGAATTTCCCACACCTGCTGCCACTAAACAGTCTCTGAGTGTCAAACCAGCAGTTGTCAACAGGAGGTGAAAGAGCTTAGACAATTTCAATTTTTTTTTTAGAGAATCTCTCAAAAGCTGACATGGCCAAAAGTTTCTCTTTGATTTTGAATCATTATACATATATCAAACTGGAAATTTTGGCTAGTAATGTTGGACATTGTTATATTACGAATTATGGAAAAAAATTTGAACTTCACTTGTGATTTATAAAACCTATAGACATATGAAAATACAGTATTTGTTAAATTACGTAAATTTGAGTGTAATAGCAAATAATAATTAGAGAATTGCAAAATATCCTTCTTTCTGAGTTGCCATTGCTTCTCAGTTTTTAATATTCTTTTTGGCTTTTCTACAATTCACTTTGATTTTTTTTTATAGATTTCTTAACAGATTCCAGAAATTTGATTAATTTTAATGCACAATAATTTTCAAATTGCCATGATTCTAGTAAAATTAAACAACAAATCGGCCCAGCCCAAGCCTGGCACGACTCTGTTTGCCATCATGCCCTTCCAGGCCCTAGGCCAGACATGGTCCATTGAATGGACTCCATTCTATGCTTGGGTCAAATTTGAAAAAAAAACAAACAAACATTAGAAAGTACCCTTCCAACACTAATAGGCTGAAAAAGCAATTCTAGCATAGCACAAGCTCCGTGTCCTCAAAAATTATTTCCTTTAACTTGTCACATGATGTGACATTTTGTACAATTTTAATATTTGGCATGATTTATATCATACTTACTATAATATTAATATTAAAATTATAGAGACTTCAAACATATATAACGGACTAATAAAATAACTTTTCTCATATCCTTATTTATTCCTAAATAGATCATATCCGTGTCATGACTAAATTGATTCAAATCATTTTAAATTTCTAATCAATTATTAGAGTTTGAAATGAAAACATTATTACTTTCAAAATATGACTAAGACATGAAAATTTTCAATAAAATTTATAAATACTCAAATTACAATAAAGCTATGTCATGATTTCCAAAATTTTTGAAAATTTCAATTTTCAACTCAACAAAACATTACTTTAACTTAAAAAAAGTTCAATTTTCTTTTATCATTATTTTCCATTTAAAAAAAATAGGATTTACACCCTTAAATTTTTTTTCCCCACAAGAAATCTCTACATTCCCATTCTTACTTTTTTAACCCCTAAATCTAGTGTAGACTTGCCCCTACATAAATGTGATGGCATGCAATAATTTTTACGAATTTATGACCTTATGATTGTACCTGAATTAGTTTTTGAGATTATCAAACAATCCCTTCCTTGGATCAAAATTATTCCCATTAGTGTGCTTCCATAACCACTCCTGAATTCATTTGCTAGACCAGATACAATTCTGAACCTTACTAACCCCACCCATGCCCATGGGGTAAGATAGTATAAAAAAAGTTGACATTTTTTTTTTATATTTGAGCATAATTATAACATTACTTATATCATATCTAAAAATTTAATATCCATGACCTCGGGTTTTTTTTTTTTTACATGAACCCTACTAAAACTCACTCTATTAGTCTCAAGAGAGTGGTTGGGTGACGTTAACTAAGGGATTTACATTTTCAAATTCCGAGTTTGCTTGGTCCAAATCAGTGAATGCTATGAAATCAATCTATACAAGTGTTGTTCTGTTTTTAATCGGCCTTCTAGGATTGGTCTCTTGTATTATTCGATCCAAAATTAGGATAACTTGAGTTATAAAAAAAGAGAAAAAACCACCTCACTCCATGCCCCCACACTGGCGACTAAGCTCGTGACCTTTTCTTTAAGAAGCAATTATCCAAGAGTCCCTCGGAAGAAAGCTGGGACCTTGAATAGTTTTTCTTCTTTTGCTTTCCAATAAAGAAAAAAAAAACAGAGAATCCAAACATGAACTAAGAAAACCTTTCCACGAATTCAGATCAAACCACAGAGAACCTTCCCACAAATTCACATCAAACAACAAACACACAGATAGCAAATGATAAGATCTCAGTTTACATCAATAAAGCCACAATATAAATAAATTAAGATCTGGAAATAAACATTATGTGAGATCAAAAGCAATAACAGTACTCTCAGAAGAATACTAGAAAACAAATCAAACACTCTAAAGAAAATTCATATTTCTACATATATCAATATCTATATATAGAGAGAACAAACCAAACAAAGATTCAAGACTCAAAGAAAGACCTCTACATTCAAAAGCTAATAAGGTAATTAACTCTTTAACCTCTGATGTGTTTGACCTTGTTCCAGCCTTTCTTGCACGACTCTCCCACAATCTTCGCTCCCTTCTTCAACAACGTCTTCAGTTCCTTCGCTCTCTCCTTCACCTGATTTTCAAAACCGGCCATTTCTAGAGAGAGAAACAGAGAAATACTATAGAGAGAAAGGGAGTTCTGGAGAGAGAAGAAGACCTAATTAGGTTACAGGACGCGCTCTTTAACTTGCAAAGAATGATTTCCACGAGTTCTGATAAAGCGTTTTTAAACTGGAAGCCACGTGCGATCCAACGCATCATGTGACACGTGTCGGTGATCGAGTGGGGTGTGTCGTCCATCAATCTTATTTGTGGATACGTTGATTGCGGGCATCAAACTCTGGGCCCACTTTGGAGGTGAAGATGCGCGTGGGCTCAAACTTGCTGGACTAAAACACTTCAATTCTCCATCTTGAAACCCACATATTACAAGGATTGGACTCCGGTCATGTTTGTTATACAAAAATACAATGTTAATTTCATTAAATGAAATAAAATAAAAATAAAAATAATATAAAATAAAATAAGAATTAATTATTTAGATCAAAAAGAATATTTTGATTTTGAATAATTTTTAATAAAAATATCTATTTTATAAAATAGATATTCATAATCATATCAAACAAAAATAAAAAATTAATAAAAATTAAAAAATTAATATTCTTAAAATATTCATTTTACTGTATCAAACACATGACCTTACATTCATAAAACCTATCAATAAATCTCATTCATTATAAGAAAGTAAGCTACAGGATTGAAATAATTGAAATGAGGCATTCATATTTATTCATAATAAATGGGCACATCTTTGAAGGTGTCATTTAAATTAATTAGCAAAATCAAGTAAAAACAATGAGTCGGTGCCTTTGATTGTGATTTTCTCATTTCTCTCGGTACATCTTTAAATGTGCAGCATATGAAATAAAACGTCAAGTGACACATTTAAGAATACATTTAATATAAAGTCTTAGTTTTTTTTTTTTACTTAAAAAACTAATGGTACTATTTATATATATATATATATATATATTATACATGCACCTATGTCTAAATTCTATTCTAATAATTAATCATATAAAAAAATTGTTTAAAAATTATTAAATCATTAAATATTAATTATTAACGAATCAATATATATATATATTTTGAAGATGAAGAAAACCCACAATAATTGCAATACAAACCGCCTAAATGGTGTAAAGGTAGGTTAAAGAAACCCCTAATTTCTTTCCTTAATGTAAGCCAACTGGATTAGCACGTGAATTAAGCTCAACTTTAGGACTTTTATTAATAAAACGGTCCAATGAAATTAATATATATATATATATATATGTATATAAATATTAACAAAATTCAAAATTGAGTCAGAGATTTTGATTGTGCCAACACGTTACGGTTATGGCACTTGCTCCAATCACTGGCTGCAAAATAAGCAAAGTCACTTTCAAATTAAAGTTAACATGCACATCTGGAATAGAAAAGGGGGCCCAATCTTTTTTGGAATTTGCATATTTCCTGTGAAATCAGAGGATTAAAGTATGATGGTGTCACATGGGAATATGAGTGAATGAGCTGTGGCCAAGGGGAGAGACAAAAATAAAAAGGAAAAGAAAGAAAAAAAGTCATAAAAAAGAATGATTTAGGGGGACCTAATTTCGTCCACCAAGGATAATTATGTCTCCTTAAAAATAAGCAGGGTCCAATGTAGAAGCTTCATGCATACCTTACCTTCCAAATCATGAGTGACCCAAATGATTTCTTTATCGTAAAGTAATCACTTCCATCATTCTTGCAGTTGCAATCTAAAATGTCTACCAACTTCACTACTATACTACACAGAATACACTTGATAGTTTCTATATGGAGTAAAGGTTCATGTGCTTTTTGTTATATAATTGTTCTTTTTTAGTCAAAACACTTGATAGTTGATACTAAGATACTCGTTCTAATATACCCCTTCATAATTACCATATGTAAGATGACCCAGCCTAATAGCTTGCCTTTTGAGAAGTTTCTTCCCTAACAATGTAAGCAAAATATATATATATATATACACACACACACACACACACACACACACACTTAAATAGGAGTGGAGTGTAATTTTTATGAGAACTAAAAACACCACTTGACAAATTCAACTGTAAAAACGTTAGTTGAACTCACATTTTCCTAGTTTTACATGAGTCCGGTAAATACTGTCTCTATCTGATAAAAAATGATTTCAAACCAACTCACTTTTACCTTGTATATACATAGAAAAGAGTGTAAACACCTCCCAAAAAATCAAATCATGGAGAAAGGACCTATTCGGCAAAAATGGGATTGCAAAGTGATGAGTTCATATTTAGAAGAAAGCATGAGTGTTCGGTGAGTGTTGATTACAGGCGTACATGACAGATATCTTATACCCGCAGTTTATGCTATATTGTTTCTAACATGAGTACTTAACATTTTTTTCTATTCACTTCCTTTTTATCTCTTTTTTTCTTTTTCTTTTTTGTTTTCATGTTGAATGGGGAGTGCTTAACATATCTTAGAGGTCCATGTAATAAATCTCATTTCCAATCTGCATGTAATTTATCTGTTTGTTTATATCTTTTTAAACAATCATCTCCAAATCAGTTTTGACGTTTTGCTTTACCTTAGATTTCTTTCTCATCAAGATTTGAGCTTGTGTTAGTGTCTTAACACTTACAAAACATCAAGGAGAGGAAAAATAGGTCTGTTTGCCTGGTGGAGATGAAACTCTCTGGTTCTGTTTTATATATCAATCAAGACGAGAGTACACTTGGTTTTCCACAGTAATGATGTTATAAATATGATATATAATTAATATAAATGCAATGCCATTATTTGCAATTTCAATTATGACCCTGGAATAATTTCATTGTCTTCTTTCTTTAGGTACTGGGCCCACCTTTAGGCAGTATGAGCCAGATTGGCAAATGTTATTAAGCTCTACATTTCAAATTTTGGATTTAGTTGATGGACTGAGTTAAAATTTTCACCCAGCCTAGCTTGTGGGTTTCAAAAAGTACTGTTAGGTGAGCACCTACTTTCATAAATAAATTACAAATATTATCATTTTCTTTTTTTCAAAATATTAGTTCCACCTCATAAAATTACAAATACAATTTCCAAAATACTAAAATGATATTCCCTCCAGGGTTGCTTCTTTTTATTTTTTTTCCCCCATGAACGGCTACATGGGAAGTGGTGTTAACAATGGACAATTTGCAAAGATAAGATTTCTTTTGGCAAATAGATGTAGCTTGTGTAAGGAGGACGAATCGATCAATTATCTCTTCCTTCATTGCTAGATGGCTCGGGATGCTTGGAGTATTCTCCTCTGTGTTTTTGGCTGTACGGGAGTCATGTCTCCTACATTAAGAGGTCCTTTGTCTAGCTGGGATGGCTCCCATATGCCTCGGGAAAGGAACAAGCATGCTTTTGAGGGAGGTGAAGGTTCCTCCTAGCAGGTCTAAGGATGATTTTTTTTTTTTTTTTAAATTCTTCATTTTTTGGTTAAAGAAGGTTTTACTAGATACATGATTTCTTTTGTTGATTTTTTGGGAAAACTTAGACTTTGATTGTTGTGTCGAATATCCTTTTTAGTATACACAGGTTCGCCTCTCTCAGTTGCCTTAATACAATTACTTGTCAAAAAATATTCTTGACATGTCCATCAAAGAACATTCTTTATTTTATTTTCATTTATTTTATATAATTATATAATGTTTGCATCACAAGCCAATGCTATAAATTCCAGTTGACATGTTCAATATGAAAGCAAAATAGAATCTAGTAAATACAAATGTTTATTGGGAGAATAACCGAACAACACCACTAAGCTCCCAACAGTGCTGCCTATTTAGTTTCAGTACTGTGAGGTTTAATAAAGCTTGAGTTCAAATCCATGAAATTAAGTTCTATGTACCAAAAATATATGTATTACAATATATCTATGTGTGTGTGTGTGCATATATATATATATATATATATATATATATATATATATAAGAAAATGACTTGGTTCAGGTCTTCACTGGCGCACAGCTTATTGCATCTCACCAGTAGCAGGTCCAAGTTCATCAATCATCACGTGCAAGGTATGTTTAGCCCAAGTGTCAGTGACTCGAGAACAAAGTTGGTCCAACATTGAAAAAGAAAAAAGAAAAGGGAAACTAAAGTTGGTGGAGTTTCAATTTTAAGATACAATTGTAATTATAAGTATCAAGGCATTGTACAAAGAATGAATGAGAAATGAAGAACTTAATTTTCCAGTCCAACAATAAGAGCATCCAAGGATAGACCCAATTATAAATAATTGTAGGAAATTCTCACCAGATAAGTGGGCTGCACTAAAAATGGCTGAGCTTATGACAACTGCTTGATGCCATTTCATTCTGGAGTTAAGAGATGTCAAAAGAAACCCTCTGTAAATAATTTCCTCCAGCAGGGGAGTGACAATGCAGTAAACAAGGATGCAGGCAGTTTCAGAGACAGAACCACTTGAAAGGATTTCCTTAAGTATAGGGTTGTTCACATCCTGCAGGCATGTGGCACAAGAGAAATTCACTTATAGAAAAACTGCATAGCTGCAATTCTAGAACTCCAAGTATGTCATACCAGGGTCTCATTGATCTATCTATTTTACAGAGAATAAGCATGGTTCACCTGTAATGAGGCAGGGAAAAAATGGAAAACAACAAAAAGGAAAGTCAAAGAATGAGCATGCATTGGCTAAAGAAGAGACATCATTCAGCAAAATTTCTCATATATTCAATAAACTAAGATGCCACGAGCTAAAAATAAGTGTGAAATAAAATTCTCTTCGCTTGGCCAGCCTCAAATCATATTAGCTGAACAAATAATGTGAACTCAAGAGTTCCATTAAAAACGTTGTTTGTAACATCAAAATAACCATAGTCCCATGTGGAAGCTTCATAGTACTACAACGCGCAAATAATTGGTCCATGAACTTACAATAGTTCTTCATTTATTTTGTCAAACTTCACCTCATTGACTGGAATTAATTCCGTACATACATGTGGAGAGCATATTAAATCTTTGGCATGCTTTTGTTAATACATTAAAAATCTTATCAAAATAAATAAATAAATACTATGATCTATGATTCACTCCCATAAAGGTATAATTCCAATCTCCCCCCCCCCCCAAAAAAAAAAAAAACTTGAAAGCAAATCATAGAATTATCCCTGTAAAAATATTCATGTTTAGAATTCTTATTTGGGCTGAGATTCAAATTAAATCACAAGCTTCAAATGGCAAATTACAAGTACAACTATGAGCACAATTTCCATGGCTACCACCAAAACTGCCCACCTCATCCAGATCACCTACGTCCACTGGCAAGCAAATCATTGAATCAATAGTCATATTTCTTTTTATTGATAGGTCATTAGTAACAAATTCCTAAAATGCCAACCCTCCCTTTGAGTCAATCATCGTGTTATTATCGTTCAACCTCAAGATTAAACCTTATCACCATCACAAGGAATTAAAATTGATTAGAACTTGATCATTCCAAATTACTAATAAAAGAAAAAACTTGGACATTTGACTTATAATACTGCATCAAATTCAATTATCTGTGGAATCGTCTATCATGTCTTTTCCTAGACCCAAAGACACTCAATTGCATAACTTTCTTGCCCTAAATATCTGCAGGGAACTTGCAACAAAATTTTCATAGACAAGCGAAAAATCCATCTCTGGGATCTGGGATTAGAATTTCTCACACCATATTGCAAATAACTATCTTCAATACTGCAAAGCATCACCAGATTGAGAGAGAGAGAGTGGGAGAAAGAAAAAAGTAGAACTGATGGCAGGGTCAGAGTAATAGTGGATGAATGCAATCAAGAACTTATAGTTTGACAAAGAAATTGTGTATGGATGTGTTATAGATTTAATATTTGTAGTATGCTTGTAGGGAAGATGAGCTGTTTTTGCTGAAGATAATGCAGTGAAAGGACAAATTCCTCTGAATTTCGTAATACGCTTCATTTGTTATTTAAAATCTTAAGCATTTTGGTCATACAGGCCTTTACTAAGATTTCATTTATAAGCTATCAAATTAATTAAAATTCCTGATATGTTACCTTGACTGATGGTACTTTGGGGTTGATTCATTTTAATTTGAAATCATAAAATGCAAAAAAAAATTAAGTTTTAATAATAAAAATTTATAAAAATACAAATACAAACATCTTAAGAAGTGGTGTTGTGCAAATTCATTCATCATTTTTCGAGCTAGTCTTTGTAATATTCAAAACTAAGAACTTTTCAAATGGTAATGAACCAAGGGACAAAAATAGATTTCTCTCTATGCATGCACGCTTGCATACACACAATCCACATTAAGTGCCTAAGGAATCTCAACAAGCAATGTATGCAACCCCACATCACACCCTCTTCCTGGTGATGGAGGCCAGAATATTTTTTTTTTTTTTTTGGGGGGGGGGGGGGGGGGGAATCTTCTTGGCCCGAATTTACATATTTTAAATCTCCTAATTTCAGAAAATAAACATATTCAAAGTCATTTACATTTGAACTAAATTTTCCAAAATTTATTGAATTATTAAAAATTTCTGAATTCTTTATAACCATCTCATATATAAAATACTTTTCCAAACACTATTGCATAATTTTTTGGGAAGACAGCCCTTTTGGTGTTCCACTTGTAATGTATTAAGTTTAATTAAACCCCCCCCCCCCCCCCCCCCCCAAAAAAAAAAAAAAAAAAACAAAGAAATCAGCTTTGCTTAAAAATATCGATCATTAAGAAAAATCAGTATCTTTGTACAAGAGAACATGCTTCAAAACTCGAAAGGTTTGATAAAATAAAGTATCTAAATTGATAAACTCATCAATTTAAGCCACTATGCAGCAAAAGTGATCAATTTATAAGATTTATCAACCACTAGGTTCCAACAATCATTTCTTCTTTTTTATTAAGATGACAAATTTTCATTGAATAATTGACGAACAATGAAAGAATGAATGGTGTAAAGGGGCCATAAACATCTTGAGTTTTTCTAAAAGTTTAAGGGAGCAGTTGATACCCCATCGGCATTACCTCCCCCTATATTGGCCTCCCCCCCTCCCCCCCCCCCCAAAAAAAAAAAAAAAATGCTTGAAAGGTGGGTTTAGCAATTTTTCTCATAAGAATTGAACCCAAAAAATAAACAAATAAAATAAAACAAGCTTAGTCATGCAGTTAACTATGAAGGCAGTTTGTGTACCAATTAAGGTTTAGGGGACAGACTACTGTAATTTATGAAGAGATAAAGTTATATTTCTTCAACCTAGATAGAAAGGGGAAACCCACTCCCACATCAAGTGGAAGTTAAAATAAATAAGGAGAAAATGTCAAAATGAGGGGTTTTAAAGGTATTAATGTCATTATGTAAATGAAATATTTGGTTTTTGGCACTCTACTTTTATTATAAACTGTAATCCTGAAAGTAAGGAACTTTTCAAGAATTGCAATGCTTTTCTATTCAAAAGTCAGTTTAAAGTAATAGCTTTCTATAAATCCAAGAAGAAAGAAAAAAACCCATAAAGGTGCATAACAAATATTTCACAGTTTTTTCTCTTGTTCAGACTGATGTATAGGGGACCTTCTTTAGTTTCTACCAAATGTGGCTCCATATATTATGTTTCTTTTGTTGATGACCATAATCGTTATTGTTGGGTATATTTGATGACACATAAATCTGATTTCTTTCAAAATTATTATAACTTTCATTCCATGGTTCAAACTTAGTTTTTCACCAACATAAAAGTTCTTCATTATGAGGGGTGAAGATATTCTTACAATGGTTTGTCTCTTAAATTCTTTGCCCACCCCACTCCTATCAAGGGCTTCTCCATATGAAAATTTGTTTGGCAAACTTCCTAATTACTCTCTTTTACATGTTTTTGGTTCAACCTATTTTATTCTCCCTCCTAAGCTTGAATGAAATAAGCTCAATGCTCATTTTGTTTTATGTGTCATCTTGGAAGATGGTCTTAACCAAAAAGGGTATTGGTCGTTATGATCCTGTGTCTCAAAAATTGAATGTCTCTTGACTTATTTTTTTAGCGCATTCCATATTTCACCATTCCTTCTAAAGTAACTCTTGTTTGCAAAGATGAACTTGTGCATATTGATCCTTCTCCTCTCGATGAGTCTTGTGAAGAATTATCTCTTCTTTTGATGTTTTTTATCTCCTTTTTTTAGTTGATTTTTCTTCTTCATCTCCTCACTCATGTTCTTTAGTTTTCCCTTTGGTCTATTCTTGTAAGAAGAATTGCCTTCCATAGTTGTGCCTATCAGCTCTGACTACACCAATTCTGCACATATGAACTCTGATAAACTTGAACAATAGCCATAATCCACCTGTGAGCCTTGGTTTTGCTCAGACTTGTTTTTCCCTTCCTTATCATGCTTTTCTTACTGGTTCCATTGAGCATTATAAAGTTCAATTAGTGATTAAAAAATTTTCTTAGGAATAGGGTATTGACTATGAGGAAACAAATTTTTTTTTTGATAACCGGGTGTTCGGGCTAGTTTACGTGCACCTCGATTAATCCAAGGACCCTGAAGTTAATGACCGGGCAAAGCTCAAGTGGCTCTAAGGGAGACTCGAACTTGAGACCTTGACTATGAGGAAACATCAGCTCCTATTTCTACGATGACCACAATTCGTACTTTGATTTTTGTTGTTGTAGTTCATTATTGGCCGCTTCTTCAACTGGATGTTAAAAATACCTTTTTGAATGTTTATCTCAATGAAAAGGTTTATAGCACCAAGTCTCACACTTTGGCTCGTTTTTTTATTTTTACTTGACAAACTCTCAATGCTCTTTGGGCTTGCATCATGAGTTTGAGGGGAGGAGTGAGAGTGTATATGCTTGTATATTAAACAAAAAATTTTGTCTTTTGGGTAATCTATTGTTTTCTTTGTCTATTTATATTATTGTAATATGCTTTATTCAATAAGATGAATGCATTATTTGCAGCCTTTTCTTTTAGAAAAGTTCCAGCTCCCACTAAATAACGCATCCCCTAGCAATTAGAATGAGTTTGATTTTTTTTCATCTTATATTATTGTTTTTATATGAATTTAACATAATAATATATTCCCTAAGAGAATGTTTCTAATCTGTCATAAGAAAGTTATAAAAAAGAATCTGTTATAAGAAACTTAGTAAACATGAGAATCATGCAACTTTATTTTGCACACTGAATATAATACTATAAACATGAAGCATCCAACAAAAAACCAAACAAATTCACCAAACCAACCTTGGGCCCAACCAATTGGTCAGCAAGGAGTGATGTAATGAAAAGCAACAAAATAAGAAACCCAAAACCCAGTGCTGATGCCAGCAACCAGTTCCTCCCTTTTGATAGCTTGTCACCTTGGAAAAAGTCAACAAGCTTATATCCTGGCTTTCCAATGCACTTTAGCAGCCACAAAACTGCAGAGAGCTCCAGCACTTGAATTGCAAGTAGAGATAGTGCCTGTGCTGAATTGAGAGAAAAATAAGTTTAACATCAGCATGCAAGATCATCATTCTCAAACTCGATAAAGAATTCTGTTTATGACACATTTCAACAGAAATATGCAAGGGAAGTTTCCTAAATTAATAGTGGTACAATTTAGACACGAGGCTACACCTTTAGCATGATCTTTGGACAATGGCTCATCAAATTGAGGGAAAACCAATGGAGACATTACTGTCCTCCAGAATCATGCAAATCTCAAGTCCCGATAAGAAATCCCCTTGAATCATTTGAACAAATAATACTAATTGAAAAAAACAAATCATCTAAACAAATGGCATCCAATTCTCATAGAGGTGGCAGTTGATTTGTTCCCATTGAGTCGGTGCAAATAGCAGTAGACACTGAATTGTGTACTAGAAGAGTGATCTCATGAGCTCTGGTCGATGATAAGGAATAAAAAATCTCATGGGTTAACAAATAGGTTGGGAAAAAATGTTCATTAAAGACATCTCATTGCAAATTTTGAATTCAAGCCTAGCACGGATTCTGATTAGATTGGCATACTCTAAAAGGAAATCTGTTACTGAGTCATGTCAAGAAAATGGCCACCCTTTATTTCTCAATAGGAAAAGTAATTGAGGTGGAGCCTGGAGGTTGTGCTAGGTGACATGCTCTCTTTTCTTTTCTGTTTTTTTTTTTTTTTTTTGGGGGGGGGGGGGGGGGCATAAATATCTTTTCTTCCTCTATCTTACATTATATTAAATATCAAATGTATCATGAAATCAGGAATTCAGCACCTGAGTTTGTGGGTCAAGAACAGGCTGATGCAATAAGTAGGCAACCACAGACAACCCTCCAAAACTCAGAGGAATGTGCAAACTGAACAAGTACAAGGCCATGGTGCTCCATGTACTCTGACTGTCCCATGGAATATCTGATCCCAACACCGAGAAGCCCTATTAAGTCACACGATACCCAATTTCCAAATTCAAATTAGAGCAACATATAAAACAAATTTCCCATTAAAAAGGGGAAAAAAGGAGGAGGGGGCACTGCTAGTGTTTACAAGACCCGTTAGAATCACATATCTCCGAATATACCTTATATAATCTAAACAAAATTCACTGACCAAAGACGCTTCTTTTCCTTTTAACAAATAAGTAAACTATGAAAAATAAATACATAACAAGCAAAATAATGGAGGAGTTATATGGTTACATTAAAATAGAAAGGTTTACATTTTTCTAAACGCTTAACTCTGATAGAGATAGTGTCATTGTATAATCAGACGATAATTGAGGAAAAAAAATCAACAAATTACCAGAGATGGAGAAGTTTTTCTTACCTCAGATGCTTTAGCTGTGTGTTCCTCTTTAAAGCAAGAACACTTGGAAGAAAATTTGGGGCTCAATTTAGACTTGAAAAGGGAGGAGATAACACCTTCATTTTTATGAGATAAAAATGGCGGCCCACAAAAATTGCCTCCAAATTTAACGGGAGGAGCAGATATTGGATTCGGAGACCAATTTACAACTATCATGTCCTCTTGTCCCTGCTAGAAATTCGAAAATTATTCTATATGTAATCAATTTGCAACTCTACAATGGCAAGTATTCATCAGGTGATATGGGAATAGTCAAGAAAGACATGAATCCACATTGACAGAGGTCGAAAATTTAAAAAGAAAGAGGGAAAAGGGTTTAGAAATTCTTGGGTGGTAAAGCCAACGCGTGCAGCAGCGCTCAAAAGATAAGCAAGAGAAGTCTTATCGGGGAAAAAAAAAAATCCTCTAGTATTAGCTTTAGCTTGGTCTTTGACCCAAATTATTAGCCAGTTGAGAAGGTACGGCACTTGTTTTATAAGCTTTTGAACACCCGGCGACGATAGAACCAGTGAATCACACAAGCTGGTTAGATGCATAAGCAGTACCCTTTCTTGATCCAACCCTTTTCTGCTTCCGTAGTGAATACTTGTGATTTGTGAGTGAATCTGTTTGGTGTAAAAGATATAATTGTAGGATGATTATTACGTATCTTAATTAGAATCTCTCATATATGTATTCTACATATATATTTTTTTAATTTTTTTTAATTTAAATAATTTTAATTAAAGTTAAAATATATATGTAATTATATATATAACATATTAAAATTCTACATAAATAACAAGAGATTCTTCCTTGATGTAATTATTGTGCAGAAATTTAGAAAATTGTCTTTTACTACTAGTAATTTTTCTTGATACTAAATTTACATTATTGTATATTATTTAAGATATAAATTTTGATATAAAAATTTGAAATATATAACATTTTATTATTATTTTTTTGGAAAGTCACTTGACTTAGTAAAGATGATATTTTTTTATACAATTATATGAGAAAAGATAATCGAACTCATGCTAATTACCCAAATGCAAAAGAGTTATGAAATAAAAATAAAAATAAAATAAAATAAGAAACAATAAGATTGTAATGAAATTGAAATTGTACTTGTACAGTAACTAAAAATAATTTGCAACTTAAAAAATACAAACAGGTTATAAATTAGTGGATTGTAGATAAGATAGAAGAATACAATACTGTTACTAGAACTAGAGCTAGGACTACTCGTACTCCTAATCCGATCGTCGCGGAGGACTCACAAGGATACGCCTACTCCTAATCCAATGGTCGCGAAGGCTTTACAATGACAGAGATAAAGAGATAAAATGTGCAGTGTTTGATGTTTCGAAGCTCTTATGGGTGAGAGAGCAACTTCCATTTGTGATAACCACCCACTTTTCACATGCCTTTCATCTGTAGAAGCAAGTGTCAACTTTCATTCATCCACTTCCACCACTACATCTAAAATTCCGTAGCTAGATTTTAAACTAACTGCTCTCTCTCTCTTTTTTTTTTTTTTGATAAGCAAAGAAATTTCATTAAACAAACCAGAGTATAAATACTCAAGATACATCAATGAAAAGGAAGAAAGACCAAAAGGGCAGATGAATAGGCAACACAGTGAGAGAGCATTATCCCAACCAGGTTGGCACAATGAACTGCACCAAATCAATTGCAGAACCAACCCACAAAGAAGCTAACAAAGTTGGCAAGGTACCAACAAAAAAAAAAAAAAAAAAACATAAACAAAACTCATAATACAACTAAAAAGCACCCCCCTTCATAATCAGATTTTCGTCACCTTCCAGACCCTACAACTCCATGCTGCCGATTGCATCTGCTTCCAAACCAATCATAAGCGCATCCCCTGCCAACAACACAATAGTGGCTGAATCGACCAAGGAGGCACCCATCATAGACCCCACCACCTAATACATTCAGCCCAAATCCGCCACACCTGAAGAGTTTGCCTTCCAGCTAAGACAATAAGCTGAAGATCTGGGAGAATGAAGATAACTCAACAAAGACTTCATAAGGAGCTATTTCCTCAACAAACAGCAACAACATCCAGTTGCTGCGGAGTAAACAGAGTTCTTCAGTATCCAAAATAGGCCTTTTCGTCTACTGTCCTGAGACTCTTCCCCAATCCATCACGTAACTGCTCTCTCTCTTGAGGGACTATTATCTCTTTGTTTTTCTCTCTCTCTAATGTGGTTCATGTTTTTCAAGACTCTTTTTTGTGCTATCATGTGTTTCTTGTGTATAATTCATATGTGTACAGTTAAAAATTAACACAATAAAAAGCGTGTTTGTCCAAGATAAGGACAACCAAAATTGGGATCGGCCAAAAACCCTTCAATCGTTTAAACCTTCATTTAGGCCATGTGTTTAGCATCTTGGCATATTTCAAGGCACAACTGAAATTTCTTCGTCATAGTTCTATTTCTTTGTTAAATTTCCAATGTTATCCTTATGTGAAGTCGTTGTTGTGTATTTTTGTTTTGATACAAAGAATTTGATGTTGTCACCATGTGAAGTTATTATTGTAGAGATAACACACTAGGCCTTCAAAACAAAAGCAATTTTATTCATAAAATAAAAAGCTCGTAGGCCTTATTCTATGATTAAAGAACGACATAATTCATAGCACCTCTTTAGATGTAGCACAGTTGAACCACTCTACCAAATTGTTCATCGTATAGACAGGTAGCCCCTACTATTGGGGAGGACACCTTCTAGTGTGATACCACTTATCATCATTCGGGTTTCTAACCCAAAAGACTAGGTTGTTAGGTGAAAATATCATACTCGTTTTATAAATCACAGAATACCTCAATACCTATCTAATATGGGAAAAGAGATTTATCACATTCCTTCCCACTTGAACATGTAATATTATTATCGTGGTTGAACCATTCTGCCTACTTGTCCACCTTACAGGTAAACCCACTCCCAATGTGATCACCCTTGTCACACTCCGAATTTTCATAAACCCGGGGAGTGAGTGAAATGAATTTATTAACTAAAAAATTGAATGAATAAATAAATTTAAAGCATCTTTAATTCTCAGCAAAAAAACTCGTTATTCCATAGTCTAAGGTCATTAACCAACCAAAAAAAATTGGAGAATCATTTGAATACATTCTGAAAACTTTGTTTAAGCCTTTATACCCTTCGTGGTCAATTTCACCCAAACATATTTGGAGTCTCAAAGTGTAATTATTTTTAAACAAAAGTACTCGTCGAGACAATCAGTTTAGACTTTTGAATCACTCAATTCAGATTTAAAATGAATTTATACGAAAATCGGAAAGTTTGAAACAATCAAAAAAAAAAAATTAATTTCGGATGAACAGTAACGTGAAAAACCAGTAGCTAAAAGTAAACAGTAACCTTGAACGTTACTATTCACCTAAAGCAAAAGTTCCACTTCAGAAAAATGCTGCTCTGAACCCCTTGATTCAAATTAATTTTTCTCTCAATCTACAGATCCAAATGTAATAAAATATGTGCCAAAATCTTCCTTATTGAGTCTAGTTTCTATACCATTTTTAATCACTCAAAAAGTCCACATAGAACTCAAGTTATAATGAAAACACTACCCATAGGTCAAATTTTGCATACTTGAAGCAAAATTAATATAACTTTCTCATTTTAAAAACTTTCAACGTCCATGATATATAAAAAGAAAGCTAAGAGACAGACCTATCTAGAAATGTAAGGCACTTTAATTAATTCAAAAGGACTAAAAAGTTATAGTCCCACGAAGTGGGCTGATTTGCAAAAATGATTTTGTAGAATCGAAATTAAGGCATGTCTTAGGCCGTTTGACATTCCTTCTAATTCTTCAAGCTATTTAACCCCAACTTTTTAACCATTTTTTCAAATTTTTTCCAAGTCTTTCAAGCCCCTTTTTCACCCATTTTCAGCCCAATTTCCTAAGGTTTCTAAACCTCCATTGTAAGCACTTTTTCTCACCCATTTCAAAGGTGTTTTTCACACTTATCTAATGCTTTATTTTCACAAAAATTGGACATAACTTCTTTTATTTTTCCAAGTGTTTACCCACCTAATTTTTCACAAGATCCTTATATATAAATAGGTAAACAACCCACCCTCACTCGGTGGCAACAATTCATCAAATTTAAACATGCATTCCTCTTTATCAACATTTGAATTTAGTTATCTCAACATACATGAATACTACTCATTAAATAAAAACATCATATATATATATATAGATATAAATATATATATATATATATATATCCTTTGGGTCTTAACCCATACATTACAAAATGGCCCAAGGCCTATTGTCCATTAATTATCCAAGTTTAAATGCAAATAGATTTAGGCTTATGCCCATACACACAAAAACATGTCCCAAGGGCCAAATCTTCAATATGATCCATTTCTTCCCATCTTTCAAGACTTAAACAAGTCTCAAGTGTCTGGGGCTTCATTTAAAAAATGATATCCCAAGAATGGGTCAGCTCAATACCTGGTATAACATAATGCTAAGAGTAAAAACAAGTTTAAGGGCGTGGCATGTGCAAGTGTACATTTTAAAAGCTATAATTCCATAATCTCCCAATGTCATGCAATGTCGATATGCATGACACACACATGCAACTCTATGCCACCCATGATTCGCTTCACGATTCTTTCCCGTTGGCATGCAAGTACCAATATATGTCTCGCTTCACGATTCTTCTCCGTTGGCATGCAAGTACCAATATATGTCTCGCTTCACGGTCCGGACTCTGTTTGGCTTGTGAGTACCAAATGGCCAATTTTGAGTTTTTCATCACAAGGTCTACACCCTCATAAAGCATAACACCACGTGCTCAACCCACACCATGTTTTCAAGGAATCACATTATGCCAAAATGTCATGATCTCATCATGCACCCCAATGTGACAATTTATCAAACACATAGTGCCCCTTTTTAAGTTATGCATTTTATCCCACGTAGTTCATAACTTTAAAACTCGAAAACATCTTTCATACAACATAAGCCATAACTATACATATCAACACATATTCAAGTCACAATTTCACAATTCTACTAATTCACAAAGAACATAAAATTTTCATAAAGTACCAAGGCATAAGTCCTTCACATGGTCCAAACCACAAGGTGTGTCAACATGCATATAGGCCAATAATGAAACAACATAATCCTATTAATAGAACACACCTTAATCATAGCAACAATTTATCAAACAACACCAAAAACAGATATATCCTTAAACTACCAACTCTAGGCTTTTCAAAGGAACGACCTTCTAGGTGATTTCCTAACCTCAAATAAACTTCCTAACCATTCCATCAACATGAAAAAACACAAGAAAACTTAAACCTATTGCTAGCTCAGCACTACATCATACCTAGATCAGTTTTTCTCAAACTGTAGAAGTTGTGATGGCTGGATGGCCGAACTTTTTGGTGACAATACAAGTCTCGATGAGAGGAACAACTTCTCAAAAGGAACCTCGACGAAAATTCCACTCGAAAAACGTGTTTCAGAGGCTTGAAACTTGAAGAACTAGGGTCTCCCTCTCTCTCTCTATATGAATGTGAGCTGCTGTAAATACAGAATGAAATCTGTATTAAAATTGGGTCTAAGTGTTCTATTTATAGTGGAAGAGCAAAGGGCAAGGGGCAAAATGACCATTTTGCCCCTAATGAGCCCAAGGAACCCGTTACTCTACAATCCGTCCCGAAACACCTCAATTTGATATTTTGTTTTAACTAATGTTCATAAAATTATTTTAAATGAAAATTTTCAAAAAAATAAATTTTTGCCTGTAGCCGGGTTTGGCCGTTTCCACCCGGGTCACCCGGATGCCTTTTTGGTCCAATTTCTGAAACTGTTTCTGTTTTGACTCAAATTCGTACAGCAGGTATATTTTAATATTCTAAGCATATTACTATTCTATGACACACTCCAAATATGCTTCTAAACATATCTTACGGTAAAATAATGTATGAAAATATTTTACCGACAAAATTATGTAAGAATAATATTCTACCGACAAAAATAAAAAAAAATTCTTAATTTTTCAGATCTCTACAACCCTCAAGTGTGAGAGCAAGGAGTAGACTATATTATTAAGTGAAAGAGAACAAAAATTAGACTATCCTATTAGGTAGATAGACATTTCATTTGACATGCATTTTACTTTTGGACATCTCTTAAGAATCATTTTATTTGCTATTACCAGTAATTGGGATAATTATATTATTATTATTTTTTTGAAATATATGACAATAACAAGGTGCTGCTGTATTTGTTCAGATGACATTGCCCTCCAATGAGGACCGAGGTTAACGGTGTAAAAATTTATCATTTTACCCTCATTTATCTTTTATTTTCAATATTAGACCCAATTTTCTTTTATCAATTCTGTGTATCCACAAGACAATCGGACGCCTTGAGTTTGTCACCGATTACCGAAGATGAAGTTGTTGGAGAAGATTTACCCACAAGGGACTACACGACATCATCAATCAAAGAATCAAAGACCAATTAACCAATCATTCTGATGAAGTGAAACCAATGGTTGGATTATAGCGCATGCGCCATCGATCTCCATCTCTGCTTTGAACAGATCTCATCGTGAATAAATTGGGAGGTGATGCCAAGAATCGTGTTGAACAACTCACGCCGTGAATTGATGGCAAAGTGATGCGAAGGTGGTATGTGATTTCGAATGGGTTTTAGCAATTTACATATGTATATATGTGTATATATAGTAAAAGAATATGACAGTTATGCGTCTTTAATTTTCATTCTCTCTCATAAATTTCTCCTACTCTCTCTCTCTCTCTCTCTCTCTCTTTTAGTTCGCAGTAATTTTCGGTGATTTAGTAGTCCAAGAAGATGAATAGTTAGCGTAATTTTCATTCTCTCTCTCTCTCTCTCTCTCTCTCTCTCTCTCTCTCGGTGATTTAGTAGTATTTTTGGTGAATTAGATTCATTTTTAGGCATGTTTGAAGCATGTGTGTGATATATATATGTCTATGTACATATATAGACACTCGCACGAGAGTATGTATCTCTATTGTAGTTATGTATGTACATGTGTAATTAATGCCATGGAACTTAATTGGTTTCAATTAATTGCTAAGCAATTTTTACATGTCCGTGGAAGAGGCGATGAGATAGCTTGAGAATGTTGGGCCTCTCTGGGATTGAATTGAGGTGTTGACAATTAGATAAGATAGGCTGGTAATGTGGGTTTTGTTCCATCAATGAAAATTCATTATTTCAGCCCAAAGAAGACTGACTCCAATAATAAAAAAATGTATACAATAGATTCTCATAACATCTAGAATGAATACATTTTTTGTCTTGATTTTTTAATTTGTAATTTAGAATTTGGACTCTAATTGTAGAAGGTGTGGTCAATGGATTCTCAAAAGAATGATTTTTTTTGTCTTAATTTTTTAATAGGTGATTTAGGATTTGAATTCTAGTTGCAGAGGGAGTGGTGAACTGGTGTGAGGAGGTGGGAGCCTAGAGAAGCAAATGGAGATAGGACTTTCTCTATTTTAAGGGCATTATTGTCATTTTTAAAAAAATTGATGTTGACCTAAGTTTTTCTGTTACCGTCAATGACAGAATTTGTACAGAGGGGGGAATCTATAGATTGTCAACAGTGTAATTATTCCCAAGTAATTTGTCCTTAAAGTTTCTTTCCAACCTAGGTACTAGGTAGTCCTCAGCTTACTTGTATGGAATTTGCAACAGTATAGAAATCCAGGCATCTGATATAAAGCTGTTTAGAGTCTTTAGCCAGTAATATCTCCCTGGGTGAATTATGGTGAATGCTGATGGAGGAGTAGAACTGTAGAAGTGTCAAATTAGTCCATGACTTCCTGATCACTGATGGCTGCTTGGAGCTCCTTATCACTGTCTTGTCATCAAAGCGGCCAAAAAATCTGCTTCAGCTAGCAATGGAATGTGCTTTTGCTAGTCGAACTTACTAGATACGACATTTTTTTGTGAGAAATAAAAACTAAATGGTAGTATTGAGATAACCCGGCTATACAAGTCAACTGAATTGTTAAATACACCCACCACAGTGGGGCATTATAGGAAACAAAACAAATTAGTGTATGAGCATACATTATGCTTGTTGAATTTGTGAATTCAAATTTGGCTTGATTTATGCTTCAACATTTAGTTTGATATCAAAATATTGATTTTTTCCACAACTGGTCTACTATCTGGTATACATCATATAAGGATCACAATCCTTCATTTTGTTCTAAATTTTTCTTCCACATTCTCTTAGATATCTCAGCTTTCGGTGCACTTTAAGGCCTCTTTCCACAGGGTTGATGGATGAACTAAGCCTTTTGCGAGTTCAATTTAGGCTTTGTTAGTATCAGGTTGGGTTGTCTAGATCCAATTGTTTGTGGCCAAAATCTGCTTCAACTTTAACTTGCCATAGCATGTGGGGATTAGTTAAGTTGATAATATCATAATCAACATCAAAATGAACACCAAACTAAACAAAGGTGGTAATGATGCTGTCAGCTGTGATGATGAAAGTGATATCTGCCACCTTAACATAGAAGCCTTTGAGAGTGAGATGACCCCTCCGGGGATGACAAAGGGACCAGGTTGCATGGAAGGAGCACCTAGTGCTCGGATGTCGTAAACCCTCTTAAGGATGGACAGCAGTTTGTTGGTATACTGTTATGATCTAAAGTGCTTTCTTAGTGATACATCCCTAGTTTGCAGAATTATAGTTTTAACAATTAGCTAAGCGAATTTATATTTTACTGGAATTTCATTTTCTTCATAGTGTGCCTTATTCTTTCTGGGTAAACTTATTAAGAATGTTTTTAAAAAGAAAACGGGTATCCGAGTGATGGGGCTGGAAGAGAATCCTCTTGTGAAATTCTAACACTAACAGACTAACAGTAATCCTCTGGTGTTGTGCAGAGTAACTTTATGCAGTTATTGAAGAAGGCATGCCCAAGAACTGAGCCCTCTTTCAAGGCAAGATAAATTCTCATTCATCTGCATTCTGCACAATGTAAGTTCACAATCTTCCAGTCTGCAATACTCATTCAGTCATTCACATGACAGACAAACATGTCACCAGTAGACCAAAGATTAATTCAGACAAGTATACCATATCTCTGGAAGGATGGGCTAATTATCTACACGAGACATCATACTTTCAAGATATGCAATTACATGGCATAACAGCATCATGCTCATCATAATGTAAGCATGATCCAATGGCATTGCTTCTCTTATTTTCTGAGATTTTATTTTGCAGATGGGACTGTGAAATCTAAACATTTATCGACTTCACTACAAGGATCCATGAATGCAAAGTTGAGAATTGAAGTCATTGGAAAAATGCTTGATCAAATATGCTTGTTGAGGAAGGCAATGATAAGGTGGTTGACCTCGTCGGGAAATTGCTCCTGCACAAAGTGGGTGCCCTCTGGCAGGTATGTGATCTCCAAGTCGGGGACATATTCTTTGACCTTTTCAGCTCTTATGTACTCATCTAGTCCTGGAAATTTAAAGGCATAATCCTTTTCGCCCATGATCAGCAGTGCAGGCACTGTGACTTTAAGATCAGTCACTCCATAATCTTCCAGCCAAGCCCTACTCAAATCACCAGATTTCCTCAGCCAAATATATAGATAATATCCACAAATTGTTTCATGGGTCATTCGTACGAGTACCCCTGAGAAATTGAACTGTGATGTTATAGAAAATTAAATAAAGATCCAAAGTCCCTTTTACCTGTATGGCACCTGCAATGGCGTCTGAAAACCAGATTTCTCGTATAAAGTTGCATAGTTTGCTAGATCTTCTTCGGTGAACCAGGGGGGTAGCGGTGTAGACGGATCAACCAAGTCCATTATCTCCTGGTCCTCCTTAGCTACTTGTAGTTCACTTCCTGAGAATAGAATGTAGATGTTTTTCAGCACAGTCTTAACATCAAAACGGCCAAAGTCCTTTTCGGCTCGCCCTGGCTCCTGCAAAAGAGTTTGAGCCGAACAAAAGAACATGGCAAATGAATTGATTGTTGTTGCAGTTTTATCTATCTTGTAAAGGTGCAGGGATATGAATTTGCCTGCCATCTCAACACATAGAATCCTTTAGGGATGAGCTCGCGAGGGAATGCTTGTGGACCGGTGAGAAGGAATGGAACACCTAGTGTTGCAACTCCTGAAACTCTGTCTGGAAAAAGGAGGGCAAAGTGGTAAGCTGGCCTTGCCCCAAAATCCTTCCCAACAAGAAAAGCCTGTATATCATAAGAATGGTATTAGCCATTTGGTGAAAAACTTACTAGTTTATAGCTACACCACTCCACTAAACAACTGGAGCAAAACAAGCAAGAAATGCAAATTTGGTGGTCTATCCCCGGTTGATCTGGTTGAGACAAATCAAGCTGACAAGAAAGTTTCAGTTAGTTTAAGCAATTGATAAATGAGTTTTTTTATGATTTATTATGTTGGGTGGTTGTCATGAATTCACTCAAATTCTTTGATGATTCGTTACGACCCGAAAAATTACCCGTTTTGTTTGGGTATTTTTGACTTGTTTCGTTTCCTATTTTGTAACCCGCATATATAAGGGTGTTTTTTTTTTAGGGTTCCTTCCTATGAGTAGAAAGCCGACTTGTGTGAGTCTTCATTGGGTGTAAAGGGATTTTCAGGTTTATAAGTGTTTTGTTTTTGTAATCTCTTTGATAAATAGTAGATGATTGATTATCGTTGCCCGTAAACGTAGGCATCTTGCTGAACCACGTAAATTGTGTCTTATATATTTTGTTTGAAATCGATTAATTGTGTTTTATTGCGTTAGCACAACATATTCTTCATGTACTCTATAAAGTTTAATTTAGAAGTTCAGTAAGTAACTTTACTGATTTAAATGTTCAAAATTGTACCTTAGGGATGTCAAATGAATCAAGGATGACTAAAAGATCATCAACGAGGTCCCTGAACGTTGCCTTTTCTGGCTCCGGAGGCTGGTCAGACAGTCCATAGCCCCTGTAGTCAAGTGCAATTGCTCGATACCCTGCATTAGCTACTGCTATCATCTGATGCCGCCATGAATACCATATCTCCGGAAACCCATGTAAGAACACCACAGCAGGACCTGCGTGATGAATCTACAAACATACATAAATTTGTACAATTACATAGATTTCGACAACATAGTTCATACATGAGATTGGTTTGGACCTGTTCCTATCTCTGCAACATGAAGCTTTAGCCCTCTTACATCCACATGCTTGTGTTGAATCTTCTCCATTTTGGTATGAGATAAGAGATGTGTGAAAGAGGACAAGATTATACCAGGTTAACTTTATTGATATATTCTCCGAATGGGTCATGTGTTTCATGCTTTGGCTTGATTTTCCCCGTCATGTTTTGTGTCTATGCATATTTTAAGTTCAGTTGGTTGGTTGTCATTGTCTTGGTTATGAAAGGTTTGGTTGGTTGTCATTGTCTTGGTTATGAAAGGTAATTACCTATGTTTGCTTCACCTAGGGATAACGACAGGACGGGTTCGATATAGGTCCCTCCCCCCATTCCCGCCCTATTTAAAAGTAGCATTCCCCGCCCTGCCAGTTATGTTCCCCATCTCCGTTTCTGCCCTATCCTCTCAAATGTTGGCCGTTCTAAAAATTAAAGCTAATCAATTAATATTATTATAAATTTCAATCTATATATACACATATATCTAGACTTATATATGTTAGAGTATTTAACAAAATATGATAATACTAAAGTGTATTTATGTAATTTAAATATATAATAGGAGCAGGGCAGGGTACCTAAATCAATCTCCACCCCACCTTGTTTATTATCACGACCCAAAATGATGGGATTTTGCCATCTCTGGTTTCACCTACACATGGTATTGAAAAAAGTAGACCGGATACAAACTAAATATTTGGTATTATTTTTGCACAAGGTTTTTTGTGTGACTGTAATGGCTAAATTGGTATTAATAGAGAGTCGAGACCACAATCGTAGACTTGTGGGTCATCATGGCCTGTGGGCAGCAGAAACAAGGCATTCAATGTTTTGTCTGTTTACTTCTGGCATCGTCACATGAACCAAGTCCTATTTCAAGGCATATTTCACGACAAACTCATGTCCATCCAAGGGTGTTTAACGGTGAAAGAACCAGAAGATTGCTTCAATGGCTGGCTTTCAATTTTACAACTGGGAAATGTGGATGTGCTTACACAATCCACCGTGAAGCAAACAAAAATGACAGTAGTGCAGAAATATTCTACCAAGATTCCATCTCCATAGAGTATGATAAAGATATCTGAATCTATCATTCATGCCACCCAAGTGTGATGGAGCAATCTACCCTCGAAAGTCTGAACACACGAATATGCCTCTTGAAAGCTGGATTTCATCAGATGGTCTAACTACTGTTGAACTCTATCTGATCTAATTTTGTTAGGAGTAAACTCAAGATAGACTTAAATTTTGGCATTATTTTCGTACAAAGTGACTCCTTTCGAACTTGAATTCAGATTTTTGCGTTTGGCATTATAGGCCTTCTATTATTGCACCAAGCATTGTCAATACAATTCCTATAAATAATTATGTAAATTGGTATTCAAATAAGACAATCTTTAAGATTTTGCCAACACAATTCAATCTTAGGTCATGCAGGAGATGCCAACCAATCATTTCCTTTAACAATTTATTAAGAATGATTAAAGTCTCCATTTAGATGCAAACTAAATGAAGAGAATCTTCAAGGTTGCACAAGGCTTGTGTATAAGCTGACAACTCTGGCGATGAGATTGAATGTTCAAGATTGGACGAGCAAGCTGTATTTAAACAAACAAAAGATACTGTTTCTCACACGTCTTCATACTTTGGGTTTCACCTCATGATAAAAACACGGAAACCTGAAACGAATTGAGCAAAAAGTTGAATTTCTTAAATTCAAGTAATTACTCACCCAACAATAAAAAAAAAAAAATTCTAAAATTCGAAACTGGTATATTATTGATAAAAAAAAATGTTTATAAAGAGTTCATTACATCATATATAGAGCAAAAAAACTGCTCATTCAAATAGGAATTTACTAATTCTTATATTTCTTATAGAATTAGGAACAAAGAAATTCAAAAAAAATCAAAATTGAAACTTTTTGCAATTAAGCCCATATTAAGAAACCAGGTAAGAAAAGAAGAAGATAGCCATAAATGACATCTTGTTCTAACTTTCTTAAGTGAAGTAATTAAAAATCTAAAATTTTCATAAATAATTAAAACAACTAATTAAATGCCTAAACGAAGAAATTTGGCCAAAAAGCAACTTCAGTAATGGTCTTAAGGTGATGAGTTTGATCTATCTTGTAGTTTCGAGTCAAAAGTAAGTTTATTGAGCCCCAGAAAACAAACCTGGTAGTACTTTGACTTAAAATGAAATTTGTGACATTTTCATTGTTCCAAGAAGTTATCAAACATTTACTCTACATCAACTCAGCCAAAAAAAGTTTAAATATCTGCATAATATTATTATTAACATTATGGCCAACAAAAGTTATGCCTGGATTTCCAAAATAAATCAACCTTATTCTCCTTAAAGAATAGATGTACACTGCAGGTGTGTTTGACTCTACAACAGCAAGAGAAATGCAACTCATACAACATTATATATAATCCCTGTGGTTTGCTGTTTAAGGAAACTGAATCTATCTTCCTCGTAGATGTTTATATGTTCCTGCAATAGTTCTTTGAAATCCTGTCCACTGGAAACTCATGAATTGCTAAATTGAATGATGGAGGTGTAAATATTATAGATACATGGCACAAATTCCTGAACACTTTCAAACCAGTGAGAAAGTTATAACAGTTTCTGGGAATGAGTAGCCAAACAAACCTGCCCAACCAAAACCAGTCATTCTTTCTGCACTAAATTCTCAACATCTCCCAGCTCCATTTCAACTGCTTGCCACTCATGATGTTCATTCCGAAACAGCAACTCAATCTGCTCCAAAGATTTTCCTTTTGTTTCTGGAACAAATGTGTAAACAAAGGCAATAGAAAGAGCTGAAATTGCTGAAAATATAAAGAAAGTTCCAGCAACTGTAATTGCATCAGAAACAGATAGGAAAGACATGGTGACCAGGCCACTGCATACTCTGTTACCCACAGCCCCTAGTGCTGCTGCTTGAGCTCGCAGCCTTAGAGGGAAGATTTCAGATGTCAAAACCCAGCAAACTGGACCAATTCCCACGGAAAAGAAAGCTACAGTTCCACACACCGATAATATTGCCAATACAATCCCAACAGGTCCGTCCCCAAGTAAAGATAGAGTAAGGCCCAAACTGAACAAACACACAGTCATACCAATTGTGCTCATATAGAGCAGTGGCTTTCTCCCAAGTTTGTCAATGAGAAGAATAGCAACTAATATAAACAATGTCTTTGTAACTCCCACAGCAACTGTTGCAGCAAGAAGATTTGAGTTACCCTCAACACCGGCTCCTTTGAAGATCGTGGGGCTGTAATACACAGTCGCATCAATACCTGTAATCTGTTGAAAACACTGGATTCCAAAACCAGTGACCAGCATCCGGCGAAGTGAAGGAGAAGGGCTCAACAGTTCACGCCACACAGCTTTCTCTTCATCCTTCTCTGCATTACCAATTCCAGCAGCTACTTGTATTTCTGCAAGTCTTTCCTCCACCTCTGCCTCATTCTCATTTGTTTTCAACAACACTGATCTTGCTTCTTCAACTCGGTTCTGCACGACCAACCACCTTGGTGACTCGGGGATTATGCACAGAGCAAATGCAATAAAGACTGAGGGAAGAATTCCCACACCAAGCATTATCCTCCAGTTTGTGTGCGCTGGAAGACCTGAAAATGCATAGTTAGAGACATAACCAAGTAGGATTCCAAGATTTATGAAAATTTCTGGGAATGAGGTGAGGGAGCCTCTAGAAATGGTCGGTGATATCTCAGCGATGTACACAGGGGCAATCATGACTCCAAAGCCAATTCCAACCCCAGCCAAGAGTCTTCCTATCATTAATATTCGGAATGAAGGAGCAAGAGTCATTACAGCTGCACCTATTTGGAAGATAATAGCAGCTAAACCCATTGTCCATTTCCTACCAATGACATCTGATGTTCTTCCACCAGCTAAACTACCGAAAAGTGAAACAATGCTCAAACAACCAACAAGAACTTCTTCTTGCACCTCCGTTATTTTCAGATCTTCTTTAATGAATAGGATTGCTCCACTCATAACACCCACATCTGCACATTGGAAACCCAAATTATCAAAATGTAATTGAATTTCAGCAAACTAAGCAATTGTGTAAACCAGACAGTATGAAGCATTTACTGAATTTTCTAATTGACAGTATTGGATTTTAGATAAAGAACATCAATTAAATGGGCACCTAAACCCCTAGAATTAACTGTGTATGCAATAGAAAATTCAAATAAAAAGCACAAAAACACAGCAGAAGACATAATTTAGCATTGTGCCAAGTCTGTCAGAGAGGAAATGAAAAGAAGTCACTAGCTTTGAGTCAAAACTTAAAAGACTTCTGATCTCTAATCTCATTTAACGAGAGTGGTATTCTTATGCACCCCTATCAATTTCTTGCCAAAGCAAATGTTCAAAGCTCAGGTACTGAAAGTTACATAAGAGGTGCTCCATGTCTAACAATAGAATCAAGCAAATAAGTTATGAACTGTTCTGCTGAAAAAGTGTATTGGATTACCATACTGGCATCAAACCCAAGAATTTTAATCCAGCAATTTTCCCATCTGGCATTCCCATTTCCGAATCACCAATTCAAATCGAAATTGATAGGAATCTTGCATTTTTATGAAATTATATTGTTAACCTATACTTCTGGCTATTATGTTAAGCAAGGAGGCATTTTGGTCTCTGCCCTCTTCTCTTCCAAATACCCCATGCCCTGAACAGAGAATTAACAGTCAAACGCATATTTCATGGGTCAGCTAAATCCCTCCACGTTTTCATGCTGCAATAAAGCCTGCTTCCCTCTAATGATCAAGAATCTAAGGAACCCAAAAAGAAATAAGGTTCGAATATGCATCCAATGAACTAAGAAACAGCATTGATTTGCCTTTTGATGTAGTTTCTGTGGACTGCCAATAAAAATTATTTTCATATTTAGCCACCAAGCACACAAAACAGTCCTTGATTTAATTGTGAGATTGAACCAGTCAAAGCATATCAAAAAGAAAAAAATAGGATTGCAATGTTAGGGGGGTGGGGAATTAGAGGACTTACCATAGCCAAGAAGAACAGAATTGAGAGATGCAAAAATGGCACAGGCAATAACATATTTCCTTTTACTGTTGCTCTTTTTCTGCTGCTGATGATTGTGGTGTGAAGTATCATCATAACCATCTTCTGTGTGCTCAGAATCCATCCTCTTATACTTGTTTTTACTTCCCAAAGAAACACCAGACAACCCCATCTCACCATTCCCATTTTCTTGGATGCCAACCAACCCCATCTCTCCTATCAGATCTCTGCCTATTTCCAACCAAAAACCAGAAAAATGCTAACAGACTCAGAAATCTTAATGGGGTTTTCAACTCTTCAAACTCAATTCTAAACCCAAGATCTGGCTTCCAGATCTGAAAGAGAAGAAAACCAAACAAGTGGGACCCCTTGTCATGCAAGCAAACCTTTTACTTGGTAAATGGTAAACATCGCCCGGTCCTGACTCTTGACCTTGAATTAAGAATAAGAATTTATAGAGATTTCCAGGTAACAGCTGTGGAGTAATAATATAATAATTAATTTCAAAAAAAAAAAGAGGTTATAGTTTGCTGTTTTGTTAGGGGAATCTCTTGTCACTGTGAGATCTTCCTTTATAAGGAATGAGCTTTCTTAATTTTTCTCTCTTTAGGGTTCTTGGGTATTTGTTGAGGTTTCTTGTAGTAGGTTTTGTATGTTAAAGGTTGAGCAAAAATGAGCGGAGGAATGGCGGGTAGCAGACGCCTTTGCTGAAGTAATGTAATCTAACTTTGGTAACAGAACAAAGATTAAAGATTAATGGGAGAATAATACCATTTTCAATAATAAAACATTATGAGAGAAAATTTAGGTGATTAGTAGCTTTTTCAATTTTTCTAAAAGTGAAAATATTTAGAGAGAAGAAAATATTTATTTAATAATTTTTTGAAATACTAATAGAATTCTTAAATAAATAATTTAAAAATTAGACAATTATCAAATAAAAAATGTAAAATTATCATAAAAAATAATTAAAAAAAATCTTTTCTTTTTTAATTAATTATTTAAACAAGAAATAATTAAAAAAAATTTCTTATATCTCTCCTGAATATTCAAAGAATACCAAGATGAATAATTTTTCTTTCTTTTCTCTTTTATTTTAAATTATTATTTATGTTTTTTTTTCTAAAACTTTCAAACAAGCCAAAAAAAGTACAAAATCTTAATTGGAAAAAAATTCATTATGTATAACATTACATTATCCATAGATCTCATTTTATTGTGTTTTGAAATTATATATATATATATATATATATATATATATATATATATATATAAGGAGAGTGCAAAAGCGAATACAACTTTTGTCCTCTCACACCCTAATCCAAGGAAACGGCGAGAAACTCACAACTTCTAATTCCAATAGGACTTCCAATAAAAAAAGAAGGAAAAAATAAAAAAAGTTGGAAGAGAAAACGAGTAAATGAATTTTCAAACCCATAGCCCCCATAGAGAGACAAATCTAATTGAGTGGTTCAAAGTTGAAACAGAGTGGGTGGAACCTTCGTAGATTCCCAGGAATAATAATATAATTCATACACGATTGTCCTATCACCAATTGCGTGCAAGGTCGTGTCTGAAACCCACTCTTCCCCTCAGCAATTTCTCGTCTCATTCACAGTGACGATTTTCTTTTAATTTAAGATAAATTACATCAATTTTTTTTTAAAATTTTTAATAAATATAAAAATATTTTTACTAATATTTATTTCTCATATTTTTATTGATAAACTATAAACTATAAATACATTCCTTTCAGTATAAATTTTTTTTAAAAAAAATGGCAAAAATATTTCTTTCAATTTTATTTATTTTTACATTTTAATAAGATTTTGAATAAATTTGTTTAAACTTTTTTATTTTTAAATAAATATTAATTAAAAATTTATTTGACTAAAAAATATATAAGTTATTTATCATAAATTTATTTGTATATACCATGAAAAGTTTATTTTTAAAAAGTTTAAAAAATAATTAAAATAAAATAAAACATACATAATAGAAACACTTTTGTCATTTTGAAATAAAAAAAAAAAAGAATTGAAGAAAAATTATTTATAATTTTTTAATAAAAATAAAAAAAGATTAATATCATTTTAAAAATCTCATAAAATATTTAAATTATTTCATACAATGAGTAAACCACAAATGCTAATCCCAATAGGGTCTCCCAATAAAATAAAATATGAAAAAAAGGGAAGAGAAAAAGCATGACTAATTGATTTTAGAAAACAGTTAGGATAGGACCGACCAAACTCACAGCCCCCTGAGAGAGAGAGAGAGAGAGATCTAATAAATTAGTTCAAAGTTGAAACAGAATGAGTGCAAGGAGCATTAGTATATACCCAGGAATACTAAAATTCATAAACCAATTGCATGAATTATGTTTGCAAGGTCGTGTGTAAAACCACTCTCATTGAAATGCATTTATTATTGCATCGCTTAGCTATCATCTATAGTCGTAAAGTAAACAGATCGGATTAGATTAGATTGTATTTGGAGTGATTCGTGTTAAAAAAATTAATGGATTGCATTAGATCAGTTAATCGATTTAAAAATTTATAATCCAAATCTAACTTTATTAAGTTAAGTCGATTTGATAATAATATTAACTTATATTATTATGTATATGAAATATTATGTTATAATATGTATATATAATATAAAATTTAAAATATATAAATTCAACTTAAACAATTCTTATATAATTCAATATTTAACATATTATAAAATTTTAAAATATATATTATAATATTATATATATATATAAAGTTAATATAGATGTTATATTTAATTAATAGATCAGATTTGTTTAATTCATATCACATCTATTTAGCTAAAGGAATTAATAGATTTGATTTGGATTTGGATCATGATCCGATTCATTAACAGTCCTAATATCATCTTCAAATTCATTTTTATATGAAAGTATTTTTTAAAATTAAAAAATGATTGATCTCATTTTTTTACTTTAATCATTCAATCTTTAAATTACTATTTATTCTCCAAATCGCTTTAAAAATCCACCTAACAATTTTATATTTTGGCATCTTCGAATTTATCTTCATTTTTGCATGAATAGTGAATTGAAGAAAAATATCAAATTTTTCTCAATCTTTATATTTGATGATTGGAAATGAAAACCCATTTTCATATTTTCATGTTATGAAAATAAGTTAAGTTGTAGTTGAGTTTTTCTATTCTATCTTTATATATGTGTTTGGCTTAAAATGCTCTTCAGTATTAATTAATTTGTGAAATATCTCAATTTCAATTTTCAACAACAAAATTATTAACATTACAGCTTAATCTAAAATATAAACAAGTTGATAAATAGCAAAAGTGGTGACGTATATTTCTATTTGAGAACAAAAATTTTAAAAAATAAATCTCAATAATATATTACGTGTTCTTACTGTACAAGTATATATATTAAAAATACGGGTTGAAATCTTCATTCAAGATGAAAAAAATGTACAATAGTTAACATATGAAAACAGAATAAGTGAAATTTCGAGACTTAATGATCAACCCATCATTTATAACGGAGATAAAATATATAATCTTTACGGTAATCATTATAATTACTGCTTAGTATAATTATATAAAATAATTTACAAAACATTTTATATTATTTTAAAGTAACAGTAGATGAAGTTGATAAAAAAAATTAACCATGGTATGATGGTTATAGAGTTTGCGATAAAAGAGTCAGATGGAACAAAATGATACAAGAGTAACAACAAAAAAATATAGATTTATAGAGAAATAATGCATTGAATTATAATATAATACTTTGTCAAAGTATTCTCATTTTAACTATAATCATGACTATAGATAAAAGCTGTAAAAATCATTACAGAAGGCGGAATTAACCCTAAAAATTAATCATTAATCGTGAAGCAACATGAGACCTTGAATTTTACAATATCATAAATATAGTTATCTTAAAAATGGGTCATTTATGCTAACAGTAAAACTATTGTCAAATTCCCCCTTAGCAATTTCTCGTCCCATTCGTTTAATTTTGGATAAGTTACATCGATTATTCTTAAATATTTTTATAATTATAATAAAATTTTTGATTTCTCATATTTTTATTGATAAACTATAAATTATAAATACATTCCTTCCGGTCTAATTTTTTAAAAAAAATGACAAAATTTTTTATTTCATTTTTTTCACATTTTAATAAGATTTTGACTAAATTTTTTTATTTTATTTTTCAATAAATATTAATTAAAACCTTATTTGACTAAAAAACTATAAGTTTTTTTTTTATCTTAAATTTATTTGTTTATAAAATGAAAAGTTTCTTTTAAAAAAGTTACAAAAATAGTCAAATTTGAAAAAATGCAAAAAAACACATGAAAGGGTATTTTGTCATTTAGAAAAAAATAGACTGGATAAGAAATATTTGTAATTTGTCAATAAAATAAAGAAAATCAATATAATTTAAAAAATCTTTAAAAGAAAATAATGTAATTTATCCTTAATTAAAATTTTTTTTTTCCATACAACAAGAAACCACAAATCCTAATCCCAATAAAAAAAAAAAGTGTTATGAAAAAACATGACTAATTGATTTTAGAAAACAGTTAGGATAGGACCGACCAAACTCACAGCCCCCATAGAGAGAGAGAGAGAGAGAAATCTAATAGAATAGTTCAAAGTTGAAACAGAATGAGTGGAAGGTGCATTATTAGATCCCCAGGAATAATAAAATTCATACACCAATTGCATGAGTTCTGTTTGCAAGGTCGTGTGTGAAAACCACTGTCCAGTCATTGCAAAACCTCATCTGAAATGCATTTGTTATTGCATCCGGTAGCTATCATCTAATACTCCTAAACTATCATCGGATTCAGATTATATTTCGAGGGATTCGTATCTTATTTATTAATAAAGTTAATAGATTGCATCGGATCGGTTAATCAATTTAAAAAATTCTTAATCTAAATCTGAATTTATTAATTATCAGATCAGATCAAATTAGATCTGATAATAATATTAATCTATATTATGTATACAAAATATTATGTTATAATATGTATATATTGTATAAAGTTTAAAACATATAAACTCAACTTAGGAAATTTTATATAATTCAATATTTAACATATTATAAAATGTTAAAATATATATATATATAATATATATAAAAAGTTTATATATGTTATATTTAATCGGATCGGATTTATTTAATCCATATCCAATCTATTTAGCTAAAAGAATTAACGGATTATCATCGGATCAATTTTTTTTGTAATATATCTGGATAAATGAATTGGATTCGAATCAAGATCTAATTCATTAACAGTCCTATCCTAGTATCATCTCCAAATTCATTTTTATTTTAAAAATTTTAAAATGATTGATCCCACATTTTTACTCGAATTATTTAATCTTTAAAATTACTATTCATTCTCCAAATCCCCTATTTTTTATTTTAAAAAAATAAAAATTCACCTAACAAGTTTATATTTTGGCTTCTTCGAATTTATCTTCATTTTGAATGAATAGTGAATTGAAGAAAAATAATAATTTTTTCTCAATATTTATATAAATTTGATGATTGGAAATGAAAACCCATTTTCATATTTTCATTTTATAAAAATAATTTGTAGTTGAGTTTTTCTATTCTATCTTTATATATGCGTTTGGCTTGAAAGGCTCTTCAGTAATGATTTGTGAAGTAGGTCAATTTCAATTTTCAACAACAAATTTATTAACATTATAGTTTAATCTAGAATATAAAGTACAAGTTGATAATTCAGAACAAAAATTTTAGAAAGTAAATCTCTATAATATATTAGGTTTTACTACTATACAAGTATATTAAAAATATAGATTGAAATCTTCATCCAATGATGAGAGAAATGTTCAATAGTTAACATATGAAAATAGAATAATTGAAACTTGGAGACATAATATCAACCCATCATTTATAATGGAAGAAAACATTATGGTAATCATTGTAATTATTGCTTGGTAAAACTATATAAAATAATTTGCAAAACATATTATATTACTTTAAAGTAACAATAGATGAAGTTGATAATACATATATATATATATATATATAACCATGGTATATATGATGATTGTAGAGTTTGTAATAAAAGAGCCACAATAACAAAAGATGAAACAAAATGCTACAGTGTAACAACAAAAGTATAAATTTCATCCCCAAGTTACATAAATTATAGAGAAATAATGCATTGAATTAGAATAACATTTTGTCAAAGTATTCTCATTTTAACTATAATCATGACTAAAGATAAAAGCTGTATAAATCATTAAAGAATGAATAATCCTAAAAATTAACCATTAAAGCAACATGAGACCCTTGAATTTTACAGTATCATAAATACAGTTCTCTTAATTAGTTTTACAGTTTTAGAATATATATAGGCTCAATACGTGAGGTATACATAAATTTAATTTTATTAAGAAATTCTACATTACATCAACTTTTATATATAAAATAACATATTATATTTAGACTTGCATTTCAATACAAATAAGTTCAAGTCGCGCTTCAATAGAAAAATGGTTTCATGCAAGTCATTAGAGTACAAGTTTTGTTTAATATAATTCAAATAGAACAACTCATTCTACCAAGAATCAAAAGTTAACAATGGTTACACAAGAATTTTAAGCTGCTCAAGGAAGAGACTTAGCAGAAACCCACAAAGAGGGTATGATTCAAATAACCGATCTAAATATTGAAGATAACGAAAAGAATAAGGATTATAGTAACAAAAATGATGCTGCACTTTTCGACTCGCAATAAATCTAGGATCCGCGACTTGTAGAACACTCAAAAAGGGGATCAGAGGACCACCAGATAGGCTCCAGCTGTAGCCGCTTCGATGCTTAAGTAAGTAAACGGAATTGAAAAGACGGTATTGAAAGCCAAAGAATGAGCATAAAAATAAAGCGTACTTTTAGGGTTTAATTTATAGACCGTGGCCTTCCTAAGTTGATTAAGATTTGGAGCCATGAATATAGGGATTTGATCATCGGAGATTGCAGTTACCTTGTGGAGTATAGTGTCGTAGATAGAGATAACCATAGATAGTAGTTTCCTTATCGAAGACTGTTTCCGTGTTGAAGACTGTTTCCTTATTCCCTGCTTGGCAGTTGTTAAGGAAACCATAAGGTCGAAACCATCCGAAATACTGAGTGAATATTGCAGAGCCTAAGGTCTGGAGGATATGTGCATGAGAATGCCCTGGAGGCTCTGCCTACTCTGTATGACCGAGTTTATCGGCTCTATAGGATATGAATGTGAGAATGCCCTGAAGGCTGTGACTGCTCTGTATGACCGAGTTTATCGGTTCTGTAAGCACACGTGTCTCAAGGTGATTGGTGTGTCTGTTTGTGGTATATCAGCTACTCCCCCCTGAGCCTTAGTTAGGAACTAGGGCATAACTAGGGTTATGGGCTTTATGAAGAGTCACACGTTTTGTTTCTCCATTTTTTGAGACGTCGGTTTAATGGGTCATTTGTTGCGCAGTTGATACTTGAGAAGCCATCATTACCTTCAACAGTTGTGTCGAATCATCTTGGGGGGCTCATATTTCGAATGTGTATATAAAGAGAAGGAAAGGACTTTTATGCCTTTCTTCTGCACTTGCTTCTACAGTACCAGAGACTGCCACCGTCAGTTGACGTATTTTGAAGGTTGAAGGATATCCGGTGTTTATAGCCTTTCTTGATTTCAGGTTTGCTTTTAGCCCATTTTACATTCCCTTTCATTTGCTTCGTTACTTTCTCTTGTTCGCCATGTCTGGCCCTAGGTCACCTTCTGGTTCGGGTAGTTCTTCTAGGACCATTCCTCAACTATAACTCGTGAATCTTTCTTCTGTTAATGCTGCTGAGAATAGACAGGTGGAGCCCCCCTTTAGTCCGGGGGTTAGGATAGTTGACGCATTCGATGAGCCCCCGAATAGGGCTGGTGAGACCTCTGGTCGATCTGGCCATAGAGAGGAGGGTGAGAGTGCGATTACTGAGAAGATGTTGGAAGAGTTGTGGGAGAAATTCAATCTCCCCTCAAACGTTACTTTTAGGGTCCCGGACCCTCTGGATCGCCCACACGATGTTAGAGAGGGGGAAATCTGTGCCTACTTGGCTTGGGTTGAAATGGGACTGACACTTCCCCTTCCTAACCTTGTAAAACAATTCTTCTGTTGGTTCAACCTTTGTCCTGCAAACCTGAACCTTAATAGTTGGAGACATCTGTTAAGTTTCATAGTGTTGGGGCATATGAATAATGTCGACGTGTCCCTTGACCTAATCCGTAGTAATATGGATCTAAAATACATGAGGGCGGAAGGCCTTTATTATATGTCTTTTGATAGTGGGTTTAGACCCCTTACTTCTGTGCCCTCCTCTAACAAAACTTGGAAGAAGTGGTATTTCTTCATTAAAGGAGGATGGGAATTCAAGGACTTCCAAGGCCAATTCTCAACATTCCCTCGAACCACTGGGCGAAAGGGTGAAACCCAATTTTTTCGTGGCTGCTTGGATTTTGTTTTGTGTTTGGCTGACCCATGTAGTATTTCCTTTGAATTTGAGGTTGATGTGAGAAACTGCTGCAAGTGAGGCTGTTCTGGAGCCCTCCAGATCATCTTTTAACTGTTGGTGGTTGTCTTCCGAACTGTAGTTGCAATAAGACAATGATTGTAGACTAGTTCTAATTGTTTCTCCCTCTTTGGACGGTATAGGAAAACAACTTCAATCAGATATGTAGGGATCTGACATTGATCTTGTGTCACATATATTGAGAGTAAATTTTGAAGAATTCTGAGGCAGCTTGTTCTGAACCCAAGTTTTGTAGCAAAAATTCGATGTCTCGTGTCTGTCACTCTAATGATTGAGACTTTTGCTTCTTAGATCATTCAGACCAGGACTGAGATACATCCGAATTGGTGATCTTTTGTCGTACACGTGGTCTGTCAAGGATCAACGGAATGGCCAAGACTGAGAGGTCTGTATGTTGGTCCGAGGGCCTTTGTATAAAGGTGGATCGGACTCTGTTTGCTTGGCCAGTTCGGTATGCTTGGGGAAGCTTTGTATCTTGTCTCCTAAGTATCCGAAAGGACAGTTTTATACGTCATCAATTTATACAGTTGTCTTTTGGGTTTTCGAGGCCAACCCTTTATTTAACCAATGCGACAGTACAACTGGGTGACTTTTGGGCTTCGAGGGTCTATATATATGAAAGAGGAGCGTACGGTTGCGCCCCATCTTTTTACTTTTGCTCTCAGACCGTTCCCCTGTCAGAGAGAATTTGAATGTCTTTTAGAGGCTTACCGTTTGCCCGGAGATGATTGACGATTTTCAGTCTGAGTTGGGAATGATTAAACTGTGGCCGAGAGTTAACCTTCCCTTTGATTCAGTTTCCAAGGAAGGATTAGAGGAGGCGAAGATCTTCTTGTCCATCTTAGCATCCGGTCGAGATTTCTCCGATTGGAGGTGGTCCCTCATTGATTCAACTGAGGCTTGGAGCATCGGTGATGAAAACGAAAGCGGGGTGTCTCCTTCCCTTTGCGTCTTGGCAGAGACCCTTGCTCAAATCGGTTGGGGTGTCATGCCGATTCTGAGGGAGACGAAGGTGGGGAATGGAGGTCCCCTGAGACCCAAAGCCCTCATCATCCGTTGGTATTGAGATTAGTGATAGTGATGATGAAATAGCCTGGGTGCTTCTTGCTGCAGATTGGGGTTCAGGGTTCCTTCCTTTCAAATGGAGTCGGCGACGGCGGTAATGGAAGCTTGGAACTTGAGTCCCTTTCACATTCAAGGAAGAAAGCCATGATGTTGCAAAAACGTAGTGATGTCTTTGTTGTAGCTTTTCTGTATTTGTTTTATTTCTAGTCTTCTTGTACTGATGTAAACTTTCTGAATCAGCAATAAAATTGAGTTCCTTCTTCTTAGATCTGATGTTCTTTGTATTTGAATGTGCTCTTTTGGAGTTAAAACACCTTTTTGTGTACTTCCGATAACAAACTTTTCTATATGCTCCAAGAGTAGATCAAAGAAACTTGTATAAAGCTTGAAGTCTTAAATCAAAGGACTTTAAGCCTGCTCGGTACTGTAGTATTTCTTGTTTGTTGGTACATAAGCCAAATAATCTAAGTATTAGGTCTGAGGTATTCTGATCTAGGAAACTTTAGTTGAAGATGTTTGAAACTTCTCTCTTTGGATGAACTGGATCATAGAATCTGTGTACTGAAGATGGACCAGGCTCGGAAGGCCTGTGCATTATAGATGGACCAGGCTCTAGAGGCCTGTGCATTAAATGATGGACCAAGCACTAAGGCTTGTGCATTGTAGATGGACCAGGCTCTGGAGGCCTGTGCATTAAAAGATGGACCAAGTACTAAGACTTGTGCATTATAGATGGACTAGGCTCTGAAGGCCCGTGCATTAAAAGATGGACCAAGTACGAAAACTTGTACATTATCGATGGACCAGGCTCTGGAGGCCTGTACATTAAAAGATGGACCAAGTACTAAGACTTGTGCATTATCAATGGACCAGGCTCTAGAGGCCTGTTCATTAAAAGATTGACCAAGTACTAAGACTTGTGCATTATCGATGGACCAGGCTCTAGAGGCCTGTGCATTAAAAGATGGACCAAGTACGAAGACTTGTGCATTATAGATGGACCAAGCTCTGGAGGCCTGTGCATTAAAAGATGGACCAAGTACGAAGACTTGTGCATTATAGATGGACCAGGCTCTGGAGGCCTATGCATTAAAAGATGAACATTCTATGGAGGTATTAAAAAGAAAAAAACATCTCTATTGATAATACTTCCGTAAATGTTCCATGTTCCATGGCCTAGAAATAGGCTTCCCAGTCATGCCTTCTAGCCAATAAGTGATAGGCCTAACAACCTTCGTCACTCTGTAGGGGCCTTCCCAGTTCGGTGACAGCTTTCCCATAGTGGGATCCTTGGTGTTTTGAAAGACTCTTCTTAAGATAAAGTCTCCGACTTGAAAGCTGACCGTCTTGAGCCCCACCTTGGATTTGTTGACCATTCTCTGCTGGTAGGCTTCCATCCTGATGTTGGCATGATCCCTTTTTTCTTCAAGCAAATCTAAATTTTCCATCAGCTGCTAATCATTGGATTCTTGCTCGAAGGCTTCAGTCCTCAGAGTTGGCATACCAATCTCAACCGGGATTACTGCTTCTATACCGTAGGCCAGTGAGAAGGGAGTTTCAGAGGTGGGAGTTCTTCTGGTTGTTCTGTAGGCCCAAAGAACTCCAGGGAGTTCCTCTGCTCACTTTCCTTTGGCCTGCTCCAACCTTTTCTTTAATCCATCAAGAATTGTTCGGTTGGTGACCTCTGCTTGCCCATTTGCTTGTGGATGGCCTAGAGAGGCAAAGTGTTGCCTAATGTTGAGATTTTCACAGAATTTCTTGAAGCCTTTACCAGTGAACTGTGTCCCGTTGTCAGAGATAATCACACGAGGTATACCGAACCTACAAACAATGTTCTTCCAGGTGAAGTTCTCAACTTCCTTCTTTGTTATGTGTGTTAGAGGTTCAACTTCGGCCCATTTAGAGAAGTAGTCAATGGCTACCAAGAGATACTTCCTGTTTGGTGGGGCCTTTGGTAATGGACCCACGATGTCCATCCCCCACTGAGCAAAGGGCCAAGGACTAGTAATCGGGACGAGCTCGTGATGAGGCTGGTGTTGATATGGGGTAAATCTTTGGCATTTGTCACACTTCTGGACATACTCCTTAGCCTACCTTAGCATACTAGGCCAGTAATAGCCCTGAGTCAGAGTTCGGTAAGCTATCGTTCTGCCCCCATTATGATTCCCGCAGATACCCTCGTGTATTTCAGCCAAGACATATTGTGATTCTTCTGGAGCTAAACATTTTAACAGAGGTTGAGAATAAGACCTTCTGTAAAGCTTATTGTTCAGGATCAGGTACCGAGCCGTTCTGATTCGGATTCTCTTGGCATGCTAGGCCAGTAATAGCCCTGAGTCAGAGTTCGGTAAGCTATCGTTCTGCCCCCATTATGATTCCCGCAGATACCCTCGTGTATTTCAGCCAAGACATATTGTGATTCTTCTGGAGCTAAACATTTTAACAGAGGTTGAGAATAAGACCTTCTGTAAAGCTTGTTGTTCAGGATTAGGTACCGAGCCGTTCTGATTCGGATTCTCTTGGCTTTGTTTTTGTCTTTTGGGAGGAGCCCGGATTCTAGGTACTGGAGGATTGGAGTCATCCAGTTCTGGGGCTGTTCAGTAATTTGGGCAACTTGGGTTTCCTCTATGCTGGGTCCTGGCTGGTAGGAGATTTTTACTGTGGAGTTTGCTTCAGACTTAAGGGGGAAGCCATGTTTGCCAAAGCATCTGCTCTGCAGTTCTGGCTTCTTTCTATTTTTTGGATAGTGAACGTCTGGAAGGAATGCTTCAAGTGGTTCACCAGCTCGGAGTACCGAAGCATCCTATCATCTTTAACGGAGAATTCTCCCAGGACTTGGCTTACCACCAGTTGGGAGTCTGAGAAGACTTTAAGGTTCTGAACCTCGCATTCCAGAGCCAACTTCATGCCTAGGATTAGGGCTTCATATTCTACTTCATTGTTAGAAGCTTTGAATCCCAAGCTGACTGCTTTTTCTAACGAGAGCCCATCAGGGGACTGTAGTACCAGGCCTACTCTTGAGCCCTGATCGGTTGACGATCCATCGATGTAGAGCAGCCAGGTTCCTGAAGTTTTGATGAGCTATGCCTTGTCTTGAAGTGCTGGGGTGAACTCGGCAACGAAATCAGCCAAGGCTTGCCCTTTGATGGAGTTTCGTGGCACATATGATATGTCAAATTCCCCTAACTCCACAGACCACTTTACTAATCTTCCCGACTTCCTCAATATTGACTTCAGAGGATAGGCAGTTGGGATTTCAATTGGATGAGCTTGGAAATAAGGTCAGAGCTTCCGAGCTGACATCACCAAAGCGAAGGCTAGCTTTTCCACATCTGGATATCTCTTTTCTGTGTCGAGTAGTGCCCTACTAACGTAGAATATGGGCCTCTGTACTCCCCTGTCCTGTCTGACTAATGCGGAGCTGACCGCGTTTTCAGAGACTGCAAGGTACAAGAGTAGCTTTTCCCCCTGTACTGATTTTGATAGAAGTTCTGGAGAGGCTAGATACTCTTTCAGCTCTTGAAAAGCTTTCTCACATTCTTCCGTCCACTGTAAAGCTTTGTTTCCCTTTAAAGCTTTGAAGAAAGGTAAGCAGTGATAAGTGGATTTGGAGATAAATCTGCTTAGTGCCGCGATCCTGCCATTCAGCGCCTGAATGTCTTTTCTGGTTTTTTGCGACTTCAGTCCAATCAGAGCTTGGATTTGAGTGGGGTCTGCTTCGATACCTCTCTGAGAGATAATGTATCCCAAGAATTTTTCCTTCGTCACCCCGAAGGTACATTTCGAAGGGTTGAGCTTCATTTTGTGCTGTCTTAGGATATCGAAGGCCTGGGCTAAGTGCTGGAGGTGACTACCTTTCTGCAGACTTTTGACCAGCATATCATCAATGTATACCTCCATGGTTGCCGAGCAGCGGGCTGAACATCTTGTTCACCAACCGCTGGTATGTGGCTCCAACGTTCTTCAGACCGAAAGGCATTACTCTGTAGCAGTAGAGACCTCGTTCGGTTATGAAGGCTGTCTTCTCCTGGTCTGGAGGGTACATCTGAATTTAGTTATACCCAGAATAGGCATCCATAAAGCTCATGAGCTCGTGCCCCGCGGTGGCGTCAACCAGCTGATCTATCCTTGGCAGTGGAAAGCTGTCTTTGGGACACGCCTTATTGAGGTCTATATAATCAATGCAGACCCTCCACTTGCCATTTTTCTTCTTGACCAGGACGGTGTTGGCTAGCCACTCAAGGTAGAACACTTCTCGTATTATCCTGGCTTCAAGCACCCTCTAGACTTCCTCATTTATGATCCGATGCCATTCTGGAGCAATCGGCCTTCTCTTCTGTTTAACTGGTGGGTGATCTGGATCTACCATCAGCTTGTGAGTTATGAGGTTAGGATCTATACCTTCCATATCTTTGGTCTCCCAAGCAAACATAAAGATGTTGTCTTTCAGAAACCTGACTATCTTCCCCTGCTCGGTGTGTGTCAGGTCTGGGCCAATGTACAAATAACGCCCTTCTAATTCTGAACTGACCAACACTTTGATGGGCTCGCCAATGGGCTTGGCTCAGCTGTCCTGTCCCCTTAGGCTCAAGGGTTCTTTGATGCTGGATAGGCAACCTTCCTCCTCGGGAGTGTGGGAGAGAACTGGATCTGCACAGTCCCGAGTATATTGTAATTGCTATTTGGTAGTCTTCTCCTTGAGTGCAATGGCATGGCATTCCCGGGAGGTCGGTTGACACCCTCTGACAGAGTGAACGTTCTGATTGTGGACATACTTCAGACATTGATGGAGGGTCGAGGTGACCGCCCTTATCTGGTGCAACCATGGTCTCCCAATTATGACATTGTAGGGAGATTTCATATTCAACACCATGTACTTTGAGATGGTGGTTTTCTGCCCTTCTCCCTCTCCTACAGTAGTTGAAAGGTCGATTCTTAACAGTGGGGTACTGAGATTGTCATCAAAGGCTGCCATTACAGCAGTAGTAGGCTTGGTGCTATGGTGGTTAATCTTCATTTGTTTGAGTGGCTCATAAAACAGTATATTCACAGAGCTGCCAATGTCAACCAGGACTCTTCTGATCTCGAAGTTAGCAATCTTAAGGGTGATGATGAGGGCATCACTGTGAGGACAGTGTACCTTAGCCAGGTCCTGTTCTGTGAACTGAATCTCCGGCTCTGGCTTGAGCCTTTTTTCAACATTGGAGATCTGCAATACGTCTGGGGCAGCCCTGGCCTCCCGAGCATATCTCTTTCTCGCCCTGTTTGACATTCCTGTAATTGGGGAGTCAGCATGGAGGACGTAAATGACATGGTTGTTCTGCCTCTGAGGCTCGTTTCGTCCTTCCCTCTGCTCCTGCCTCTGCTCGGGCCTCTAGTCTGGCCGTTGTTGAGGCTTGTCTTCTTGGGGGTTCTGCCTTCCGTCTTACTTAATGAACTCCCGAAGACGTCTTTTCTTTATGAGTTGCTCAATCTCATATCGAAGGGTCTTGCATGAGTTAGTCGTATGTCCTTGATCTTTATGAAAATTACAATACTTACTTTGGTCCCGAAGGCTGGGATCTCCTTTGATTGGTTCTGGCCATCTCAGGTTTTCCCGATCTCGGATCTGCCGGAGTACCTGGTTCGGTGTAGTGTTCAAAGAGGTAAAGTTAGTGAACTCCCTTGGTCCAGAGTTATAAACAGCCCTGGATGCTTGTAGAGACTTGGAAAAAAAAAAAAAAACAAAAAGCTGTTAGAAGAAGGGACAACATAATATATATATTATATTGTATTATATTATATTATATTATATAATATATCATATAAGAAATCAGGAAGCTTCTTGAAGAAGCTGGGAATAAAGAAAAGCAAGAGAAACGGCTTAAGGGGAAACAGGGGGCTGGTCGCGTGAAAGAGAGAAGAAAGGAGAGAAAGAAAAAGAAGAAAAGAGAGAAAGAAAGAAGAGAGGAGAAGAGGGGTGATGGAGGGGGGCAAATCCGACGGAGGTCGCGAGGGGAAGAGAGGAGACGAAGGGCAACAGAGGGGCGATGGAGGGCTGAGATCTTTGCGGCTAGAAGGGGCGATCATATGCTGCCGCAGGAAATTATATATATATATATATGTGCGTGTATTACGTTGCAGGGAAGATTTGGATTTGGTTGTGAGAAGTTGGATGGAATCGATTTGAGTATCACGAAATTGGCAAAGATGACAGTAGCGATGCGGCAGATCAATATGAATATGGGTGTGTGTGACGGTGCTGGATATTATTGGTACAGCGGTGGAGGAGATTGATGCTACAGCAGATTGTTATATGTATATATATATATATATATATGTTTAAGCGGTGCAACAGGGTTGTGTGTGTGTCGTGTGGTGGTGACGAAGACACAGTTGGAACACTAGTCGACAAGTTCAATTCTTAAATCTGCAAATCCAGAGTTTTTTCCAAAATCTCGCCGCAGCAGATCACCAAAGACAATACCCTGCAAATCAAATGGCGTAAAAGTCAATTGATTGGTTGTAGTGCAGTCGGTTGTGTATACACGGACATGAATCTCGATTTCAGGGAAAACTTCTTGCCGTCAAACAGGACGACACTGTCGATTTAGAGGGACGCCAGTGAGCTGTTGAGAATTAGTGAGTTTGGGAAGGCAGGAATTGAAGATGGCAGAGGCGTTAAAGTGGGATCTGTAGGAAAATTTGAGGGGCTTAGTTGGTGATGCTGTGGAGTTGAAATAAATTGAACAGAAGGGAAACCGAAACAGGGAGAGAGTGGCGGTAGCGTAGCGCGGCAAACCGGATGAATTTGGATTGAAGAAACGCGAAACAACATGGTAAAATACTAAATTTTAGTCTTGAAATTTTAGAAACATGAATAATTAAATTGATTGTGGGATTTCATTAAATATAGAAATTGTTTTAGATCAAATGGGAATGCAGAAAAATAATCCGAACAGAATTTAACGATTGAGTTTTGTATTTTTATTCGGGCCAAACCGGGTTGAGTCCGACCCAACTCAACCATTCAGATAGCTGCCTAACAATATTACTGTATGGGTAAAATTTTAGATTTGAGTTCGGGAAGTGTTTGGTTGAAAAGGAGAAGCTATCCAATAATTGGTTTAAATTGGAAACGTATGGGAAAAATAATATAAATAAACTTATAGGAATTGGAAAAATTATGGGCAATGAATAGAACCTCGTGAGATTTTAATTATACCCGAAATTTGAGTTAATTGTGAATTGATTCAAGTGAATAAAATAATATTTAATTAAATGATAATTTCAAGGGTAAAATGACCAAAACGCCACTGAGTTGAAAGACTAATCAAACGAACCTTGATTGAAACAAGAGAAGAGTGGATTTTTATTATTTTGAATGTTTTGAATTCAACGGTAAGGTCCAATTTATGAAAAGAGACCTCGGGAATTGGGAAACCGTGAAAGGACCAAATGACCATTTTACCCTTTAGGGTACAAATGTCCAAATTGAATTCCGCGAAAGCCTGAACCGACTTTGTTCGGTGTTCCGGATTCAATGGTGAAGCCTAATTGAGTAAAAGAAATACCAATCATAAAAAGACATAAAATTTGATGAATAACATAAATTTGTGTAGCGAAATATATTGAGACCTGTTTGTGAATTTTAGGAACATCGAAGTGAAAGGCGAGGACCCTCTAAACATATGCAGTGGGAGGACTGAGTTATTGATCAGTTGACTGGACTACTTAGTGGACACAGCTTCGTGGGGTGAGATAACCCGATCAGGTATGGTACTTTACTAAGTAAGGAATAGAATTAAATTAGGATTGATGTGTATATTGCTTGAATGCTTTTTGTGCTTGTCTGCTGATAGAAGATCACATAGGAATGATTGCTTCTTTGAGTGGATTGTGTATATGTTTCCCATGTTCTTTATGATTATTTGGGAGTTGTGATTTACTTCTTAAGTTGTCGTCCCATGTGATTTATGTTTGAGAAGGATTGTTGATATTGTGACATGTGGATTTGCATAAGTGTTGAGATTGATCGAGCATAACACGTAGATTGTGGATGAAGTCTTGTGATTTAATCTTAAATGTAATACATTATGTAAAGCATGTTGCATATGCGTATGAAAGTGACATTTCATTTGGATTGTATTATTGCATGATGAAATCATGGCATATTGGCATAGTGTAATTCCTTGAAAGCATAGTGTGGGTCAGCACGAGGTGCTGGTGCATTATGAGGGCGTAGGTCCTGTGGTGAAAAACCCAAAACTCGGCCGTTGGTACTCCGTTCCATCGGGGGCGCACCGAAAAGGAGACATACGTGGCCGTACTCATGCTAGCGGGGAAGGACCGTATCATGAGACATGGGTGTGACATTGAGATGCATGGGTGTGTCACGCATATTACCTGTGCATTGTGTTGATGAATTTGTGAACGTGATATAGGATTTTTATACAGATGTGGTTTGTATATTGCCATTGTATTGTATGCATGATTAGGGAGGCATGTAGACATACCTGTACACTTGCACATGCCACGTCTTAATTTTGTTCCTTGCATTAGTATTGTACCATACCAGCATGTTGGCGCTGACCCATTCGTGGGCACAGGTTTCAGATAAAGCATCTTGGTACGCGGGACTTGATGAAGTCTTGGAGAAAGGAGAGGAAATAAATTTGGAAGAATATTTGGGCCCTTGGGGCGTATTTTCTGACAAGAATGGAAATGACATTGTATATTGTAATAAATATGGAATTTATGATCTTTTAGTTTAAGTGTAGAAGTAGATGTGATGGATTGTATAAGTAGGCGATGTATATTTAAATTTGATAAAGTTGTGGCCATCGAGTGAGGATGGATTGTGATATGTTTGTATATATATGATGTATTGTGTTTATCAGGGGAAAAAAGGCTCGAAAAACAAAGGAGGTTCTGCCAAAATTTTTATAAAACGGGAATGTATGTGTATTGATGGATGTATAGTTATGTTAGTGGAATAGGAAAGTATCTAAATCAGCAGATTAGCTATATTAGTTAAATTGTTATTTATTTATTTATTTACTCGTTTATTTTATTTTCTTCCTTTAGTCGCGTCCCCGGGTTCGGTCGGGAATTCGGGGCGTGACAGTGCTGTTCTCTTTTCTGGACTATTGGCCCTCTTCTTGCTAAAGTCTTTTCTGTGGTCCTCCTTTTTATGATCCTCCCTCTTTGGATTATCTTTCTGGTTCTATTCTTTGCTCTTCTGGGATGTGCGGTTGGCTTCTTCCAAGTTGATGTACTTCCTAGCCCGGTCCATTAATGCCGCCATGTCGGCAGGAGGGCTTTTGGTTAATGAATCTCTAAAGCCACCGTGAGCAAGTCCAGCAGTTAAGGCAACTACAAGGAATCTTAGGTTGCAGTCGGTGATCTTCGTGAGTTCGGCATTAAAGCGCGCAATGTAGGCTCTGAGGGATTCCTCCTTAGTCTGTTTGACATTTAACAGGAATTCTGGTCCTCTTCTGAGTCTTCTGCTGGTCATAAATCTATCCAAGAATTGCCTACCGAGCTCGTAGAAGCCAGTAATTGAGTTCAGAGGGAGGTGGTGGAACCATTTCAGAGCAGTTTCCTTCAAGCTGGTAATGAAAGTCTGGCACATAAAAGCATCAGAGGCCCCATAGAGGGTCATCGTATGCTGGTAGTGCGAGAGATGATCTCCTGGGTCTCCAGTCCCATCGTATAGGGTGAACTTTGGCTCCATGAACTTTCTGGGCCTTTCTTCTGACATGATGGCATGAGTGAATGGAGTGGCAAGTCTTCCGAACAGCCTGGCCAACTCATCCTGCTCTGGAGGGTTCTGCGCACCTCTCAAAGCAATTGTTCGGTCCATAGATTCGGCAATTTCTTCTACCCTCCGTGGGTCTCTGAACCGAACCTCTTGTAAACATTGTCTAATAGCCTCGGCTTTAGGGTAGTCGGGCTGAGTACGTCCTTCGGACGGAAGCGGGTTCCGAACTAGAGGGATTGGTACTGCTTAGGGATGAGGCTCTTGTGGTGCCGGAGGTGCTCCCGAAGCCCTTGGATTGGGGCTCTAGTAGTGCTCCGGTAATGGACGTCAAGGACGAAGGCTGATGTTCCCCAGCCTGGGGCTGTTGACGGCTGCGGATCTCTGCCAACGCGAGCAACACCCTGGGGGTGCCCAGGCTGGTTATTAGGAGCCTGCTCATGGGGCTCTTCATTCTCAGTGGTAATAGGAGGTTGTGTTCCCGCAGCAATGTTGACCGGCGGGTTAGGAGGACTCGTCCCTTGATTCTGTGTGAGCGTTGCCAATGTTCTAGTTATGGCAAGCAACTGTTTCTGCACCAGTTCGTTGTGTCGTTTGATTGATTCGATCTCTTGTCGCATGGGATCAACTGTTGGCCCCTTTGCTCGTGGAACAGGCGGCCGACGTTGAGAGCTTTGCGGATTCTGAGTATTCTGTCGCGGTAGGAGATTTGGGGCCATAGTTCTCCGGTGAGGAAAAAGATAAGTTTGTGAATAGAGCACTTGGAGATTAGTCGTTCCCACAGACGGCGCCAAACTGACGCTGCACTTTTCGACTCGCAATAAATCTGGGCTCCACGACCTGTAGAACACTCAAAAAGGGGATCAGAGGACCACCAGATAGGCTTCGGTGGTAGCTGCTCCGATGCTTAAGTAAGTAAACGAAATTGAAAAAATGGTATTGAAAGCCAAAGAATGAGCATAAAAATAAAGCGTACCTTTAGGGTTTAATTTATAAACCGTGGCCTTCCTAAGTTGATTAGGATTTGGAGCCATGAATATAAGGATTTGATCATCGGAGATTGCAGTTACCTTATAGAATATAGTGTCGTAGATAGAGATAACCATAGATAGTAGTTTCCTTGTCGAAGACTGTTTCCGCGTTGAAGATTGTTTCCTTATTCCCTGCTTGGCAGTTGTTAAGAAAACCATAAGGTCGGAACCATCTGAAATACTGAGTGAATATTGCAGAGCCTAAGGTCTGGAGGATATGTGCATGAGAATGCCCTAGAGGCTCTGCCTGTTCTGTATGACCGAGTTTATCGGCTTTATAAGATATGTATATGAGAATGCCCTGAAGGCTGTGACTGCTCTGTATGACCGAGTTTATCGGTTCTGTAAGCACACGTGTCTTAAGGTGATTGGTGTGTCTGTTTGTAGTATATCAAAAAACATCTTTAAAAAATAAAATAGAAGTTAAGAATGACTAAAAGTATAAGGGTGTGCTTGGATAGTGATTCAGATATAATTTTTTGAAAAATATTTGTGAAAGTTTTGTAATTAATGTTTTAAAAACTGTGAAAATACATTTGAATATGGTCATTTAAATTTAAAAAATTAAAAATAATAACTTGTTAAACACGTATACCGCTTTTTAAAATTTAAAATTTGTGTTTGAAAACTTAAACAAACATACCCTAAACCTTTTTTACTTGAAAATTGTGCCTTCAGGTATATAAGATGGTATGAATATGAAGCATCTCATTTTTTCCCTGTGTTTTAATGGTAATCAGATAATGGTGCAAATATATGAATTGTTAAATTTAATTTACTATAGATTACAACACTTTACTAATATTGCTTGAGTTGTTTTTATGTCCCATCAGCATGATATTAATTAAGTATACGATGAGTAGATATAACTAATAAAAAGATCAAGATTGGCTTATATTTGGGTGTTATTGATATAATTGTTATATTATAGACGTTGTTATTATATTGATGCCTATTATGTGTTGTGATATTATTCTAAAGAGTAGACTTCAAATCAACTAAACAAATTCTTAAAAATGTTTTGATTGAACACAAATTCAAAAAATTATTTTTAAAAATAAAAATTATTCTTTATGTAAGCAAAAACAATTTCTAAAATATAAATTACATTGACTTTTTAAAAATATCTCTTCATTATAAGAACCTCTATTTTATTTTAAAATAAACACAAATCTCTTCTTTCAAAATAGTACGTTGGGCAGTGTCAATTCACCAACTACTTTACAAATTTATCTTCATATATTAATTTTAGTTTTCAATTAAAATTTAAATCTTTCATAAATAGGAAAATGCTTAGGGTATGTTTGGTTATGGTTTTAAAAATAGATTTTCAATTTTAAAACGTGTGTTACGCGTTTTAAAATTAATTTTTTTAATTTTTTAAAAAATATTTTTTAAAATTTTATAATTAATTTTTTAAAAATGTATTTGAATATAATAATCTAAATTATAAAAAATTAAAAAGATTAATTTCAAAACGCGTATCACGCGTTTTAAAATTGAAAATCTATTTTTAAAACCATAACCAAACATACCTTTAAATTTTCTTATTTAAATGCTTAAATTGTTACAAAACTGTCTCACGTACAACACACCTCAACTAGTATGTCTGTGTATGCATAAGTAGAAGGAAGTGTGGGAGAGATGAAATGGTTTAAAGATATTAAATATTAATAAATTTCACACTGAATTTGGAGAATAAAGTTGTCAATGCAATTATCATTCCGTGTTACATTAAAATGTACTTTTTTTTTTTATCCCTTTGTATTTACAATCATGATGAGAAAATTTACATGTTTTTTGAATTTATTTTGATATAAATTCAACTTTTTTTAGCTAAAAATTGTAGGGGTGGGAGAAATCCAACTTTGGTGCATGTGGGTGTAAGGACTTAAACTAGAGCTATTCATAAAAATAAAAAAATTAAATCTTAAAACTCAATTTTCTTACTCATAAAAACAAGATTACAGACTCCTTCACATTCATTATCAAGAATTTTGAGTTTTTTTTTTTGATATCTAGAAATATATAAATAGAGGGAAAAACAATTATACATAATATTTTGTTTATTCCAAATTTATTTATAGTTCCATCATTCTAAATTCAAATTTATTAATATGATTCTAAATTCAAATTTATCTGAAAAAAAGTCTCATTATAAAAAGAAAAAAAAAAAGAAATTAAACGTGCTCGGACCGAACCGGACGGTCCAGTTTAAGAAATTCCCTGAGATTTTACGGTTCCATTACAACGGACTCGAGCCACCGAGTTAGTCGGTTCTGGTGAGTCGTAATCTGAGATTGAGTCGGTTTGGTCTGTGTCGCCTAAATCAAGCTCGATATAACCCTAATCCAACGAGCAACAGCTAACTCTTCGCTTTTGGGAGTTGGGACTCGAAGATCACACAGACGCTTTCTTCATCAATTCAGGTACTCTCTGAACATTTTCTTTATCCTTTTCACTAACACGGAGCCATGGTGTTCATCAAATCAATTGATAACAAAACCTTAGTACTAGACGTAGAGCCCAACACTACCTCTTTCGAAACCCTAAAACGCAAAATCGAACAGAAATCGGGTGTCCCCGTCACCTTCCAACGCCTCTTCCTGTCTCCCCGCCGATTAGTCGCCCGCAACGAATCTATCCCCATCTCCGACCTCGGCGTCAAGCCGAATTCTACCCTAACACTACACCTCCCTCTCTTCGGAGGCATGCAAGCCCCCGTAATGGCCAAGAAATCAGAATTCCTCAACACGAAACCACCGCCGAATTACGTCGCCGGGCTGGGCCGTGGTGCCACTGGGTTCACTACCCGATCTGATATCGGCCCTGCCCGTGCTGCACCTGACCTCCCTGACCGGTCAGCCACCACAATTGGCGGTGCGGGACCATCGGGGGTTGGACGCGGGAGAGGCAAAGGGCCCGGTGAGGAAGAAGAAGAAGATGAGGCTGAGGATAAGGGATACGATGAGAATCAAAAGTTTGATGAGTTTGAGGGGAACGATGTTGGGTTGTTTGCATCGGCTGAATATGACGAGGAAGATAAGGAAGCTGATTCAGTGTGGGAGGCCATTGATAAGAGGATGGATTCGAGGAGGAAGGATCGGAGGGAGGCGAGGCTTAAGCAAGAGATTGAAAAGTACAGGGCCTCTAACCCGAAGATTACTGAACAGTTTGCAGATTTGAAGAGGAAGTTATATACATTGTCCGCTCAAGAGTGGGATAGTATTCCCGAAATTGGGGATTATTCCTTGCGGAATAAGAAGAAGAGGTTTGAGAGTTTTGTGCCTGTTCCGGATACACTTCTTGAGAAGGCTAGGCAAGAACAAGAACATGTTACTGCACTGGATCCAAAGAGTAGGGCAGCAGGTGGGACGGAGACCCCATGGGCGCAGACCCCAGTTACTGATTTGACCGCAGTAGGTGAGGGGAGAGGTACTGTATTGTCACTGAAGTTGGACAGGCTTTCTGATTCAGTGTCGGGGTTGACTGTTGTTGATCCGAAGGGGTATTTAACTGATCTTAAGAGTATGAAGATTACAAGTGATGCAGAGATATCCGATATTAAGAAGGCTCGATTGTTGCTTAAGTCGGTTACCCAAACAAATCCTAAACACCCACCTGGTTGGATTGCGGCTGCGAGGTTGGAGGAAGTTGCGGGTAAGATACAGGCAGCGAGGCAGTTGATTAAGAAAGGCTGTGAGGAGTGCCCCAAAAATGAGGATGTCTGGTTGGAAGCATGTCGGTTGTCTAGCCCTGATGAAGCCAAGGCTGTGATAGCCAAGGGAGCGAAGGCAATTCCCAATTCAGTGAAGTTGTGGATGCAGGCTGCAAAGTTGGAGCATGATGATGCAAACAAGAGTAGAGTCTTGAGGAAAGGGCTTGAACACATACCCGATTCGGTGAGGCTCTGGAAGGCAGTTGTGGAGCTTGCAAATGAGGAGGATGCGAGGCTTTTGCTTCAGAGGGCTGTGGAGTGCTGCCCCTTGCATGTGGAATTGTGGCTTGCCTTGGCGAGGCTGGAAACCTATGATAATGCGAAAAAGGTTCTCAATAGGGCAAGGGAGAAACTCTCTAAGGAGCCGGCTATCTGGATCACTGCTGCAAAGTTGGAAGAAGCTAATGGGAATACTGCTATGGTTGGAAAGATTATTGAAAGGGGTATTAGGGCTTTGCAAAGGGAAGGATTGGTGATTGACAGAGAAGCTTGGATGAAGGAGGCTGAGGCTGCTGAACGAGCTGGGTCCGTTGCCACTTGCCAAGCTATAATTCATAACACAATTGGAATTGGAGTGGAGGAGGAAGATCGGAAGAGAACATGGGTTGCTGATGCAGACGAGTGCAAGAAAAGGGGCTCCATTGAGACAGCCAGAGCAATCTATGCTCATGCCCTTACTGTGTTCGTAACCAAGAAGAGTATATGGCTTAAAGCAGCACAGCTTGAAAAGAGTCACGGGACCAGGGAATCTCTTGATGCCCTGCTTCGCAAAGCAGTCACTTACAGGCCACAGGCTGAGGTTCTATGGTTGATGGGTGCCAAAGAGAAATGGCTTGCCGGAGATGTGCCTGCGGCTCGAGCAATTCTCCAAGAAGCTTATGCTGCTATTCCCAATTCTGAGGAGATTTGGCTTGCTGCATTCAAACTTGAATTTGAGAACCATGAGCCTGAAAGGGCAAGAATGCTCCTCGCAAAAGCCCGAGAAAGAGGAGGCACAGAAAGAGTGTGGATGAAATCAGCCATTGTTGAGAGGGAATTGGGAAACACCGCAGAGGAGAGGAGGTTGCTCAATGAAGGGCTGAAACTCTTCCATTCATTTTTCAAACTATGGTTGATGCTTGGACAGCTAGAGGAACGGCTTGGTCACTTGGAGCAAGCTAAGGAAGCATATGAGTCGGGCATGAAGCACTGCCCTGGTAGTATTCCCCTTTGGCTCTCTCTTGCTAACCTTGAAGAGAAGATGAACGGGCTAAGTAAAGCTCGAGCAGTTCTCACCATGGCCAGGAAGAAGAATCCTCAGAACCCTGAACTTTGGCTTGCTGCAGTGCGAGCTGAATCAAGGCATGGATATAAGAAGGAAGCCGATATTCTGATGGCAAAAGCATTGCAGGAGTGTCCCAATAGTGGTATTTTATGGGCAGCTTCCATTGAGATGGTCCCTCGTCCCCAGCGAAAAACCAAGAGCATGGATGCTCTAAAAAAATGTGACCATGATCCACATGTCATTGCAGCTGTGGCTAAGTTGTTTTGGCATGACAGAAAGGTGGATAAAGCTAGGAGCTGGCTCAACAGGGCAGTGACTCTTGCTCCCGATATTGGGGATTTCTGGGCATTATACTACAAATTTGAACTTCAGCATGGAACTGAGGAGAACCAAAAGGATGTATTGAAGAGGTGCATTGTTGCAGAACCAAAGCATGGTGAGAAATGGCAAGCAATATCGAAGGCCGTGGAGAACTCCCACCAGCCAACAGAAGCCATCTTGAAGAAAGTAGTGGTTGCTCTAAGGAACGAAGAGAGTTCTGCCGAGAATAGCAAACACTAGTGGCCTATAATATTGGGGGTTTTCCCTCTTGTTTATGTAGTTGAGAATTGTCTTGGTACAAGGAATGAAATTTACTGTGATTATCTTTCTTACTAGCCTATTCTATATGCCCTAGGAGTTCTGCTCATTCTTCAGGTATATCTATATATACTGTTTTAGAAGCTGAAGCTGATATTAAAGCATTATTTACATTAATTGTTAGATTTTCTAGTTTTTAATTCTGTTATTGCAATTTTTTTGCAGGTTAAAAGTCTCTTGTTTATGTTTATCTTGGATGATGGATGTGGATAATTTTTTTTATTTGTTAAGTTCTGCATGTTCTAATATTGACACGAAAAATGATCATGGATGATTCTTCTTGGACATTTGATAGCCTTGCATAGGAGTATGAGTGGTGAAATTGAATGAAGATTTCTTCTTTGGAATATCATTAGCAGTTATCTTGTATTTATCCAACACATACTTATAAAAAAAAAAACAAAAATCTGTGACATGCAAGAAAGGAGAAACAAATTTCCTCTGACCACCCAGCATTCATTTTCTTGTGGATATAATCATTAAACTCCATTATCGCTCACTTAAATAAGTCATTAAACTCTATATCTTTATGTACACTCTCTGTCTGGATTTTATATGATCAATATAATATTTATTTCTTTATTTATAGGTTATATTACATTTTCCTGCATTGTTTTTTTTTCTTTCTTTCTTTTTTTTTTTTTTGGGGGGGGGGGGGGGGGGGTTGTTGGGGAGAATACTTTTTTTAATAAGTGGAATGCTTAGTGGACATAAATATTTCAGTGAGAATTTTTTCTCCTGCAAGTTGGTAAGAAGGATTATTACTTACCAAAAAAAAAAAAAGTTGGTAAGAAGGATTACTGAACAGCTGCAAATATTTTGCTCTGATCCAAGAAGAAGACTGACAGGAGTAAGAGAAGGATCTCCTGCAGAAAGTTCATGATGTAATTGTTGGTCATTTAAATGTCATGAATCATGATTTTATGACAGGATCTCCTCCAGTTGGCATCTTTCCCAAGAACATTTTTGCCAGGACCTTGTTAATTTCTTCTTTCTGCATTTGTTATATATATCCTGGGTATCTGATATTATGTCTAATGTTGCCCTTTTTTTGTTATGTAATTTTTTTGATTTTATATAGCCATGGGCTGAATGGATGAAGCTCTTTTCTTGTAATGGATAAAGCTCTTATTAGTTGGATGCAGCTTTTACTGGATAAAAAGCTTTTAACTTTTTTGGGGTTCTTCAATAGATATAGCTCTTTTGGCTTGTGCATAGGCTCTTACTTGTTGGTTGGCTTCTTAGTTGTGTATAAACTACAACTTGGTTAACTTTTTCACCTTTTGGACTTTCTTACTTTGTAACTTGATTATTGGGGTCAGATTAGCTTTTGGGGAGCTTCTGTAATCACAAACTATAAAGATCAGAAGTGAGGTTCCCAACTTTGTTTTTTTTTTTTTTCTTTCTAGAATTGAGAATCTCTCCTCAATGTTTGGTCTTGTAACTACAAGCAACATATATTAAGAATTGTGAGTAGGATTTATGGAGCTTAAATTCAAGATCCCCAACCCTCTTATTATGTTCATTAAGTTAATTTCTCTTATTATGTCCATTTAGTTGCATGGTTGATTCAAAATAAATGTAGTGTCCATATTGAACACTTTATGTTACAACTTATGTAAAATCACCATTTTACTTCCGAAATATAACAAGATTATTAAAAGATATGGATATGTCGCTGTGTACTTGAATTCGAGGATTTGGTACATCTGACACTAACACACATTTTTCTTGATCAGTTAAAGGGTATTTTATTATTTACACGGAGGCGAACCCATGTACAGCTTAAAGACATACATGCAACCGAGAAACGTACCAGAGTTTATGTAACATAGCTTAAATCATTAGAAGTCCAAAATACAAGGAAAACTTGGCATAGTACAAGAAAAACTTGGTATCTTAGAAGTTATTAGTGTCCTTTTCTGTAGTCTGAAGGGTTGTGGGTTGGGTATATGTACGAATTCTTTTCCTGTATTCTTGTGGAAAAATGCTTCAATGTCATGATGAGGTTCCTTGTAGCTTGTGACAGTTTTTAATTGTTTCCAAGAAGTTTTGCCTAGAGCCTTTTGTGTAATATTATAGGAGAGGTGAGGTTGTCTGGTTTACCTAGAGATGCACTATAATAAGTTTGCACACTTGGTGTTTCTAGTATTTTTTTTTTTAATTTAAAATTATCACACCATATTATATGCCATTTATACTTTATCTTATAGCATGATTAGGTGTGCATATAAATATTTCATTTATACCATCTACGCGACAGGTTTTATTTGGATACTACATGAAAATTATTTTTTCCTTGATTGGTACATTATTAAATGAGAAATATATAGTATTGCATGAAAAATATAATCTGTTGCTTATTTTTTATTATTAAAACAGAATTTTTAAGCATATTATGTGATTTTTTCGGCGATGATGCATCAGAAAAATTCAAATGCCTTACATTGCTAAACTTAGAATTGTCTCCCATTAGTAGTAGGAGTTCTTGGAATTATTTATTATTATTTTTGTTGATAGGTGGAGTTCTTGGTGATGCTTAAAAGCATTGTGGAAGCTCTGATGGAAGACCTGGAAACAGTGCAGAAATTCACATCAAGATTTCTAGTGTTTGGATTCACATGAAAATTATGTTTTTTCCTTGATTTGTATGATATTAAATGAGAAATATATAGTATTGCATGAAAAATATAGTCTGTTGCTTGTTCTTTATTATTAAAACAGAATGATTAAGCATATTAAGTGATTTTTTCAGCGATGATGCATCAGAAAAATTCAAATGCCTTGTAAGAGAGGGCAAGAATTTATACCTTAAAATCCATTCAAGTATAGACAGCAGTTCTAAACTTAGAATTGTCTCCTGTTAGTAGTAGGAGTTATTGGAATTATTTATTTATTTATTTGTTGATAGGTGGAGTTCTTGGGGGATGGAAGACTTGGAAACAGTGCAGAAATTCACATCAAGATTTCTGGCTGTTTGAAGGTACACCTGATGCACAGTTTCAGAAGCTGAGTCAAAACTTCTTGGGAATTTTTTTGGAAATGTTTTGAGAATGTGGAAAAAGCCTGGGAATGGTTTTGAAAGTCTTTGAGGAACCTTTTTTTGAAATGCAACCATTATATATATATAGATATAGACATGAAAACTATGTTGGATTTTTTAATTGTTACTTCGCATTATGTGCCTAGTCTCATGTATATTAATTAAATTGTCTTTTGGTGATAAGCTTTATGTTTGATCTTATCTGATTTTAGCATCCTTATAAATGCCAATATTCCAAAAGCATTGCCGGTGGCTAGAGAATGGGAACTGTCTTAAGAATAAGAAGATATATTTGTCTGATTTGCTTATGTAGCTCGAGAAATACAGCAACTTGAATCGGCTAAAGAGATTTCCCTTCTTTCCATCTTTTAAATTGTTTCCCCCTTCCACCAGAACTTTGCTATGGTTACCTGCACATTTATTTGAATCATTTTGTTGCTTCTGATGTACAGATATTCATGTCTTGCAAGTGTTGACTAGCACTCTAATTTTAGAGGAGCTGGCTGATATTTGGGACTATTTTGTTGCAGTTGTGGAGGATAAATTAGCTTTAGCATTCTTTAAGGAGGATGACATTAACAAAAGTGAGGTGGTGGACATGCCAAGTCTGTAGGGGCTGTCGTGGGCATGACATTAAGATTTGTAGACATAGTTTTTACAGTATGTTTGACAGAGACTGGAGAGGCAAGCATGATAGTTGATATGATCTGTCTGTGGACTATACCACAGTAACTATACGCAAAAACTCCTTTCTGATGGAGTTATATTGTTTTACTTTTAAGCAGAAGACTAAATCTACTTGTGTGCCTTTACCTGCCTTGCTGGATTCTTAGTTTTTATCATCTTATTTAGAGATTATCCACTACTGTAAATTGTAGACCTATGACTTCAATTCTTCACATTTTCTTCACCTCTTTGTTTAATTTCTGATATCTTCCATTGCTTTTGTAGCATTCCAGTACAATCAAATTAAAATATTTCTCTAGTTTATTATTTCTTCTGATGTTATTTTGTCATTTTACAAGATCACCTCACAATCATGTATTGAAGCACCAATGTAGGTCATGGATATGAATTTAGTTGGTTTTATATTGTTTATAGTATTTCTATATTGTCAAGAAAAGGTGAAGGTGTTAAATAATCTCTAGTTATTGGTACAACATTATGGGCAACGTGTATCATTTTTTAGTACTGGACAAATTTTAGGAGATACAGATCTTTAAGAAGCTCTATCAGTTCAAGTGGTAGGTCTTTTTCTGGTGTTCTGAAACAAAATAGCGGGGTTCTGTTGATTTTTTTTTTTGGTAGATGTTTATATTTTTTTTCCCTTCATCATATGTCCTCGAGACATTTTTTCTCCTCCCAGGTATCCTTCATTATGTTGTTAATTCAATCTTTTCACTTAGTCCCATGTTTTGCATTAGAAATTATGCAGGTTAAGACTGCTGAGGAAACAAGTTGTTTTCTGCATTTAGGTGATGTTGGAAAGTAGAGCAAGTGGGAGTCGACAGGCTACCATTTTACCAGTTGCCCTTTCATTTGAATTTTGAACGGCACTTTGCCTAATCCTTTTATTCACTCCTTTTGTGGCTGTAATTGATGGCATTTTTTATTCACCTTATTGCTTAGGTGATGACAACTATAAATTTCTTCTGAATTCTACTTGTAACTCGCTTGTGGCTGTAATTGTTATTCTGCTTGCTTGTCATTTTTTTCCTCAAGTTCTTTCAGTCGTTCTGTTTGTTACACTTGAGTTGCCTCTGGTGAGCGAAAGAAGATACTGAAGATAATCAGTAGTGGTCTTATTCTGCACAGGAGAGGCAGTGATTTCCGGGACCTGATTTCTAGTTTACATGGGAGGAGGTGCTTAAATTATCCTTTCATTTTTCATGTTGGAAAATTTCCCCCCATCAAATTTTAATAGAAAATCTCTCTTTCAAGTTCAGATCAGCATGGAGAATGGATGTCAGGTTGAATTTTTTTAGACCAAGTAGGCAGTTATTTTTTAAGTTCTAGGGTTTAATGGTTTGATAAATTGTGAACAATTCTAGTTTCTCATGCAAATAGAGAAGGTTCTGTAGTCTCGGGACAAAACTGACTAGCGTCAGGTACTTCTTTATAGTTTAGTTACTTGGCGATATTTTTTCTTACAACTGAGATGTATCATTGAATTGTCCCTAACAGTCCTCTTTTAAGCCAATCCAACAAGCTTCTCACTGATCTCCCATAGTCTACGTGCCTTCTCAGCATCACTGGCTTCTTTAGAAAGCTGGTTCTCAAATGAGGCAGAGTTATTGTTCCAGCTCCAGTATACACCCGATTTTGTTAAGCTTGGATCGCTCACCACCTGAATAAAAGAGGGATGACTTACTTGGTGTGCATCTCGGAACAAAAACAATGATGTGTATGTCTCTTAGAAAATTCAACTGACCTGTGCAAGTCTTTTCCCCGCTTCCTCTTCAGAGACATAACCTTTGGTGATGTATTTTTGAAAGGGAGGAAAGAGTAGCCTGAACAAGGGGATGTGCTCCCTAAACAAGCCTGTTGTAGCAATACAACCAGGGTAAAGGGAAGCAAAGGTGATTCCTGTCTCCTCATGGAAGCGCCTGTGGAATTCTTGCATGGTGAGCATGTTGCACACTTTGCTGTCCTTGTAGGCCTTGGCACCATCAAATTCACCTCCATCTATCATGGGTGAACTGTTTAGCACGTTCAAGCCTCCCACAAGTCCTCTCAGATCCCCAAGGTTGGCCTTTGGAGGCACATTACCGGCCAAGGTGTTTGTGTTGCCTGAAATTCCAGCCAGAGTAAAACCACATTTAGAACATATGTCCTGCTTATTCGAGCCCATTCAGTGGGAGTTCTTAGAGTGAAGGAACAGCGACTACTCTGATACTCAAGTGTTAAAATGGAATAATTGAGGAACTTCCCTGAGAAAAGTAGAAGCTCATCAGGCCGCCGCATCACTCTCCAAATTGTTTCTTGAAAATTTCGTAGGAAACTCCCAACTTTATCAGGAAAGACAATGTTTCCCTTTTACTTGAGATTCTCATTCTGACCTAATGAGTCCTAATGGTTAATCATCTAGTTGTATCTTGTATACTTAAATAGCTTATAGAATTTTGTGAATACTAAAACAGTTCCCTTTAGCCCAATTTGCTTTGCTTGGTTACCTGACCTTGTCTCATTTTCATTAACATCATTCTCGTGGATTTTGTTATTCATACCAGCTCTGAAGTTCTCATAATTTATTCCCTAATCAGATCTGATCAGTCATGTCCCAAGTTTCTACTTTTTCACTTAAGTTCCATGATAATTTGTCCAAATTGAATGTATCAGGACTGTGAATCCACGTTGGTACCTGTTATGGAGCCAACAATAATGAGACGCTTTGATGGGTAATCTGATTGCTTCAAGCCCTCGAGCAACAACCGAGAGAGGAGGAAGTGTCCAAGATGGTTAGTTCCAACACTAAGTTCAAAACCTTCAGCAGTGAAAGTTGGCTCTTTTGCAATAGGCAAGTAGACTGCAGCATTGCAAACCAGCACATCAAGTGGTCTTCCTGAACGTTGGAAATTATCTACAAATTGCCGGACGCTTTCAAGGGACGCAAGGTCAAGATGCATAATGGTGTAGTTTTCCTTAGAAATGCCAGCTGATTTAGTGGCCCTTTCAGCCTTGAGAAAATTCCTGCAGGCCATAATTACGTGCCATTTCCCTGTTTCAGCTAATGCCTTTGCTGTGGCTAGACCCAACCCAGAGGAGGCTCCGGTGATTATTACATTGCCCTTCCTCAAAGTTTTCTTTGCTTCTGGTGGTGCCTGGCTGATTGCCGGAGTTGTAGCTGTTTGGGCTATAATGGGTCCAACAGGTAGTTTCCTTCTGAATTCCTGCAAGTGAAACATACTGATAATATGAATATATTGTCGAGACCTAATATTATTCAACGTGATGAATTTTGCAACTCTTAAGGTTATTTCTCAAGTAAAACTCCAATTTCTTTGTAGTCTGAGACTGAGGGTGGTGTAGGCGAACTATTGTGCATCACTTGGCATTTGGAAATTTCTTAGCAACTTTTGAAGTCTAATCTTGGCATGTGTGCGATTAACATTTGAAATAAGTCTTGTCTGAATGTCTATGAGCATTTCAGATATATCATATATCATGAAACACCCCCACCATATTTTTAAATGATTTCACTAATCTGTTCTGTTCTTGGAAAGATGGAGAGACAAAGGAATATACGCAAAGATGTTTAAGGAGAAGCCATTTGTAAGATTTTCCCTTCCTCCACCTAAAAAACGATGGATTCATGCCTTAAAATGCTAGACAAGATCAAGGATTGAGCCCTACTCATTCTACATTGTTGGGATGAGCATATCAGTGCATCATTTGACGAATTGACTTTGAGAATTCCAGTTAGTGACATCATTTACTAATCCTCCATTTTCTTGTTTGACATTGGCCTCATTTTTGTTTCTCTGTGAAGTCATACTAAAGAAGTTTGAGTGCTCTCTCAGATAGTGTTAGAGGGGAATGAATGAGTTCAATTTCCATTGGACCCCCTTATATTTGTTTAGTAACATAATGTATTAGAAACCCTTTCTCCTGAAACTTAAACTGGTGAGCTTGCTTTGATCTTCATTTTTTTTTTCAACATCTAGTGTATTGCATGAATAGAAGAACATGATCTATTATGCTTAAGGCTGTGTCATACCCCTTTGAATCCTAATGCAATCTTTGCTATTTGAATAGGTGAAAAGACAATCTGTAAATTACCTTGTTTCCTATTAGAAGAGGGCTGATTTCAGCTTTGAGGTAGTCTGAGGCTGAAACTCCAAAGAGACTTGTCTCCTTAAGAGAAGCATTGGACTTTCCCTGTCAATATATCAGAGAAAACCCACATAAATTGGTAGAATAGAATGAAGATTAATTCTGGAAGAAGAAGAAGAAGAAGAAGAAGTCTTAAGGGTTTCTTGCTGCATGCCTCTTTATGGATAGAGATAGCAGATGGAAGTAAAGAAGCTGCTTGCAGAGCCATGAGAGACGAAAGGTAATTTGGCTATGCTTTTCAATGAGTTCTAACTCTATCTTAGCAAAGTAGAACTTCCTTGCTATGTTTGGAGTAATAATATGCTGAATGATGATATATGGTATGCTAGCAAGGATAAGATGGTTATGGGCTGCGTGCCACGCGGGCTTCCCATTATCCAATCAGTGTCTGAGTTTTGGATTCTCAGATATTTGATAATTTTCTTTTTCCCTGCAACATGTTTAATGTTGGGCTATCCAGAGCCTTCTAGGTTATTCCAATAGCTGTGGGCCGGGGCTGTAGATCATAAATAGAAATTTGCATAATTGCATGATTTGTTTCAGAGACCAACTTGTTGCAGGAGGTGAATGTTATCTATAATGTTTTTTTTATTATTATATTTTTTATTTTTAAATACAAAAGAATGGATTCTCTTATAATAAATACACGTTAGTTTCATAATCATATATTTAGAAGTGAGAAATATGTATTATGTCTAGCATCAGTCTTGTAGCAAAGGATTTGTTGATTGGAATTATCCGAAATTTATTAAAGATAGTGGAAAAAATGGTCACTGGTGACGGTGACATTGTCACTAAGATTCGAGCATTGTGTAAAACTCATATGGGTCCAATATAATCCCTCAAATATTGATGGCACCCACATTGAGAGGGTACTTACTGGATTTTTTATTTTTATTTTTTTAAAGGATAGTGGCTGCTCTTCTTAACTTGATTGAACATTAGGGCAGAATTTTTTTTTTTTTTTTTAAATCTTAACTCTAATTTGAAGCAGAAACACTAATACATGCAATAATTACAAAACAGAAACATTCTTTTGTTTTATTTTTTCATAATTAAACAAAAAAAAAAAAAAAAAAAACATTACCAAAAGCCACTTAAGTTATCACACGGTATGTAAGAGTTCGAGTCTCATACCATGCGTATACACACTTGGATTAGTTTCTTCTCCCCATCCTGTAATAAAAAAAGAAAAGAAAAGAAGAATGGTGATGTGATAGAGTCGGAGCTTGATATTATACATGATGTGGTAAAAAATATATCACCTGCATCATAAGTGGATGGAACATATGAGCCAAATATAAACAAATTCCATCAAGATGTCTAGCCCAATATTGCATCCATCTAAGGCTTGAATCATATTGCCCCCCCCCCCCCATGGCATATTATGATGTTTCTGAATTATTTTTATTTTTTATTTTTTTAAGATACATTTCACTGGCATCATAAGTGGATGAAACATAATAACCAAATACAAACAAATTCCATCAAGATGTCTAGCTTAATATTGCATCCACAAGGCTTGAATCACATGGCCCCCATTGTCATATTGGGCGGTGGGCTTATGTTTTGAGAATTGTATTCTATAACCTGTATTTGGTTGAAATGTTTCATGTATCTATAGCCCTAGTTGAAATGCTCATAAAGAGCTCCATGATCCTTTTACTCTGCTCAAATAGAGAACCCTTCAACAAAAGCAAGAAAAGGAAAAGTAAAAAAGAAGAAGAAGAAGAAGAAGAAAAAAGACTCACTCTCTTAGGTTGGGGTGCTCTCCTATTAAAGTAAGAGAAATTATTACGATGCGACTTCATATCATGTTGTACTTGATTTTTTTCTCCATTTCAAGCATTGCATTTTGGGTTAACTTGGTCGATAATTCATGATTTCCCTCAAAAATAGGTCACTCAGTTTTTATTCCTATATTTATTAAAGAAGATGTGATTTATTTCTCTCTCTCTCTCTCTCTCTCTTTCTCTTTCTCTTTCTCTGTGTTATAAGTCGGATGGTCATTATTTCTTATAGACATATTTGTAAAATTCTAGTATAGTTGAATTTTTTGAAGAATTAATTATTATGCTCATCTTCATTCTAATAATAAATTAATGTGCTCCATATAATGACAAATTATTGCTCATTATTCAAAATAGGGCCAATTTCTTCAAGCGGTCATGGCTCTATTTCCACTCCTATTCATGGATGGGGTTTATTTGTCCCTTTTTAAAGTTATGAGTTGATTTGAACTATATTTCTAAATTTCTTGTGCAATTATTGATTTTTTCTATACAGTAATTATCACACACGTCCTAATTCTAACAATAAATTAATTATTGTTATTCATATAATGACAAATTATTCAGAATAGGGCCAATTTGCCAGGTTACCTAATCAAAGAACTAAACCTTGTCATTTCGTCTATGTCTATGGACACCTAACTTATCACAAGCCCAAGGTCAAATCTGAAAAGTAAAACTGACACCAAACACCCAGCTAATAAGATGTAGACATTAGTGATGACCTCTGGCTGTATATAAAACCCCTAATAAGCAAAAAGCTATATATATATATTGAAATTGAAGAATATGTGGAGTATTCAAATTGTATTAGGTTTTTCAACGTTTGCTTTTATAGGTAAGACTCGTTATTTGGATGAGATCTCTAAGATTAAAAATTTGGGATCATACTTATCTCAAATTTAGACTCTCCGAGTTACCTAGATTTGTCGTTCTAAACTTCAGTTTATCTAAATTAGAGATTTGGATATCAAGATTCTGAATTTAAACATACTTAGTATCATTATTTTAACTCTGCCCTAGACGGGATATTTTTTGGGCACATCATTAACCATCTCTATTACATGGACAACATGTTTGTTCCATTCCAAATTTTAGAAATTATTTTAATTTTCTAAAACTTGTTTGGTTTGAATCTCTCTTATAAATATAAATAAATATAATGTATTAGAATCTCATCGAGTATAGTTTTCTTTCAATAGAGCCTTTGAATGCACACAACAAATAATGTTACATTTATTCAAAACACTATTCAGAAAAATAAGAAGTCCATTATTTAAAAGGAAATTGTGTCAAAATATGATGATATTTATTTCCACCCTTTTTTTTAAAAAAAAAGAAAGAAAGAAAGAAGGGAAGACAATAGTATTAGCATGGTTGAATTATATGTTCATGCACCCATACCAAATCCAAAATTGTCGGAGCTGGTTTGTGACCAAATATCAAAAAAGACACTGCCATGCTCGTGAAGTAACATTTTCATTAATTGACTATTAATTTATGGTTAAGAAAATGCTACCAGCCACTCCATGACGTCAATGCTGGCTTTTGGATTAAATAAATGATTGATGACTTCTTAATCCTTCTTCTTGGCTACATCACCACTCACCACAGCCTTAGATATTTTCTATATATTTTTCTTATAAAATTAATTGTACATTTATTATTATTATTAACCATGTCATTATCTTTCAGGCAGTGCGTCGATATCGTGCCGTCGCAAATAAGAAATGAGGATGATGATATCATGGGCCGGTGACTGGGCCCACCATTCCCAATCCACATCCAGTCAATTACCCAACCCAAGGGATTAACTACACAATTAATGGATAAAGGCTTTGCCCTTTAATACTCTATTGCTCCACCTTTTTGGCTGTAGATAAACAATTTCTTTTCAATCTACGCCCTTTCATTTTTTATTGTTGGATATTTGATAATAGAATGAATTTTAAAAAGAATTATGCAAAAACAATTTTTTAGAACAATACAATTCCTTTAATTGGGGAATGGGATTTAAACTCATGACTTATCTTTTTAGAGGAAGATATGGATGACCAACTCGACTTGCTGGGAGATGTGGATGACCAATTCGACTTGTCCTGCTTGGCTGTTCTGTATTTACATGGGTTTGAGAAAAATGAAAAGATAACAATAATATTATCTTAACCAAATTTTTTACTAAAATCATTTACATAAATGACTTGGCTGTATTGTTATCACATCATGTTTTTTTAATAAATTTTTTAAATAATAATTCATGATTCATGTATTGATTTTTATATACTCACATGGAATAAAACTCAACTCATATGAATATACGAACACAAATACATGCAGAGTGGCATGTTTTTGGGGGACAACATACACCAAAATATGGTTTTCTCATATGGGTTCTGCAAAGCAGGGTAGGAGTGTTAATTTTTAACACGACTTGACAACACGACTCGAACACGACACGAAGTTAACGGGTTTGAGTTTAGCATAAATGGGTTTGGGTCATAAACGGGTTGACACGTATAACACGATTAATAAACAGGTCGGGTTTGGGTTTTACTAGTGTCAACCCATTTAATACGACTTAACAAGTTTAATTATAAAATATATTATGAGTTAAGGTAATTCATCTCACATCAAATATTTATCAAGGTTATGAGATTTTTTATTTATAAAAGAGATTTCTACTTTGATTTGATCTATATCCAAAGTTACTAAACTTGAAAATTATCTATACATATTAAAAGATAAATAAATTTTTTTATTTAAAAAATAAAAAAATAAAAATAAACGGGTTAAGTGGGTTGACACGTGTAACCTGTTTAATAAATGAGTTAGGTTTTAAACTTGACACGATTAGTTAATAGTGTCGGGTTTGGGATTCACACATATTTTCAAATATGTATACCTTGACACGACCTGAACACGATACGATAACACGAATTGACATCCTTAAAGCAGGGTGCTCTGTTTGCCACCAGCAAGCATGAATGAGACAATCCACAAAGCAATTCCAAACTTTTTGAAGCAATCTTAACTACCTTAGCAAATTCCAAATTACTACAAACATGAAGCATCATCGATAAAATTATGGAAATAGTTCAATTGATACTTGTACTGATTAAAGGAGACATAACATCACATGGCCATGATCATAATAGATCACACAATGTACAAAAACTACAAATTGTTTCCATCCGTATAGCTGAAAAAAACAGAGCCCTGTGATGGAGAAACCCATGGAGATTGGAGAAGGAGATCACAAAACTGTCTCCCTCTATGCTGGTCCTAACACTAAATCAGCTACATCTCCATAACCACATTAATACACAAAATACAACTAAAATGAACACAAAATACAACTAAAATGAACATGCTTCTGCTAACATAATGACACTACCTCCAGACAGTTGATACTACTACTACTAATGCTAGAGACCAAAAGGGCAGAGCCCTTGAGTGCATGCATGGGATTGCCACTGCAGAAGGGCCTAAAATATGCAGCCTCTATGCAGCAGAGGTGAAAAAGAAATCAAAAGACTGAGTGGGTTTGAAGATTTAATAGTTCTCATGAAATGATGAAGAAGAAGTAACAATGCTCCAAAGAAAATCACAGGTTGTTTTGTCAAAAATCTGCAACCAGTGAGAGAGGAAATGAGAAAAGGAAAGGTGGGATTGAGAAATGGATTAAGAAAAAAGAAAGAAACAGAAGTGATAAGAGGATGGAAATCAGAGGTTGTTTTTCTGAAAAATGTGCAACCACTGCGAAAATCCGAGGAGATTGTCTAAAAAATTTTCTCCAGAGAAGGGGGAACCATTTGCAAAGCTGAACCCAAGGCAGCTTCTTGTGGGTGAAAAATTCAGTTTTGGTCCTTCCAAAAGAAGGGTTTCATGGGATTTGGAGATGAAGAAGACGAGGCTGAACCCAAATCGCCGTGCTGCTTCTGAGGATCAGAATCATGAGATTCCTGCTGATGGGCATTGGCGAAAGGAAGATTTGAAGGCAACAGAAGATTGTTAGACGTGTCGAAATCATCCCAAACTGGACTGCCCGGACCCCAACCTGCTGGAATTCCATTCAACCAAGCCTCTGCCATTTGACCCCAAACCAATTCTGATGACTCCGAAACGCCTTCCCCTGCTCCATGACCCCCTGCAACTGCCTGAACTTCGTCACTCGCCGTGGCCTCGCTCGACCCCAATCCCGAATCATCCTCAGGATTATCTCCCCGAGGTGGCGGTGGCGGTAGCGGTGGCGGCAACTCCTGCAAATTAAGACCTTCTGGGGCTTCTCGAGCCTTCTTTGAGTCTTGGCTTGACATCAAATTTTCATGGGGGGTAGGAGGAGATGACGAGGATGAACTAGCGGCTGTCGATGCTGCTCTGTCTTTATTAAGGAAGAGTTCGGGGAAATTGAGCCTAGCATTCTCGCCTCTCAACTTGAAGGCCTCGCGATCATACGCCATTGCAGCGTCCTCGGCAGTGTCAAATGTGCCGAGCCAGAGGCGAGTCCTGTTTCGAGGGAGACGAATTTCGGCCACCCATTTTCCCCAATGTCTCTGTCTCACTCCTCTGTAGAGCTTCGTCTGGGTAACAGGCGGCATCTGAGGCCTAAACATGGTTCTACCGTCCTGTCCCAACCTGTTCATCATCATCATCCTTCCTCTTGGACTCAGATTCAACGCATCACTCCAATACTGCAACAGCTGCTGCTGTTGCTGCTGCGACGCCCCCGCCGAGTCCCCTGCGAAGTACGGCGGGTACCCGAAACCATGCTGGTGCTGGGGATCGAAAGAAATCATCTGTTGCTGATTTTGAGTCGGTGGACGAAACATAGGCACAGAATTTGTTCTGAATTGTTGTAAGCTTTCTATGGATGGCTGAGACCCATCAAAGGCAAAAGGAAATACAAGCCTTGACGATGACGATGACGATGGAGGAAAAGGTATTGGTGTGTTAGTACTGTAAGGAATAGAGGAGGGAAGAGAAAGAGGTGTTTGTTGAGCTAGGGAAGCAGAGGATTGAAGTGGGTCTTGGCGTTCTGGACTTTTGATTTTCTTGAGAGGCCTATTTGACATGGAAGCTTCATCAAAAACCGGCCTCCATTGTTGGCTCTCGAAGCCGATATCGAGCTCCTTGCCTTGGTCTCTCGCGCATTCCATTTGGGTCATCTTCTCAGATTCTTCAATAGCCTTTTTTGATTTTCCTGTGTTCTTAGCTGCAGCCATGGTAGCTCGCCGCTCGCTCTCTCAAAACGGAAACCAATGATCCCTGGAATAACTATATTCAGGGGATACAGAAAATTTGAGATGGGTCACCCCAAAAAGATGAAAAAGCAAGAATGAATTCAAATTTGTCCAAAACCAGTAGAAAAAAATGACAAAAACTCAAAACCCAGATAGAAATTTGGTCGAGAGTATAAAAAACAAGACCGAAAGTTTGAGAATCTGGGTTTGATTTTTAACTGCAAATTTGATAAAACCAAATTGAATACAAAAAGTTCTGAATTTTAGAATAACCCATCCCAAATCTCTGAAGTAGAGAGATGGTTGGGTGAGACAGAGAGAGCGAGCGGCTCTGTGAAAGAGCTGATAGAATCCCTATCTGTATTGGCTTTGATTTCTGGTGTCGTGTGAATCTGAAACTATGGTAACCGAATCAGAAGGTGAAAGCAGAGAAGTTGGTTTGTGTGAGAGGATGGGCAGGGGAGGAGGGTATTTAAGACGGCAGAAAAAGATTTGAAGAAGACTTTTTGCAAGAAGAAGCATCGTGGTTGGTCTGTGGCACTCTGTTTTGGCCCCACACGGCATCTTCTTTTCCATTTTCATTGCTTCCACTCCAACTCTCTCAGTTCCTCCCACTAACCATTTTTTTATTGTTTTATTATTTTTAGGGTAAAGAGAAGAATTTTTAATCATCTCATTTAAATATATTTGTACTAATTTTCAATTTTTTTTCTTCCTATGAAATCATGATTGTCATTTCATTCTATTTTAGTACTTGTTTGTTTAAATGTGTAGTGAAAAAATATAATTTTAGACAAGAAATGATTTGAATAAATAACTATAAAAAAAATTATTTGAACTAAATTATTGAATTTTTAAATAAATATTTAAATAATAATATAATGTTTGAATAAGTTAATATAAAGCGTTATTAGACTATTTTTTTTTATAAAAAGTTTCATTGATATATTTTTTTTAAAAATTTATTTTAAGTTAAGCGTAAATTTATTAAATGTAATCTACTCACTCACTCAAACATCTTATAAATTAAAAAAAAATTATTTTAAACTTAAAATATCATTAAGTATGATGACTAAATCGAATTAAACATGTTTTTTGACTTTGGGGCGCCCTCATCACATCGTAGCCAATAAGATAGCACCACCGCGGGTAGAACAAAGAAGATATTACATTTTATCCGTACAAGTATGTGGCAAAGTGTGTTTGGCTGCTGCTGATTCTACTACAAGTAAGTATGTTCTCAACTTTAAAAAGTCCATAGTTGGGTAGTCAGTGGCACATTCTGGATTTCATTCTGTGGCATCAATCATACCAAGGACTTTACGATGTCTAAATAGGCCACTTTGGATTTTTTGTTTCACATGTAAAACCAACTTCCCTAGAAGCTGAGGCATTTTGGCAATACAAAAAAGCGCTTTTTTGGCCACCACTTAAGCACATTTTCTCCATTTTGATTTCTCTGTAGACATGTAAAATACCAAAAATGCCGCCATCTTTAAGAACATTATTGGGTGTGTTCCTAAAGGGTAAAAGGTCTCCCACTCCCAACCTGTATGGTCTTCCAATCTCCTCTTCACTCTTAGCATCATTAGTCATCGATGCACGTACGAGACGAGACGAGACGAGACGAGACTATTGTGAGATCTAGGTCCTCAAGTTTAAATTTTTTTATACTTTATCGTCTTAAATGAGATTTTTATCGATCTTTTGAAACATATATATATATATATATATATTTTTTTTTTCTTTTTTATGGTGTAAAGTTTTTTTAGTATCTTTTTCTTTAGTTGGACTTTTTATTTAATTTATAAGTTTTTTTGTATTAATAAATTTAGTTACTTATAAAAATTTTATCAATTAATATTTATTTTTTATACTTCTTTAATTATGATCAAATATTAAACAAAAATTTTGTCCTTCTTAACTCTATTTCTTGGCCTCGTCTCTGATTGGATGCTACTTCAAACTATTCTTATAAGGTGTTTGATAAGACTCAACAACTGTACTAGTATGAAAAAGTCAAATATGTTGCTTCTAGTAAAGACACAAATTTTTCACGTTTTTTGGGAAATTGCCGTTTTGTTAAACAAACTCTTAGCACTTCTTCACTTAATCGAAAAGGTAAGGCATATTGTACTACTATTTCTTCACTTATCTTCCAAGGCTTGAATCACATGGCCCCAATATGGCATATTTTGATTTTTATAATTTTATTGATGCACCCCATTTAATTGATTGGTTCAATTTGATTTAATTCATTAGGTTTGATTCAGTTGATGGCATAACTCACAGCCATTATATGGATTTGTTGTATTATGGCATATTAATTTAATGCTAATCCTGAGAAATTGCAACTCCTCAAACTTATTTTGGAGGACTTTGAATTGGGTATGATTAAAAGTGATCCGAATTGATTGTGTTGTTCTATTAAGACAATTCTATTGGTAAATGCAATTACACTTAGTCATTTTCGATAATATGGATATTGTACATATATATTTATTTTTGAATATATAAAAATTAGGTAAAAAAATATTAAAAAGTCCTTAAATTAAAATTTTCATTCTAAAAAGTGCATTGTAATACCCTGACCCGGGTTAGCACGTAAACCGAGGTAAGTCGGATCGAGTAGTATACTATTAGTTTTAACCCGAGCTGTTTAAGCTTTATATCATGATATCATATGTACTGCACGATTTTGGAATGTGAATAGTGTCAGTTATACAGTCAGTGCCGGGGCAACGCCCGAGCAACCCAGAATCGTGCCTCGTAATGCATGCATGCACGCATTCCCATGCATGTGTACATTACATATATGTGTAGTCCGTTAAAAATAAGGGTATGTATACGTTTATAGAAATCAGTATAAATATATATATTTGGATATATATATATATATAGATGTATAAGCAATATAAATATACGTATATATATATATACACATAGTATAGTATATTATATATATATGTATTTAAAATACAAGAAAAAGGAAATAAAAGAAAAGAAAGGTAGCTGCGTAAGCAGCATGCATGCAGTGTGTGTGTGTGTGTTATGAGTGTGTATTAGTGTGTGTGTGTGTGTGATATAATATGTGTATATATATATATATGTGTGTGTGTGTGTGTGTGTGTGTGTGTGTGTAAATATCCTAAGCTAAAGAAAAGAAAAAGAAAAACAGAAAAAGAAAAGCAAGAAATATCAAAAAATAAGTCAACAAAGAGGGCTAAAGAGAGAGAGAGAACTGAGGTAGAAGAGAGACCAAGGCGGTGGTGTGATGTGTGTATGTGTCTATATATATATATATATATATATATATATATATATATATATATATATATATATAAGCAGCATGCATGCAGTGTGTGTGTGTGTGTGTGCTTGTGTGTTTTATGAGTGTCTATTAGTGTGTGTGTGTGTGTGTGTGTGTGTGATATAATATGTATATATATATATATATATATATATATGTGTGTGTGTGTGTGTGTGTAAATATCCTAAGCTAAAGAAAAGAAAAATAAAAACAGAAAAAGAAAAGCAAGAAATATCAGAAAATAAGTCAAAAAAGAGGGCTAAAGAGAGAGAGAGAACCGAGGTAGAAGAGAGACCAAGGCGGTGGTGTGATGTGTGTGTGTGTGTGTGTATATATATATATATATATATATATACATGTGTGCATTTGAGTTAGAGAGGAAATAGAAAAGAAAAAAGCATTGAGGAGAAGCTAAGAAGTTGAAGTGATTCAGAAGCTTGAATTAAGAAGGAGATTCAGAAGAAGAAAAGAGATGTTGTAACAAGAAAATACAGAAAAATAGGTGAGTTGGTTTAGTTTCTGTTTTCAAATTTAAAAGACATGATAACTAATTTAAGATATAGGATCTTACAACATATAGAAAGAGGATTAATTAGTAAGAAAAACCAAAAGAAATGATGCCATGAAGAGGCAGAAGGGGTAGTTACAGTTTTGAATGATAATTTGGGTTTGAAAATTTTTATGCTCTAAACCTAGTTTAAATTATGAGGATTTAATCCCCTTGAGTGCAGAAAGTTGTTTGAAAAAGGAAGAAACTAAAACAGTGGGAGAATGGTCATGAAATGAAGAAAAATCAGTTGGTCGGAGCCACAGTTTTTTCTCATTTCGTAAAGATTTGGTGAATTAAATTGAAAACAAATTATAGAAATGAAATCTACATAAAAAATAGAAGAAAACTACATTTAAAAATGGTTGAAATTCGATTGGAAACAGTTGGCCGTCGCTGGAGAAGGTGACGCAATTTCATCGGAACCCTATCGGATTGTCATGAGGACGATGAACAGGGGTATCTTGATACGACACCGTTTAGTGCTTGAATAGACTGAAGCTGCGTCGTTTAGAAGATTACTGTTTTAAATTTAAAACTTAAATTAGGGGTGTTTGGCTACGGGCTTCAGAAATTAGAATAAGAATTGAATTGGGGATAGGGATATGTTATTCCAATTCTAGGGGTTAGCCACTGTTTGGCTTAGAGAAAATTAGAAAAAAATAAAGGGGCGCAGCTAGGGGTGTCAATTTTTAACACGACACGACACGAAGTTAACGGGTTTGGGTTTAGCATAAATGAGTTTGGGTCATAAACGGGTTGACACGTATAACACGATTAATAAATAGGTCGAGTTTGAATTTTACTAGTGTCAACCTGTTTAACACAACTTAACACGTTTAATTATAAAATATATTACGAGTTAAGGTAATTCATCTCACATCAACTATTTATTAAGATTTTGAGATTTTTTATTTATAAAAGAGGTTTTTATTTTGATTTGGCCTATATCCAAAGTTACTAAACTTGAAAATTATCTATATATATTAAAAGATAGGTAAATATTTTTATTTAAAAAATAAAAAAATTAAAATAAATGAGTTAAGTGTGTCGACATGTATAATCTGTTTAATAAATAGGTTGAGTTTGAGTTTTGAAACTTGACACAATTAGTTAATAGTGTCGGGTTTGGGTTCACATATATTTTTGAATATGTATGTCTTGACACGACCCAAACACGACACGATAACACAAATTGACACCTCTAGGCACAACCCCTGGGAATCGAACCCACGACCGTTTGAAAGAGAAGCCCAAGCCAAAACTGTTTTGACAGGCAAGTCCGTGTGGATTATTTTGCCTAAATATATACATATTATATAAAAATCATATTAAATTAATAAATTAATTTAATAATAAGAAAATAATGTGAAACTCAAATTAAACAAGCGATTAGTGTATTTTGACTATCTCGGGCATTCTGAGACCAATAGAGGGATCCATTTTACGAGATGGAATCCCGAAAAATAAAGACATGTAAAAGTGCAAAATGACTATTTTACCATTTTTAGTACAGATGTTCGAATTGAGTTGTGCGAAAGCCTAAACCGACTTTCTTTGACGTTCCTGATTCAATAGTAAAGTCTATTTTAGTAAAAGAGGAACTTATAGTATAGAGGCATAAAATTTAATGAATAACATAATTCATGTAGCGATAGACTAAAACTTATTTTATGAATCTTAGGAACACCGAAGGGCAAGGAGAAGGCAGTCTAGATCCTTCTATTTTATAGACAGTAAAATGAAAGTAAAATTCGATCTCTGCATGTGTTACTTTTTCAAGCCATGTTAATAGTTCTTATACATATTGCTTATTGTATTCTATACATACCAGTATTTATTGAGCCACATTGATATTGCCCTATCATGTGGGAAGCAGTTATTGATTTCTATATATATCTCGGCCATGATTGTACACTTGTGCATAGACTCCTTTTTGTACACTTGTACCTAGGGCCGTAAGGGCCAGATAGTTATATTCGAAGCAGTCTAGTAACCATAGCCTTGAAAACTATCGTTACGTCAAATTTCCTAGAACCAGTTATGATTCTACTATACTCTTCGTGGAATATAGCATGATCCTGATATATTATTAGTGCCGGATTTGTGGTCAGTCACATCTCCATTTGATAATATTTATGACCTTCGGGTCCAAGTTCCGAGTGGAACATTTGCTACGTTGCTATGCGAGGCATGGAACGTGGAGTCACATTGTATACAGAGCAGTATTCATATAACTCGTGTGGAATTGAATACGAGCTCAGGGGGATTTCCGGGCCCTATTAGTGCATCTCTTTTTAGTTGATATCACTATCATTTATTGTTGATTTCATAGCTTGATCATGTTATATTATTATGAATGATCATGAGACTTTACAGCTTTCACTTGAGTGCTTACATTTCATACTTGATATAGCTCATGACTGTAACAGTATGACATTTTTAGCATAACAGATTCATTTCCTTATCATTTGACTTCTATCATCTGATATTAAGTATATATATTCATTGACTGACTAGCACTCTTTTATACACTTGTACACATGGCAGAATAAATGACTACTTACTGAGTTTTCATAACTCATACAAATACTACTTTAACTATTTCAGACACAGACATCGAGAACAGACCCTAGAGCTTGATAGTTAGAGGCCAGGTGGACATTACTTTTGAAGTTGCAGTGTAATATTTAGTACAAGTCTTGTAACTCTCCCATGTTATCTACGTCTTGGGGATGAACAATTATTAAGAATTTTGTATTCCGCATTTTGAGAACCTTATATATATCACATGCAGCTTTTATTTATTTATTTGTTTAAGTTTTCTGCTATTTAGTTGTTGCATGTTAGTAGTATTGATTGTGTAGCAAGTTGAGACCCTTGGTTCGACAACAGTGTCGGATCGGGTTCACGATTCGAGATCCGCACAGAATGTGGGTGTCGGGTCGTGACATGCATGATATATTTTTTCTATCTAAAAGATCCCAAAAAGAAACTTTTAGAGGTTTTTTAATATTTTTCCTTAAAAAAATTATTATGTGTGCTTGCAAATTCATTACTATTACTTCTTAAAATTCAGAAATAGGGTATAAGTTTTGAAATTCATTTTGAAAAGGACAATGCTCGGTTCCAAATCAGGTAAAAGGAATCTCTTCCTATACACGTACGTATCATAATCACAATCAGTTACGTATGCAATGAACATATACTTGTTAATATTACTTAATTTTTATTTTTTTAATTAAAACTAAATAATCACATAATATATATGTGATTGCATACGTGACAGATTGTGATTGTAACACGTACATAAATAAGAAGAAATTCTTCCTATTTAGTTTAAAGCTAAACACTATCTTTTTTAAAATAGCAAAATCACTAAACTTGCGATGAACGAATTGGTTATTTAGGTCTATTTTGGTTTTATAGCTTATAAGAAGCAACAATGCAAACAATAATTTTTTTTCGTTAAGATAGGACAATATTGATTCAAAGAAAAAAAATCATTACGATAGGACAAAATAGTCATTAAAACAAACAAATCACTTCTACAAATTTCTGCCAAATTAGGCGGATTAATCACTTATAACACTAACAACACTTTAAAGATAGGCCAACTTCTCATTAATCACTTTCAATACATGAGTATTTTGGTGCCCCATTATACTACCTTTAAAAGTAGTGTTTACAAGCATCTTATATTTAAAGCCACTGTTAACCATGCAAGCATCTTATATTGAAATACCCAAAACATTTTAAACTTTAATAAATCCTAGAGTTGGATGCATGGAAACTAAGTATAGTGCTTGATTCATCTTTATATTGGTCCAACCTCCGAGAATATATATATATATATATATATATATATATATATATATATATATGCATGCTAGATTGGTACAACCTAGGAGAAAGCATAAAAAAGAAAAAAAAATATTGACATGCTACACATGTTATAATTGGCTTAATTCTTTAAGGTAATTTGCTTGCAATTTTTAAACTGTTCCTATTGAACTATAATAATTTGTTTGTTCATTAATTAATTTTTTTTATTAAAACAAATCAATTGTTTCCAATAATAACATACTAGTTAACAAGAAATTTAAAATTTTGAAAAACAGGCTTAGACAAGTGCATCCTCATGCACGAAAGTTTTAACCAATAATTATTGTCACAAGAAATCTTTAATAATTAATAATTTTAAAATATTAAAAACTTTAATTAATAGAATATTTATTTATTTTTAAAATTTGTTAGTAATTTTTAAATTACCTATTAGATTATTATTTAACTTAAATTGCAAGTTTCTTTACTTTAATAAATTTAACTACTTATCAATTTTTTTTAATCAATATTAAATTTTTTTTATACTTTTTTGAATTTTAAATTTATGATAAAATTTTTAGAAAATGGAAAAAAAATTTATCTCTAAAATAAAATCCTAATTACGTCTATGTATATATGCACATATATATATATGTATATAGGTATAGCCAAAGCCATGGAATAACTTAATTTGGACCCGAACCCGACATGGACTTGGAGCAAAATTTGCGTGCAACTTAAATATATAGTATAATCAACGTTAGGTTCTCACTTTCGGTGGACAAATTCAAAATGTCAGATCCATTGTCGTTACTAAAGTCAACAACGTAACGGTGTCTGTGGAAGTCGGTGGAAATCGGCACGTGTCGGTGGTCCACTCATCACTTCAACTCATCATTTTTTATTCAAACCATAAAAATAGAAAGGGCGACTTTGTCTACAAAATATCAATGTATGGAGCCGTCGCCCGTTCAACCGGCCATGACTTTGCATGGAGCCGTGAGACCTGGACGCGTGTAACATATGTATGATTAAATTTGAAAAAAATTATAAGAAAAGTGTTATGATTAGTGCCATGTTTGTTTCATCATTTAGAATATAGTTTAATAATAAAGTCATTGAAAATAAAATTTAAATATTTTAAGTTTTTTTTTTTTTTTGTATTAATTATTGACAGTTAAAACATAAATAATGAATCTGATTGTCACAAAAATTAAAATTTAGTCAGTTGGCTCAGAATATTCTTAATCGATCTATAAAAGAAAATATTAATATTGTTTCATGACTTAATTGATGCGACCAAATCACACGCCCACATCATGTTCTCGTATAATTTGTATGTACTAATTATATTGTGAATATTCAATTTTCATGACTAATAATAATGAAATAGTAATTTTCAAAACTTATATTTTTCATGTGATAAAACATATATATATATATATATATATATATTTAAATTAAAAAATAATTTTTAGCCTAATTCAATAAACTTCATAATAAGTTTATTAGATACACAGAACTATTGCCTCTTAAAAACAACTTATATGATGTGTTATTGGTTTTAGTTAATTTATTAATTTGTTTTAATTTTTTTTTTTTTTTGATACAACGAGATAAGAGGAATTAAACATATGTGAATAACATAAAAAAAAAATATTTTTACCACTTGAGCTAATTTGGCCTACATACTCAAATTGAATATTATTATTATTTTTTTATTTTTAATTTTTGATGTTGATGTCTTTGTATGATGGACACGTGAGCTACCATTTATGCATTGTGGTTGCTTCGTATCTATCTTGAATACCTCAGCCTTTGGAGCGGCATTCAATTGCATGGTGGCAAAGTGTGAGTCGTTTTCTTTGACCCCCGAAGTCACGAACAAATATCTCTCTCAACACAATGATTTTTTTTTTCTTTTTGTTTTTAGGGGTGGGTGTGGGTGTGGGTGTGGGTGTGGGTGTGGGCCTCTTGATTGTGTTTGATTATCTGTCCCAAATATCCAAAACAAAATAAAAGGAAAAAAAAAACATGAATGATTATAACATAGAGATGGGAATTTCTCGATCTCTATAATTCATAAAGCAATCATATTTGGTTGAACAGAAGAATACATATTTATGCCTTTCAAAAATTATTTAGTATCATAATAAACACTTGAAACTTTTTCTCTTTAAGTTTAACAAATACGAGCTTAGTTTTTGATATTAGCGTATTTTCACCTATTCTCACGCTATTTGACTTCAACTTGATTTAATTTCATTTGTATTTGAGAGGAATGGGATTGCAAAGGGTGTCTCTACGAGATACATCAAACCGTTATCCATCACTTTATTAATTAGACATGTACGAAAATTTTATCTTAACAGATTTTGTATTCGTTAATTTTTAATATGCTGAGTTACAGAAAATAGTTTTCTTCATTGAAGAGTTTATTAAAACTTATCTAGTCTTTTAGACAAAAATTAACTTATCAAGGTTTCGCATAAGTTATTTTAGTAAGATTTAAACATTTTTTTGAATAGCCTCATAAAGATACTCTAAGTACCTCAGTTCTACTTTACAATGCCATCTCATCGTTCCATTAGGCAACGGTCATTTTAGTAAGAAGTAGGCTTGGGCAAAGCCTAGAGTCTATTAGGCCATGGTCGTTTGGTTGAAAAATTCTATTCTTAGGCATGCTTTCACTCTATAGCTTGCTATTAGAAAATGTTCCCAGCAATAACGCATGACTCATGTATTGATGCTCGTATATTTATATGAGATGAGGTCCATCATTATAGATCTTATTAACAAAACTTATCTCATATGAATATATAAATATCATATGTGTACTAATACATGAGTAGCAAAACATTATCCTCCGCTAACCTCAAACCCAACTGCCAAGTGGAGCCATACAATGTCTCACATGATCTCCAATTATCTACATTAATCTATTATTGAACCCAGTTTAAACCAAAATATAAAGAAAATTATGAGCTTGAATTCCAAGGATATTTTGGGCCCAAACATGATCAATTAAGTGCAATGTCTTCGCTTTGATTTGCTGGCGCCTAGACTCAATTTTATGCAGTCTTAGAAATCTTTTGGAACATGGGAAACTTTGCCATCGTTGAAGATCTAGGTGCTGTTGGAGAATATTTCTTTGCTTTGTGTCATTTTTTTTTTTCAAGATATTTTGTGGGACAACAGAAGTTCATTTATCAATATTAGTTCCTCTTTGTAATTTGTAATCAAATGGAAGGCGATGATTAGTGTCGGAAACTCTTTATTAATTTAGGTAACTTTTTAATTTTTTTGTGTAGGCACGATATTTAGTCATTTGAGGTCAGCTTTTATTTTTTCTAATATTTTTCCTTCTAACAATTTCCTATATTATTATTATTTTTTATTATTGAGATAGAATTACATTAAATATACAAACTTTCAGTATCTAATAGTATTTCAAATATCAAATGCCAAAGAACCCTAATTATCATTAACTACCACAAAAGTCGCAAGCTCAAGCTTAACTCAGGTTTTGAACCCATAGTTTCTTTTTGGTAGAGGTTAAGAATAGCCAACTGGTCTAGCTAGTTACTTTAATTTTCTTCTATTATTGACAATATTACTTCAGGACTTCTCTATATAAGTTAGGATTGTTGTAATCACCGGAGAATTTTTTATGAATAAAAAATTGTTAGAAACTTTTTCAATTTTCATTTTACTTGTTCATGGGAGTGGCAGTGGCAGAGCCAAAATACTTTTAAAATTTAAGAGTTGCTCTCCTTTTTTTGGATACTTGTTCTCTTATGTTTTGATCTAAATCGGCCACTGATTCTTGATACTTAAAAAAATTAACAAAGACTTTTGATATTCTTATTATTTATGTGTGAGAATCAATAAGATTCAAAGTAAGTTATGCGGATCTGTCATTATAAGTAAAATTATTCAACATATTCAATTGATACGTTTCTAAATTAGCATTAATATATTTTTGTTATGCTCATGATTACATTAATCCATTCATAAAAGAATTAAGTAGCTAGTGAGCATACATAATTAAATTGTTAATTATTGCCATTGTGGATTATAGCCATTTGCTGCTATGTGCTTTGCAACTTTGATTATTTAAATAATGTTGTTTAAACAATGTAAATGATGCCTTATCTAGTTAATCATACAAGAAGGAGAACCTTGAGCTGTTGTGCATTCATTGGTTGACTTAACGTCGGTTTCCTCGAAAACAAGCTTTGGGATGAAGCTTAATAAAAACTAATCTAATTGGTCGGTTGGGAAAGTTAAAGAAGTCAACCTCAGTTGTGCGATGATCATGACACCAACAGAATCACTGCACCAGCATCATTGTCATCATCCCAATTGACCCATTTTGGTAGTGCCTCCATTAAAAATTGCAGCCCACTCCCTCCCTCCCTCCATCTATATATATATATATATATATATATATATATATATATAATCAACTTACTTTCCAAGAATTTGGAAGAGCATGAGACAATTATTTAATTTGCATTTACAGGTAGGCCTTCCTACCTTTGTGCTTGGCAATGTTAACGAAGCCCCACTTCAAAAGTTTTTCTACCCTTAGCAAATTTTTTTATATGTATATATACATACATATTTATTACTCAATATAAAAACGAGTTTTATGTCGACTTGGCTTTTTTGTTTGGTTCCGTCTTACGGTTTTTTTTATATATATTTATATATATATATATATTATTTCTTCATTTTTTCAAATTTTTTTTAAACAGGATGAGACGATAGAGTTTGTGAGTTTATTACTTAACTAGACTTTTAAGAATTCTTGATGAATCCCATGAATTGTGGAACAGAACTGCATACAAATTGTAAATGAGAACTGCAAATAAATTTTTATATCTTTCTTTGATATATTAGGTTCAAGGCCGGCTCGAGAGATTTTGAAGTACAAAGTTGAAAATTTTAAATAAAACATTCTTTTATATTCTACTATATTAATATAATTTTTTTATTTAAAACTTATTTTTATTATTTTTTTTATATGAAAAATTATTAATTAAGTTTTTGTACACAAAATTTATTCTTCTTTTGTTTGTTTTTGTATTCAATTTTTGTACTATATTAATTTTTTTATTTTATTTATTGTATATTTTTTAGACTACTACAAGTATTTATTACATTTTTATTGCCCGTGAACTCACCAGTTTTTTGGTTTATTTTTTGTATATACATACATACATACATACATACATATATATATACATATATATATATATAAAGAGAGAGAGAGAGAGAGAGAGAGAGAGAGAGAGAGAGAGAATTTTGTTAAAGTTAGAAAACTAGAATTCCTACTAAAATTTAAGAAGATAGGATTTTCTAAAAGTTAGGAAATTAGAAACTTTGTTATATATAATAGATATTTTAATTATATTCTAAACCTAATAATATTATTTATTTACAAAATTTGTAAATTAAGTAATATAAAAGTGTTACGTTATTAAGAAATTCTTTTTATAAGATATAATTGGTTATTTTTATAATTATTTTTTTAATCTTAAATTTTTATGAAGTTTAGACTCCTAATTAGTTTATACTATAGAGTTGTACAAAATTGAAGGTCTTTTTTATAACTAGTTCTAAATTTTTATGAACTTTAAATTTTTAATTAATTTGTGTTATAGAGTTGAAAAAAAATTGAGATCTTTTTTCTAAGAAGAGTATAAAGTGATTGTTTCTTTTATGATTGAACCGGTACCAACCAGAGCAATCGTTCTAAACCGACTGGGTTTCCAGCTGGTGTGTGTATATTTATATTTGAAACCTATTTTCAGAGCACTCCAAGATGTAATAATTAAAATACATGAAAGTTGTTCATGATGATCATTGTTCCACCATAAGCTATCCATTTGTTAACGTCCAAAACCTGAGTCTGATTACATGATGGGTTTAAATAGTCTAGTGTAGAGGTCCAACCTTCAATGACCAGTGGTGGATTACCTTCAATCTTGACCTTTGAAGGATACTTTTAGCCAGACTGACGAATGTTTTTAATAATTAGAAGTGTAACTTGGACGGACTGGAGTTTGGATTAATTCGTGAACAATGTTAGCTGAAGTTTTAAAATAATTTATCCGAATCGGAATCGATTTTGAACTAGACAATTCAACCAAAGTCTGATTCGAATTAAAATTTATTAATATCGAATTTAACTCAAATTTGATAAATTTTTAATAATTTAGTTTATCAATTCTAATTTTCTGATTTTATTAACAATTTTTCTAATGAATTATTCTATTATTCTTATTTTGATTATACATTAAAAATTTCAATAATTTCTTTCAGTTTCTCCTTAAGGATAAAAAAAAAAAAAGCTGTTAAAGTAATTCTTTCAACATAATTTAATTTAATTTTTTTAAAATATCAACAAGTTCTAAAAATTATAAAAATATAAATAGCAATGCTTGTAAGTATCTCTACTAATTTAATTGTGTATTACTAAAGTATAAAAAATATAACATATAAAATATTAAGTTCGAATTCGAATTTCTAAAAGCCTAACCTAATTCTAATCATAATTTAGATTCAACTTGACTTTTTTTTATCCAAACTTATTCTAAAATCTAAAAAATAAAAATAAGTCATAAAAAATTCGAGCTAGACTTTGAGTTATCCTACCGTAGTCGCACCCCTACCAAATACCAATAACCAAGATTGACAGTTTAATGTTCTACCCAAAATGGTCTCCTCTGTTTCACATGCGTTCTTCCCTCTCAACCGTCAAGTTTTTTCCATGATATATATTCCACAATATATAATGGTCATGCAAAACATTAAAATGCTAAATCATTTTATGCCCTCTGATATCACGTCCTGGTTACTTAGTTTATCCATTTTATATATTTTCCTAATATTTATAAAAACGTCATTTTTTGGGGCTTGAACCATAGAGCTCATTCTTTCCACTCACACAATTCCAATGATCAACAATGCATATCTTTTAAAATGAATGGTTTATATGGAAACACATTGAAACGAGATGATGAAAACTTCTCTCTTTAAACGGTAGATTAGAATTCTAATCTTATATCACGCGTACACACATTTACAATAAGTCTCTCTTCCTCCATCCATGTATTAAAAATTAAAAAAATTTCTAAATTCCATGCCTACAAGTGCTACAAAATAATCAAAAGCAAATTTCGAGAATTGACATGGAAAGATGATGACTTTCAGCTGTGTCTAGGCCTCTTAAGCCCCATTTACCTTGGCCCTCCATAATTCATCAATGGCTTCCTGCTATTAAGCCCAAGCCTACAGCCGAGCATGATAAGCAAAGGTTCTGCCTCATGCGCTCTTATTTATTAACTGATACAAAAATTAGTGATATAATTATTTATTAAAAGTGCATAATAACTTATATAAGATTTTAACTTCTTTCGATGGTAGTTTTGTTAACAAAAATATAAAATAATTTTTGAGAAAATAATTTGTACTTTGCTAAATATTTTTGACCATAATGATTTTAGTACATTTGAATCGTTTTGTTGCTTGGGGGGTATTTTTTGTTAATAAAAATGTAGAACATTTTTTTGAGAAAATAATTCATACTTTTATACATAATATAGATATAGATATACATACTGTATGCATGTTCTTCAAATTAGTAATAAAACTACTTCGCTATTTGATACATTAATATTAAAGTACAACAAAGGCTAGTTATGAAGCAAGTGCACTTGCAAAGAAAATCTAAAACCATACAAAGTATATATCTATCATCGACATCATAAATTAAACATAGTTTGTGATTAATACACAAAACTTAAGAAAGAACACACAACACAACAGTAATTATTCAATAGATATCACCCTGGACCCGGGACATTTAATCCTTAAAATTAAGAACACTGGCAATGTGTTATGAAACAGTAACACAAGGGGAGGGTTCAATTGCAGGAGGGCTTGTGGAACTGATGGTGAGGGTAGGACAGGAAGTTGTAGTTTGCGGTTTGCTGGATTTGTAGAGCCAAGATGGACAACGACCACCGGATTTATACCGAGGGAAATACTCCCCCATTGTCTTGAGACTATACTTGAAAGTTTCCAGGAGGGATGAAATGAGAGGTATGTATGACAGTGTGAAGACAGTGACTGGCAACAGAGCAACGGCAGATAAGGCAATTTTAGTCCACTGTTCCTTATTATGTATCATGGGGATGATGGTTGCTGCAAATGACAACATCATCATTAACACAGAAAAGATTAGAAATGTAAGTCCGAGCATTAGTTTTCGCGGAAGAGAGAACTTGAAGTCTTCTAAGCGAAATGACGACGTGAGGATTGACAAGAATACAATTACTGATGTCAAAGTAGATGTGAGGGAAAGGACATCACTAATGGTAAAAACGAAAAAGAATGGTTGTTTTAGAAGAATTGGAGCGCCGGTGCCATTTGAACCTCCTGGTATTGTGTAGGCAGCAGCAAAGGCAACAGTGGCAATGAGCACAGCAACAATCGAGCAACTTTCTGCTGTACGCTTTAGCCATTCTTCGGCCTCCCTGCAAAGCTTTTCATTTGTCTTAGCAAAAAGTTCTTCAGCTGTCTGCCCGTTGGAGTTGATGAGCTTGAAGAAATTTTCAGAGCAAATTTTATTTATGCGCTGCTTGCATCCACACAAAACCACGTTAAGAGTGTCGTTTCAGTTGAAATCCAAAACCTATCATATACTTTGAGCCAAGGTTGGCAGTGGTGCAGTGACACACACACACACACACACACACACATATATATATATATATGTAAGTAATTGTACCTCAAAACGGAGCAGATCCTTTTGCAATTGGAGAGCAGGGCTTCGCATAATTTTTTCAGGGACATCACCCTTTCTTCTTTTTCCAACCATATGCAGAATGGAGTTGAAATCTTTGTCGCTCCTCTGTGTGAGCCTCCTCATTGGAATTTCCATTTTCTCCACCATATTGAAAATCTCCTTCTGACGGTACATGACTGCTAAGTGTAAAATAGTACGCCCTTCGGAATCAACATGCTCAACTGCTTGAGGGTATTTTCTGAGTATTTTTTCAACAATATAAACACACCCTGATTTGGTAGCCAAAAGTAATGGCGTTCGGGGTATCTTTCTTTGGGGCTTCTGTTCTTTCTGTGCCACTTTCTGCTGCTGGGAAGCAGACGATAATGATGATGCTATTACTCCAAAAACTTTGGTCTTACCATCCACCCCTTCCACAAGATTTGTATCCTTCCATGATTTATCTTCTTCGATTAAGGTTTTACTCCAAAAATCGAAGAATATAAACACATCCTTCCACAAGATTTTACTCCAAAAACATATTCATATTTTACCCTTTCCTTCTTAATTGCGTCCCAAAAAGGCAGGCTCCAACTGCATGCTACAACTTATCAAGAAATCAAACTTAGTAGATAGTTATGACTATTAGGCAATAACTTGGCTATTCTTTTCATACACAGGAATCTGATCTTCAGTACCTCTTGCATTAAATAAATAAATAAATAAATTACACTAATTTCTTTTAATTTTTTTTGTTAATTATAAATAATTCTCTTGTAATTTTTGAAATGACACCGATTTTTTATATTTTTACAGATAAACTATAAATACATCCTCTTTAGCCATTTTTTTTTACCAAAATGACAAAATTATCCATTTCAAATTTTTTTGGATTTTTTTTAAAGAAAATTTGAGCAATTTTTTTAAACTTTTTTTTTTCATTTACAAATAAATATTAATTAAAATATTTTTTAACTAAAAAAATATAATTTATTTATCTTAAATTTATTTTTATATAAAATAAAAAAATATTAAAAAAATAAAAAAAATTGATGAAAATAGTAAAATAAAAATGGAAGAAACACTTTTGTCATTTTTGAAACAAATTTGGGTTGGAGAAGAGGTGTTTGTAATTTGTGAATAAAAGTGAAGGAGATTAGTGTAATTTCAGAAATCTCAAAAAAAAATTTTGTAATTGTCTTAAACCTCATTAAAGATCAATGTAATTTATCTAAAAAAAAATTAATTAATTATTGTTGTACCAGGTAGAGGACTTAAATTAAAATTGAAAAAAATAAATATATTACGCTTTGTCTGCTGCAAATAATAAAACAAATTATAATTGAAACAGGCTTGTAACTTTTCTATATTTCCATTACCTTTTTCTCCTGGAGGGGTACTATGATTGGTTGAAACACCTGAAATGCACCCAATATTTGTGATTTTTAGGTTGTAATATGTATTACAAATTAACAAAAAGACAATATGAAAATAAGTCAATCAGATAAACAAAGAAAAAAATGGAGTAACTAGCTAAATCCAAATATATAATCTGATTAATAATGGAGCATATATATATATATATATATATGTTACAAAAGGGAAAAACTCATACGAGAGAAAATGCGACGCTTCAGAAATCCCTTATTTCTGCTTTGAAATGCCGAAGGATTACTTGCAAGGAGTTGAAGAGCAGTCATCCTTTTTTTGTCTGGTTGACCAATTAAATTTCTCTACTTCGACGCAATCTCATAGGCCAAGCCTGTTTATATCTCATAGTAAACAAAATTGTGTGAAATCCAGACAAGGAAACAAAATGCTGTAGAGAAAGAAGTAGTGCAAGAGATTCTCATTTTTATATCTCTTATTGATACTTATGAGTTTCATATCATGTAATTTTCAAAGTTATCTTACATAGAAGCAGAATATAAATGGAGAATTTCTTTTATTTTTTAAGGTGATAATTGTAGGGAAAATGCTACGAATTTTTAATTTATATCTTCAGTATGATGTGATTTTTAAAACCTTATATTATCGCATTAAAAATATAGTTATAAATATAAATTAAGAATATTTAACACTACTCTAATTAGTAACTACGAGTTATAAAAATTCAATTTTTTTTCGTTTTGTAAAAGAAATTATCTTGTCAATTTCAATTGTAACTGTCTTTCTCTCACACGATAACTTCTCAAAGAATTGAATAATTGGAGATGATATTAGATAGGAAGTAACTCACCAAAATTCTCGGCGATAATGGCCATATGAAGTATCGTACTGCTTTTCAAGCTTCTTCTCTAGTGAACTTTTTGTTTACTTGTTGGTCTAGATATTCGAACATTCGAGCCCTGCCGTATCGGACAGCACGAAAAAGAGCCGTCTCTTCATAGTTGTTCCGCATACCTAACAACTGGGGTGCCATTCTCAACATGACCTTGGCGGCCTCTACTAAGCTGTCGGAGGCGGCTGCTACCTCGTGGAGGATAGTGTTTCCAACACTATTTCTACGAGTTATTTTGCTGCAATAATCTGGAAACTCATTTTCCAGCAAACCCAGTAAAGGACATATTAAGTTCAGTTTCGTAGAGAATGCCGCCGTATGGAGAACTGTGTCGTTGTGTATCGTCAGTACGTGTAATGGACCATCTGGAAGTTGATTGCAGAGTTTAAGCACCTCCCTCAAGTTTTCCTCCATTAGAGCACGGTACAGCTCCATATTACGCTTATCATCATCCATGGCAGCCATGATATCAGCCACCAGAAACTCAAGTCTAAATGCCAAAATGAGTTTACACCACACACACACACACACACTTATATATAGACACATGCACGTACATAAGCACTTCACTGTATTTCCACTTGGGCCTGCCGAGTGTCCAATCAAAGTACTTATTCTTTCTTCAACTGAAAACAAAGTAGCCTACGACTTCTTTAATTGATTTGATGTGAAACCACTCTTTAACAATGTATTTCTTGATTGTCTGGGGTTCTTAATTAACTATGCTTTTTTAAAAGTAAATTAAAGCTGCTTCTTAGATGCTTAACACAGCAGTGCACGCAAAGTGTACCGGATTAATGTACCAGATTATAAGACTAACATGATGTTTGAATGAAAAGAATTAAAAAAATAAAGAATTGAAGAATAAGGAAAAAGAACTTATATCATGTTTATTTTAAAAACTAGGAAGGAAAGGAAAGAAAAGAGAGGGAGAGCTTAACTCTCATTTTAGTAATTTTGTTATCCCTTCAAAAGTAGGCAGAAACGGAAGGAAAGGAAAAACAGATTTAATGAATTTTTAATAATACTAATATTACTCTTAAAATTATAAAAGTCCAAATAAAAATGACATCTATGTCCTAGAGCATAATAGTAAAATAATATAAAATTATTTCATTTCCTTTCTCTTCTTTATCATTCTCAAACAAGATAATAATCTTTTATTTCCTTTCCTTTCATTAGTTATTCAAACATAAAAGAGGGATTACCCTCTCCTCTCCTCTCCTCTCTTCTCCTTTCCCTCATAACTAATACTATCATTTCCTTTCCTTTCCCTCCTAATTATCCAAACGAACCGTAAGTAAGTTTCCATGGGTCTTAGTATTAGACCTAACAACTATTAAAGAAGAGCAAAAAGGAAAAAGTTGAGACATGCTTTGAACTAAATGAAGAGAAAAAATTTGGTGCAACGGGAGAATTACGTGGTCATATATATATATATATTTTGATAAGCAAAAATAATAAATTTTATTGGAAACCAATGTACAAGCCATACATAGAAATACCATCAATAAAACAATGGACAACACGAGCAAATGTTACAGACATCAAAACTTCAATTCATCCCAATCAAGTCGACACCAAACAAGTGAGTAAATCATATACTAACATAAACTCTACACAAAATGGCTAAAAATAGAGAAGTACTCCGTCTTGACAACAACTCTTATTTTAGCTTCTAGATATTCCTATCCATATTTTGGCTGCGACAAGGTATTATCATCATGATCACGTGGTCATGCCATTATTTAATAATGAGTTGTCATATGAAATACGTCTCATCTATTTTAGTGGGACATAATTCACACGTCAACTCAAATCATGGTCACATGGTGAAGGCGGTTACTCTGTTTAGAGTGTTTCATGAAATAACCTTCAAAATCCATATAATACAATGAAAAGACACAAGTGTGATCTTTCTTCTTGACATCCGTGTGAAATTGTGAAAAATAACCACAAAATTCTAACAGATAAAATAGCCAAAATGACATAGCCAAGATGACATCATGGCTGCCAAGATTACTAGAAAAGCAAGAAGTTAGACATTCTTTTTTGCGTAAAGGTATAGAATTTTATAAACAAGAAAGGAGTGTACAAATGCAAGGGGTTGTGAGTAATCAAGCACATCCGAAGGATTTCTTGCCAAATGTATTCTTAAACTGTCTTTTGCACTTAATAGTCACGAATTATATGTAATTTTTGAAAATAGACATTTATGAACAATATTTATTTTTTATATACTAGATCCCCAAGCATCAAGGTTTTTTATCATGATTGTTTTTCATGCCTGACTATTATTTTTACAAAATTCAAATGCAAAAAAAACTTTAAAGTAAGTAAGTGAATCTCAAAGATGCATAAGTTAATTACCTTGAGGTTCAGTACCCTTCTGGTTGTCGCCAGGTTCATATCCTTAAAATTAATGATGTAGAACACCTTGTTGATGTGTTTTTGGACTAGTGGGTTTGTCTACAGGATTTTTTGCGGTTCAAATAAGTCAGCTATCGTTGTAAAAAAAATATAATTAACTTATTTGGGGTAATAATTGACCTATTTGTAACGATTGTTACGTCATAGCAAGTGAATGTGGCTTCGGTCTAAATTAAAAAGCTCATAGACTGGAATTAGGTTGCCATGGTCAAATATATACGGAACATCTATCGTAAAAAAGACACCTTCTGAATCAAAGGGTGTAATACCTTCTTGTTAAAGCACAGATGCCTTTGGACCATACCCATTCCCAATCACTACAGTTGGACATGAAAAAAGTTGCCCAAACCGAGAATCTTGTGATACTCATGTCTCATATTGATTAGATGAGAGCACTATAATTGATATATAAGATACTACAAGCTTGTTATTAACAACTTAAGTTTAAATTTTTTAACCATAAAATTATAGACTGTTTAGATTGTTGGGACACTGGACTTGGGACGTTACATTTGTATTATCAAAGTCAAGTTCCCAGAAGATAGTGGTCCCTAGAATATGGTCTGAACAGTCAGACCGTCTGAACACATGTCATGTTTTACGTCTTCTGATTGGTTGCATGAACCTTTTTCTGAATTAGATTAGGTTTATTTTATTGTTTTGTATAAATAGGTTCTTGTTGTATCTCACATAAGGAAACCCAACCTGTTGAAGCAAAAAGATTATTTGAGTGATATTTAGTATCAATATTTTCATATATAGTCAGTTCTTGTTGCAAGGTCAATACCAGTACTTTGTGTTAAAGTCTATATGCCCAGTGTCAAACAATACACCTAGAGGCATATAATAGGCTAGCTAGGCACTTACATTCATTGCATGAGAAGTTGTACAATGCTGAAGTTAGTAGATTTGCGGACCCGTAGGTTGTGTTATAGCCGTAAAAGGCAAGGAGAAAGAGATAAAGAGAAAAAGATTATGCAGATAGATTAGCTGTAATCTATAGGACAATGGCAGTTTAGTTGTTTGTGAATTTTTCTTTATAAACTTGTGTTCTTTGTTAATTAATTAGTGAAATTTTTTGTAACTGGTGAATTTTCTTCCTCATGTAAATTCTATGTTTCTTATTTGATTTTATTTATCTGTTTGATTATTATTATAATTGACTTGATATATACATGAATTTATAACTTTGGTAATCTACAAGAGGATTTCTCTTATAGTAATTCAACCCAGGATAAATAAGTTTATTTAATTTGCGCTCCTTATAAATTGAATATGAAATTTAATTAATTAAAATCTGATATAATTTTTTTTTACACTCTTGATAAATAATTATATCATTAGTTTTTTTATGTCAACCAAAATTTTCATATTTCACACATGCTATAGTTTTTTTTTGGTTTATATATAGGATGGTTCATAATAAAAAAAGTAAGAGAGAATATTAATAAAATAAATGCAGCCCTTTGGCACTTATCGTGGATTCAGGTAAGGAGCATGATCTGAATCACAGTAATTCAGTCATATTCTCTCTCATGTTTTTATTTTAACTTAATTATATTCTTAACGACAAAATATGTTGAATTGTGTTGATGTTATGCTGTTTTTGAGATAAAAGTATAGAACACTACAATCTTCAACTTTTGATTCCAAGTGAACGTAAAACATTATTTGATAAAAGAGTAGTAATGTTTTTTTTTTTTTTTTTTTATATTCTATTTTATCATTTCTAAACACAAATTTACATAGTGGGTCTCACTTTCTTGTACTTAAAAGTAAGAAAATAAGGTGAAAAATAACAACGATGCACACATTTTTCTTAATAAAATAGTGAAGTACAACAATGAAAGTGCAATGCACTTTTACACAAAACCATACAAACTAAGTATCACACAACATAATAAATTAAACATATTATTATTCAATAGATTTCACCTCGGAGCTAAGAAGATCACTAGCAATGTTGTGGTAAAGAGTATTAAACTGATATTTCATTTCGGCTTTCAAACATCAGAAGGGGGAGGGATTCTGGTGTAGGACTAATATTGTATTGAGGTAAAACCGTCCTGATTTTCTTTGAGTATGTACTAGAAAATTTTCATGAGTGACGAATAGAGAGACCAGCTGCTTGTTATTTCGAAGAAAATCACAGAGACAGCCATTGGAAGGAAAGCAATAGCGTACAAAACAAATCTTATCCACGGTTTCTCATTTTTCATCATGAGGATAATTGTTGCGGCAAATGCCAACATCACCATTGACACTGAAAGGTTTAGAAATGTGATTCCTAGTGTTAGTTTTCGTAGAAGAGATTTTTTAAAGTCTTCTAAGCAAAATGAGGATGTGAGGATGGACAAGAAAGAAATTATGGACAACAAAGAGAAGGTAAGGGAAATGACATCACCGATGGTGAATATGGTAAATAATGGTGGATTTAGAAGAACTGGAATGCCTGTATTATTTGAGCCTCCTGGTACTGTATAGGCCGCAGCAAAGGCAATGGTGGCAATGAGCACAGCAACAATGGAGCAATTTTTTGCTGTACGCTTTAGCCATTCTTCGGCATCTGAACTGAGCTTTTTGTTCTTCAGAGCAAATAGATCTTCAGCAGTCAGCCCGTCAGCGTTGATGAGCTTAAAGAAATTTTTTGAGGAAATTTTATTTACGCGCTGCATCAACGGAGTAACAAACACAAAGTTTAAACTTAAAACTATCATCTGGTGTGCCCTTTCACTATTATATTAAGAAAAAATTACACTGGCATCTCTTTAAATTTCTAAAAAATTAATCAATTTTTTTAATTCTTTTTTTCATGTTCAAATAAATATTAATTAAAATTTTATTTAATTAAAAAAATATTAGTTATTTATCCTAATTTTATTTTTTTATATAAAATGAAAAAAATCTTTAAAAAAGTTAGAAAATGTCAAAATTAAAAAAAAAGTTAGAAACATACTAAAACATACCACCTTATTCTACCCCTTGACCACTTGACTCAAGGCCGACACATCTTTTAAAGTAATTATTTAAATTTAAAATTTTGTGTGTAAATGTTCACATTGTACCTCAAACAAGAGCAAATCCTCTTGCAATTCTAGAGCAGGGCCTCGCCTCATTCCTTTAGTGACATCATCTTTTGCCATTCTTCCAACCATATGCAGAATGGAGTTCAAATTTTTGTCGGGCTTTTTTATCAACCTCTTCATTGGAATTTCCATTTTCTCCACCATATTGAATATCTCCATTTGCCGGTACTGGATCGCTATATGCAAAATTGTACACCCATCGCCATCAATATGCTCAATTGCCTGAGGATAGAGTTGGAGGATTCTTTCAACAATGTCAACACACCCTGATTTCGTCGCCAAAAATAATGGTGTTCCAGCACTATTTTTCCTGGGATTCTCTTCATTCTCTATCTCTTTCTCCAGCAAGAAAGAGGATGGCTCTCCACTATTACCCTCCACCCCTTCCACAAGATTAGTCTCCTTCCAAGATTTGTCATCTTTTATCAAGAGCTCGGCAAGTGTCAAAGCAAATTCATATGTTCTTTTTTTCCAAAGTGCTTCCCAAAATGGCAATGTCCACCCGGTCAGTACAACTTTTCACGAAATCAAAGTTAGTATAGTTGTGACTATTGTTATATGAGTAATTATTGAGTAAGACAATCATTTCATATGATATATTTAAAAAATCCTATAAATAATGTAGTCTTATAATTTGTTGGGAGTGAATCATGTCACTTCGAATCATGACATAATGTGACCGACTTTGAATAATTACTGATTGTTATACATAATATATGTATATAAACAGAATTGAAGTGAAACAGGGTTGTAAACTTTCCTATATTTTTTCCTTTACCTTCTAGAGGAGTACAGTAGGACTTGACCCGAAACCTGAAAAACACCCAATTATGTTTGTGATTTTAATTTGGTCTGTAATATGCATGTATTACAAAAAGAATGACAATATGCCTATAGATTAATCAGATAAACAAGAAAAAAAATTGGAGGGAAGAGCATGTTACAAAAGGGAAAAACTCATGCAAGAGAAAACGCTTCAGAAATCCCATATTTCTGCTTTCAAATGCGGATGAATTGCATGCAAGAAGTTGAAGAGCAGTCATCCCATCTTTGTCTTGTTCACCAATTAAGTATTTATACTTGGATGCAATCCAAAGCCCCAATTCTGTTTATAATTCATAATAACAAATTTCAGAAAAACACCAAAAAATCAAAAATGAAAAAGAATTATCAGTTTACAAGTTGCATTATACATTATATTATTATTATTATTTTGGGGTATGTAAGAATATTATTTAAGGAGGCAAAAGCCAACCAGACCAGCAAAACCCGCGGCAGAGGAAAAAGTGAAACAAAAGTAGCAATAAACAACAAAAAAAATTAAAACAATACAAATAAAGCTCTATTAATAAAATTAAAAAATTTCATGGAGTGTTTATCAGTTTTTTTTTTTTTTGTAGAGTTAGACTTTCATTAAACTTAAATTTTTAATTTGATTGTATTATAAATAGAAAAACTTTGGTGTCCTTTTTTTTTTTAAAGTGTTATTATTTTATTAATTTTATGATAAAGTGGGGACTATTGTTAGGATTGAAGCATAATGACACTAGGTCATGTCTGAAGACTGTAAGTGCGTATACATTGAAATCAAAGAATTTTATTCTTGCACTGTGATGCACTTTAACCAAGTAAGGTCTATTTTGCTCAAAGAACAATGTTAGATCTAAGAACTTATTCTTTGTAAGTGCGTGTACATTGAAATCAAAGAATTTTATTCTTGGCCTGTGATAGCACTTCAACCAAGTAAGGTCTATTTTGCTTAAAGAACAATGTTAGATCTAAGAACTTATTCTTTGTTCATAGAAAACCAAGGTCTATTTCGCTCTCACGTAAGCTGCTTTTTAATTGGGGAAGAGAAATTTCTTTATTAATTATTAAAGTATTTTTTGTTTGTGCTTAGAGCATTTTTAATTTCACAAATTTTTTTTTCCAGTGATTATTCAAATTTAAATTCAAATTCAAATAAAATTTTATTCAGATTTAGATTCAAATTTAAATAGCTATTAAAAATTATAAGACTCAAATTCTAACTTAAATTTGTGTAAAAATTTGAATCACTTCTAGATATGTTAGTACAAAGTCATTCATACTGCTAGCATATATATATATATATATATATATATATGATGCTTCTTGACGATATATAATCTTGATTCTAAATTGTACTGCCTTCTTATTGGCTTGGCCAATTTGATTTGTCTATTTTATTACCACATATTGAGTAGGAGCCTTGGCATATGTTCCAATTTCAGCCCAGTAGAGAAGAATTTTAAATTGTAACTCCCAGGCCAACAAGAATCAGATAAAAGAGTGGCTTCTCTTTAGGCCGATAATCGTTAAAAAAAAATTGTAATTGTTTTTTTATTTAGAGTGGTATACATTGAATAAAAGTGTAATAATAAAGTTTTTACATATTTTTTTTAAACTAAATAGATAGTAATAAAAATTTCCAACACTTGCTTTGCTCTCCATGCAACTCCTTTTGGAAAAGGTTGTCGATGATGCTTCCCAAGTGCACATTCTTCGCAAACTTCATTGCTTTCTTCAATAGTGGGCAGCCTTTCAACCATTTGCTTTTGGTGAAGAAGTTTGAGATTGTGAAAATTCAAATGCCCAAGTCTTCGATGCCATAACAAATATTCATCATGAATTTATACCTTTAAAGCAACATCACTCATATACTTGAAAGTAAGTGGAAAGCTTTTATTCTTCTCCATCTTTAACTTTGCAACAATCTGCCTTGACATCCTTTCATCATAAATAATGCAACAGTCATCTTTAAAATGGACTGAATATCCATGCTCAACAAGTTGTCCAACACTTAGCAAATTTTGTTCCAAGTCGGGAACTAGAAGCACATCCCGAATGAACTCGGTACCCTTCTTTGTTTCAAATCCAATGGTGTCTTTGCCTTAAGCTTGAACAAGAGCGCCATTACCCATTTTCACTTGAGAATTGATGCTTGTGTCCATGTCAATAAAGATGCTTTTGTTGCTAGTCATATGATTACTACAACCACTATCAAGACACCACACATCATTCTTCTTCTTGGTAACGGCTTGACATGCATAGAACAAATTTCCTTCACCTTCCTTCTCTTCCGTGAAGCTTGCTTGCTGATTTGTCTTGATTCGACAATCTTTTTGTACATGACCAAATCTCTTGCCATTGTGATATTGCGGCTTTCCTCAAAACCAACAATCCTTCTCAACATGGCTGCATCTTTTGCAAATGTTACACCTTTGTGAAGACTCTTCGTCATTGAATTTCTTTTCGTTGGAGTATCTTCCTCTTGCTCTCCAATTTCTACCTCCTCCTCTTCCTTGTCTTCCGCCTTTAGACGATTATCCTTTGCTTTGTTCTTGTGTTGAGGATTTCTTTTCAGCATTTTTGGAGCTAAAATTAGCTTGGATTGAAATGCACTCTCAAGTGACTTCTCAGAGCGTTGGCTCAATCTTTGCTCGTAGGATTTTAAGGAACCCATCAACTCTTGAATACTCAGCTTGGAGATGTCTTTGGTTTCTTCAACAACAGCCACGATCGCATCAAACTTCTCCGGTAGGCTTATTAATATCTTCTCAACAATTCTTGCATCACTAATGTCTTCCCCATAAGTCTTCATTTGGTTTACAAGTTCTGAAAATCTGGTTGAGAAATCATTTAAAGTTTCATTTTCCTTCATCTTCATGGTTTCAAAATCTCTTCAAAGATTTTGAAGCTTGATGGTTCTCACCTTCAAATCTCCTTGGTATTCTTGTTGAAGAATCTCCCAAGCTTGCTTAGATCTTGTTGCTCTCATGATTCTTGGAAAAATGGAGTTGGAAACTCCCTCTTGAATTTGGTTAAGGGCCCTAGCATCCCTTGTATGTTCTCCTTCAATGCCTTTGCTTGATCTTGAGTCAAATTGGCAGTAGATTTGGGCTCTGCAAAGCCTGATTCCACCAAGTCCCATAGATCTTGTGAAATAAAAAAGGTCTTCATTTTGATACCCCAAAAATCATAGTTCTCACCATCAAAGATGGGAACATGTGAGACACTTGAATTTGTGTTGGCCATGAGAATTTCTTCAAATGAATCTCCTAGCTTTCTCCTTCAACCAGCTAAGGCTATTGAAAAGAGATTGAAGATGAATAGACACCAATCTGATATTCTGTTTTCTCTCTATTTTTGTAGCAGATTACATCAAGTTATATATATAGCTTTTTCATTACCCAATACAAGACAACTTTCAATAATAATTAAATTTGAGAAGCTTAAAAGACAAATATAAAAAATATAAGAAATAGATGGAAGAATAACATCTCATTAATTAACAAAATAACACTTCGAAATCTGAAAGCAGCAAATACTAGTACTCTTTTAGCAGATCTCCTTGGGCCTTCAACAAGATGAGTAAACTATGAAGAGATTCCATTCCATTTGGCCTTTTAGAAAAGGGAACATGTTCATGGTTCAGAAGGGTATGAGGAAGTGGTGGCTTCAGTTGAAGCGGGGCAACAGGGATTTTTAGTCCGACAGATAAACCGAGAGAAAAAGTTCACTATTTGTTTTTTACGGTAGTTGGAGAGAGATAAATATAAAGGAAAGTATGAGAGTGTGAAGACGCATATAGGGAGGAGGGCAGCTGTGTATAATGCAACTTTTGTCCACTGTTCCTTATTATGCATCACAAGGATGATAGTTGCTACAAATGCCAACATCATCATCGACACTGAGAAGATTAGACATGTAAATCCTAGCATTAGTTTTTGTGGAAGAGACTTCTTGAAGTCAATTAGTCGAAATGGAGAGGTGAGGATTGATAGAAATATAATTACGGATGTCAAAGATAATGAAAGGGAAAGGACATCGGCAATGGTAAAAACAACAAAGAAAGGTTTGTTGACTAGAATTGGGACACCAGTTTCTGCATTTGAACCTCCTGGGATAGTGTAGGCCGCAGCAAAAGCAACAGTGGCAATGAGAACAGCAACGATGGAGCTATTTTGTGCTGTATTCTTTAACCATTCTTCGGCCTTCCCACGAAGTGTTGCATTTGTTTCAGCAAATAGTTGTTCAGCAGTCTTGTTTTCACTGTTGATATACCTGAAAAAATGGGCCGAGCACATATTTTGCACTCGCTGCGCACACAATCACATCAAGGGCACTATTTCAGTAGCAATACAAGCTTAAGTAAATGCAAAATCAATTCATTGTTGGTCAATTTAAAGCATGAAAATGTTCTAAGGCAATTTGTATAGCTTTTGCTGCTTGTTTTACTGTCTTAGTTTTTGTTGCTGCTCTAAGGCAGTTAATTTGTATATCTTTTTCTTCTTGTTGTTAATAAAATTTATAATTACCAATAAAAAGAAAGAAAGAAGACGAAATGGAACCATAGAAATGCATGTACCTCAAACAATTGCCACTCCATTTGCAATTGGAGGACAGGGCTTAGTGTGTCATCACTCTTACATCTTTTTGCCCTTTTTCCAGCCATATGCAGAATGGAGTTGGATTTTTTGTCACATTTTCGTACAAGTCTCTTCATTGGAATGTCCATGTTGTATATCATATCGAAGATCGCTATTTGGCGATGCTTGATTGCTTTGTGTAAAATAGTTCGCCCTTTGTCATCAACATGCTCAATCGCCCTAGGGAACCTAGCAAGTATGAGATCAACAATTTCCTCGCATCCATACTTGGTTGCCAACAATAATGGCGTTCTTTTATGATCATCATTCTTCTGATCCTTTTTATTGTCTTCATGCAAGGGTTCAGAAGAAGAGGAAGATTCTCTACCTAGGCAGTTTTCTCCATTCTTCTTATCCTCTTCAGTCTTCTTCCATGATGTATCTCTTTCTATTAACAACTTGGCAAGTTTCAAAGCTGAATCATATTTTTTATGTTTCTTCCGAACTGCTTCCCACCAGGGCAATCTCCAACAAGGTGAATCTTTTCAAGAAATCAAAGTCAGTAAGTTGTGCACAAAAGAAAAAAAACATTAAAGTGGAACTTCGGGTATATATATATATATATATATATATATATATATATATATATATATATATATTCTGCTTATTTTGAACCATCAAATTAACCAGTGCAATTAGAATATGGGACCATGATGAAGTGGATGACAGTGATGCTAATGGCGCTGCTTTGAATAACAAGTGATGGTTATATATATATAGTTGGAAAAAAGGGGTAATATATATAGCCAAAACCAGGGGACTATCTCTATATTATACATGATGCATATAAACAAATTAAGGTTGGAAATATGTGTATTGTGAGTTTGGCTAGCGCATGCATCCATCTAAAACCAAAATACAAATAGAACTGCGCGTATGGGTTGTTTACTAATTTCCTATATGTCTATTTTACCTTCTTCTCCTGCAGTATTATCCTTAGTTGAGACACCTGAAAAGCACCCAATTTGTTGTATATATAATTAATATATGCACGTAAAACCAAAATATATGGGGTGTAAACTAATTTCCTATATGTCTATTTTACCACCTTCTCCTGCAATATTATCCTTAGTTGAGAGACTTGAGATACCTGAAAAGCACCCAATTTTGTTGTATATATTATCAATATATACAAGAAAAAAAAGAATAATTAAACTTTTTTTTTTTTTCCTGGAGAATGAAATGAAAATGAAGGATCATACAAGAGTTGATGAAATGCCTCACAAATCTTCCACCATTATTGAACGTTGTTTCATCGCGTGAAAGATGTTGAAGAGCAGTCATGCCATTGTGGTCTAGTTCCTCAATTAAATCTTTGTGTTTATTCGCAATGAGATTGGCCAAGTCTATTCATATTTCAAAGTAAAACATTGAATAAAGCCCCCAATAAAAAATAAAATAAAAGAGTAATTGCATAATTATTCAAAAAGCCCTAAGTATTCTTTTGAATTGAATCAGACTTGACGTAATTAATTCATGAAGAATAACGAACTTTTAAAAGCAAATTCATGCTAGCTTCCTTGGAATAAAAAAAAAGTAAATTCATTCATGCTATGCAACTCCAGTCTCTTCGGGCGAACCGAGATAACAAAACAATGAGACCTAAGTCTTGCGAAACTTCTAGTCTCTGGATCGATTTTGTTATTACTCTTTGAGACTATCTCATGTATAAATAGTTAGATCACACACTCATTAGTGAAGGTCAATAGGCTTACTAACGCAACCCACCCGCAGAATTTCCACAGCTTCAAAAATAAAAATAAAAAAGAGAAAAAAAACTCCTCACACATTACAGTCAGAACCTAACTTGAATGTCGGAAATGGAATTACAGTGTGAAGTGACCGTTACATGGGTTAGGATAGAGCATGCATGATTTATATGTTGGATTGAAGATCATGATATTAGATGGGAACTCACCAAATTGTGCAGCAAGAATAGCAACGTGAAGTGTGGTCGTTTTAGTTTTACTATCACTCGTGCGGTGAAACTCACGAACTTTCTCGTCCGTGAACTGCTTAGTGATTTTTTCATCAAGAAACCCGAACATTTTAATTTGTCCAAAGTTGACTGCACGAAAAAGAGCTGTCTCATTATACTTGTTTTTTATACCCAACAAGTCAGGTGCTTTTTGCAGCATCTCCTCTGCGGCGCCGACTAATTTGTCGGAAATTGCAACCTCGTGGAGAATAGTGTTTCCCCCATCATTTACTGCTTCGATTATCCTGCTGCCTTCATTTTCTGGCAACGCCTTGACCAATTCAAGAACCAAGTCAGCTTGCTCAGTGTGCACGGCCATGTGGAGGACTGTGTCTTTGTGTATCGTTATTTTGTGCAATGGACCCTCTTTGATCTGTCGGTCTAGGCAGAGTTCCATCACCCTGGGCTTCTTATATTGAATTACTAGAGCTTCATATAGCTCATCTTCAATGGTTTTTTCTTTTTGGTCAGCCTCCATCAGAATGATTCAAAGAGAGAACCCAGAGAAGGCTCTGTACACGAGTTTAGACTATACTTGCATATGTATCCATAGATACATATATAAAGACGCACCTACACCTTACTGTGGCAAAATGGGTGGACGTAAATGTGGCAAAATGGGTGAATGTAAATGAGTTGGGACAGTCAATGGATCAAATCTGAGTTGGGTGAACTCAAATTCAACCCATTAATTTATATTTGACTCTTATTTGTATTTTATTTTATAAAATAAATGTCTCTAATTTTATTTTATAAAACAAATTACCTTCATAGTACAAACTATATAAAAAAATTTGAAAGAAACAAAAAAAATTCAATACTTTTTAAAGAAAATTTCCAAATAATTCATTGTGCATATTAAATTTGGTAGAATAACATAAATAAAGAGACAATAAATAGAGAAGAAAGAGGAGGGAGAAAGAAAAACCTCAAAGAACTATATTGTATTAAACTTAATTATTCATATTAATTAGACCAGGATTTAGAATGTTTTCATTTACAAAAGAGAAAAATAAAAAAATAATGTTTCAAGTATTTTTAAACAGTTTAAAATTCTCACACAAATGAAGAGAAATCGAGACACTTCAAATTTCTAAGACCAACAACCCCCTTACAGTAAAATATATACATATAATATATATATATATATATATATTTTACGTTAGCTTGGTGATGAAATTGATTATATAGGATTATATGATAATGACATAAGCAAGAAAGTTCCTGTTTTGGTTTATTTATTGGAGCAAGTTGATTTTGTATATATATATATATATATATATATATAGAGAGAGAGAGAGAGAGAGAGAGAGAGAGAGAGAGAGAGAGAGAGAGAGAGAGAGAGAGAGAGACCCTTTGAATACTTATTCCTGGCCCAGATTGATTTTCACTGGATAAGCTAATGATGCAAAAACGATGTTGATGCAACTGTGGTTATTGGTTGCAGTGAATGTGTTGAATTTTCTTATATTGACAGCAGGGAATGGCCTTGCAGCTGAGAGAGGGAGGTCTTGCCACATTAGGTTTAAAAGTTTTAAAAATTAAAATTATTGTGTTAAATACTTATTCAGCCCAATTGTAATTTATAATCCATATTTTATGCACTTAAGTGATGAGTTATTTCAACTCAATTCATTTATTAAATTATTGAGTCACCCAAACCCAATTATCACCGGACAGATTTGAGTAGGCTTTTAAGTTTGTGTAAAATTTGTCATCCTCATTAATATATCCTTTAACGTAATCACTACAAGGAATATTTTTTCTATGAACATTGTTAAAGGACAGTTGCAACATGTAGGACAATCCAATTTTAACGTGCGTACATTTCATGCCTGCATACAGCTGTCATGCATGAAAGCCAAGAATGGTTAGTTGGGTTGTTCCTATAAAATTCAATATCTAAAACAAACAAAAAATGACCAATGTAAATAGAATTTTTTTAAAATATTAATATAATTTTTTTATTTAATATTAATATTATAAAACCTTTCTAATTATATAAAACTTATATAAATATTTTTAATACTTTGTTATTTATATATATATATATATAAATTATATTTATTTTTTGTAAAATAAAATTGTAATTGTTTTCTAATAAGAGAGGTATTTATTGAATAAAAGACTAATAATACAGTTCTTACATAAATTTGTTTAACTAAATAGATAGTAACAAAAAAAAAAAAAACAATACAAATAAAGTTCTATTAATAGAATTAAAAAATTCCATGGAGTGTTTAGCAGAATTCTTTTTCATTAAACTTAAATTTTTAATTTGATTGTATTATAAATACAAAAATTTTGGTGTCTTTTTTCTTTATAAAAAAAGTGTTATTGTTTTATTAATTTTATGGTAAAGTCGGGCTAATTGTTAGGATTGAAGCATAATGATCTAGGCCATGTTTGAAGACTGTAAGTGCATGTACATTGAAATCAAAAAATTTTATTTTTGCACTGTGATGACACTTTAACCAAGTAAGGTCTATTTTGCTCAAAGAATAATGTTAGATCTAAGAACTTATTCTTTGTAAGTGCGTGTCCATTGAAATCAAAGAATTTTATTCTAGGCCTGTGATGGCACTTCAACCAAGTAAGTTCTATTTTGCTCAAAGAACAATGTTAGATGTAAGAACTTATTCTTTGTTCATAGAAAACCAACGTCTATTTCGCTCTCACGTGAGCTACTTTTTAATTGGTGATGAGGAATTTCTTTATTAATTATTAAAGAATTTTTCATTTGTGCTTAGAGCATTTTTAATTTCACAAAAAAAAATATTTCAGTGATTATTCAAATTTAAATTCAAATTCAAATAAGATTTTATTTAGATTTAGATTCAAATTTAAATAGCTATTAAAAAGTATAAGACTCAAATTCTAACTTAAACTTGTGTAAAAATTTGAATCACTTCTAGATATGTTAGTACAAAGTCATTCATACAGCTAGCATATATATATATATATATATATATATATATATGATGCTTCTTGACGATATATAATCTTGATTCTAAATTGTACTGCCTTCTTATTGGCTTGGCCAGTTTGATTTGTCTATTTTATTACCACATATTGAGTGGCAGCCTTGGCATATGTTCCAATTTCAGCCCAGTAGAGCAGAATTTTAAATTGTAACTCCCAGGCCAACAAGAATCAGATAAAAGAGTGGCTTCTCTTTAGGCCGATAATCTTTAAAAAAAAATTGTAATTGTTTTTTTATTAAGAGTGATATATATTGAATAAAAGTATAATAATAAAGTTTTTATATATATTTTTTAACTAAATAAATAGTAATCAAAAATTAATATGAATAAAATCTTATTAATAGAATTAAAAAAATTCATGAAATGTTTACATCCCCATGTTATATTTTTTTCTCTCCTATATTATTCTTAGTCATTAAAACAAAATATATTCTATTCCTTTCTCTTTCTAAATCCCAATATATATCACATGGGAATAAGGAATAGAATTGAGTGTTGAACTTACAAAATAAGCAACTCGTTATATTCTTGTCTATTCAAATTTCTTTAAGAAGTTTCAAAAATTCCTGGTCCATTAAGAATATAATTATTTAATTAGAATCGGTGAGACACGAAAATAAATAAGAAAAGAATTTAAAATCACACGTATCATTTCATAATAGAATTACATTCACAGTTGTTGCAGTTTTACTATGATATGAAAGAATTATAAGTTATAGTATAAAAGAAAAGTGCTCGTCAACTATAAATACATAATATTAAGACAACAAGAAAATAATATAAAATATTAAAAATATTCTCAAAAAAATTAGATATGTGGTCGAGAGGCCAGTATCCAGTACTTATTAAGATTCACACTATCCAATATGTCCAAAATAGATTTTTGTAGAGTTCTTTATTTGATTTTTTTTTATTAACTTTTTCACTTGGGTTTTGGAATTGGTTAAATCAAGTTTCAGCCTAATAGGTAGGAATGGCAATTTGTCCTGCCTGTTCTGCCCCAAGCTCGTCCTATTTAAATGTTAATTTTTTTTATTTATTCTTATATATATACACTATATTTACTAATAAACAATACTATATAAATTTAGTTTAAAAATTTTTCAAATCACAATCATATTATTTTTTCTTGTATAATTTATTTTTGCAATAAAAAATTAATTTATCTATCAAAATAAAAGATTTAACTTACTAATATATATATATATATATATACATATATATCGGTGTTTGGGACGGGACGGGACATGGTAGACTCAAAAAATATAAACAAAGTTGAAGTTAAGAAACAGTCACGTCGTCTCGAACCCGTCGGTTGCCATTCCTACTAATAGGCCACTAGCCATAACATGTATCCAAGTTCAGTTTTTTTTTTTTTTTTTGTAGAGTTAAGACTTTCATTAAACTTAAATTTTTAATCTGATTGTATTATAAATACAAAAATTTTGGTGTCTTTTTTTTTTCTTTAAAGTGTAATTATTTTATTAATTTTATGATAAAGTCGGGACTGATTGTTAGGATTGAAGCATAATGACACTAGGCCATGTCTGAAGATTGTAAGTGCGTGTACATTGAAATCAAATAATTTTATTCTTGCACTTTGATGACACTTCAACCAAGTAAGGTCTATTTTGCTCAAAGAATAATGTTAGATCAAAGAACTTGTTCTTTGTAAGTGCGTGTGTATTGAAATCAAAGAATTTTATTCTTAGACTGTGATGACACTGTTAACCGTTTCTCTCGGAAATGATCCACTCCACGTTTGAAATCATTCTGAACTGCCGAACGTGGGACTGAACTGCCGAACGTGATGATCTGTGAACGTGGGACACGTGTTGCCAAAGCTTGATGGAAGCTTTGGCTATAAATACCACCGTTTGGTGCCCAAACTCGCTTGACTCAATCATCTTCAGTTTACACCATCTAATTTGGAGTGAGCAGAGCTTGGAAGTGCCAAACGGAGAAGAAAACCAGTAAATACAGAGATAACATCAATGGCCGGAGGTATGCTTTATTGTATATTTTGGTTCTACGATTCATTTCAGTTTTGTTTATTCCGCATGATGAATCGTTCTAGATCTTACATTTGGTATCAGAGCATGGTTTACATCTCTGCCTTGGTGCTCTGGATTTCAGTTTTTTTTTTTTTGCCGTGATTTCTGGACATTTTGGGGAGATCCGGCTATCCGATCGGAAAACTGAGAGTAGATTTGAGTTGCCCATAACCTATAGGTTCGGACCCAGTGAAAACCGCGAGAAAATCCGTCACCGGCAAGTCGCCGTTGACGGAGAAGATGACCGGCTAGCACTGGGATTTATTCTGCGGCTGGGATTTTTGTGATTTTATTTGGACCAAACCGGGTTGGGTTCGACCCGACCCATCCATTCAGATGGCTGCCCAACACTGTTACTCTATGGGTAAATTTTTAAATCTGAGTTTGGGAGGCGTTTGGTTAGAAAGGAGAAGCTATCCAATGATTGGCTTACATTAGCTTAAATATACTGGAAATGAAAAATAACAGGAAAAACCTACTGTTACCTTACAGTGGCTTACAAATAAGTCACTGGATGGGAAAAAGTGACCAGCCTAAATAAAGTCTTCTGCATCAAATCAATTATCTGATAAATTTTTGCTCATTTTGCATATAGTTATTAGTTAATTTAATTGTGTGCAATTTAGATGATTGCTGTGCAAATTTAATAATTATGCTCATATTTAGTTTGCATAAATTGATTATTTATATTCTAAATTAGTACATGTAATTTTTGGATGAGTATATATATATATATATATATAGTTAATGGCATGAAATTAAATGTTAAGCATAATATTATAGTTTTAATTATGCAATGTTTATGCTTAAATTGTGAGAATATTCTGTGTATAATAATTACATGTTAATTTTAGTTAAAATTATGCAATTTATCATTATTCTCATATTTTGTTAATCCTTATGTATAAAGGTATTATGTCTAGTGATCTATATGATTTTTGGTTAATTAGAGAATAGCCACAGCATCTTTAATTAAATAAAATTCATATATTATGATTGATTAGGATCACATAAATAATATTTAGACATTAATTGTAATTAATCATAATTAGTAAAATAAATTTTATCTCATAGGAATTTTTATTATATGATTAATTAGGATAAAATATCAAATTATTCATAACTTACCCACAGGAATTATGAATTAATTTAATAATTTGATAGTTTTATCATAAATTTTAATATTAGATAGAATATATATCAAATTATAATCATTAACGGACTATTTGTTGTGAGAGTATGAATGTGTACGTCTAAGGAGGTTCTGTCTAGGAGACTGGATTTTAAGTGGGACCATTGTGACCCCTCCAATCTTTCCTGGGAATCTTGAAGTTCTGTCTAGGAAAGAAAAATCTTTCCTGGGAACTTACTTAGTAGTACTATTTGTTTCTGCGGTAAAATAGGCCTTATATATGATTATTGAGGAAATAATTTGATAAATTCTATCATAAAGAATAATTGAATATGCTTGAATTTAAAAAATTTAGCTTATAGGCAATTTTTTATGTCATTGGGTTCAATTTTTAAGCATGATTTACATTGGTAAACCATGAAATTTTGTTTATGCCTCATTTTAATGTAAGCACGTATGTTTAATTTATGCAACTAGTCAACCTGTTAAATTTTCTGATGTCGGTTGTGATATTCCCGAACTTAAGGGTGATAACTTTAAAATGTGGAAAGAGAGGGTCTTACTTCATTTAGGGTGGATGGACATTGATTATGCTATAAGGAAAGATGAACCACCTACAGTTACTGATACCAGCACTAAAGCTGAGATTGCTCTTTATGAACATTGAGAGCGATCCAATCGACTCAGTGTTATGTTCATAAAGACCAAAATCTCTGCCGGTATTCGTGGTTCAGTCGATCAGCATACCAAAGTCTGTGATTTACTCAAGGCCATTGACGAACAATTCGTTAGTTCAGATAAGGCGCTTGCTAATACCCTAATTATGAAGTTTTGTTCCACAAGGCTCGACACTGTGAGAGGTGTGCGTGAGCACATCATGAAGATGAGGGACACTGCAGCTCAACTTAAAAAACTGGAGGTTGAAATTTCAGATTCTTTTCTCGTGCACTATATTCTGAATACTCTCTCACCTCAATATAGTCCTTTCAAGATCTCCTATAACACACATAAGGATAAATAGTCTATTAATAAACTTATGACCATGTGTGTTCAAGAGGAAGAGAGATTGACTATGGAGATGGGAGAGAGTGCAATGCTGGCTATGTAAGGAAAGAATAAACCTCAAGCCAATAAAAAAGGGAAAGGGAAAGAGAAGTTGGCTCCATAAACTGACATAAAGAAAGATCCTGTGTGTTTCTTCTATAAGAAGAAGAGACATGTTAAGAAAGATTGTCCCAAATTCCAGAAATGGCTTGAGAAGAAAGGTAATCAACTATCTTTAGTTTGTTATGAATCCAATATGGTTGATGTTGTTTACAACACTTGGTGGATTGATTCTGGTTCTACAATCCATATTTCGAATTCCTTGCAGGGTATGCGAAACCTAAGGAAGCTGGTGGGAAGTGAACAATGCATCTATTCAGGAAACAAGATGCGTTCACATGTGGATTCTGTTGGAACATGCAATTTGATTTTAAGTAGTGGCTTTGTATTAATTTTAGAAAAGACCTTTTATATTCCTAGTTTTTCTAGGAATTTAATTTCAGTTTCTAGACTTGTACCACTGGGATACTCTTTTAAATTTTCAGATACATCTTTCAGTTTAATTTATAAATCTGAAATTGTTGGAGTTGGTACAATGTGTGATGGTCTTTTCTGTATTAATTTACAAAATGATGCCACTTATAATGCTATGCATGTTCACACTGGTATAAAGAGATGTGTTGTAAATGAGGATTCCTCTACATTATGGCACCGGAGATTAGGTCATATCTCCATTGAGCGTATTAAAAGATTAGTAAATGATGGGGTACTTAGTACTCTTAACTTTACTGATTTTGAAACTTGTGTGGACTGCATAAAGGGAAAGCAGACCAACAAGTCTACGAAAGGTGCCACAAGGAGTTCTCACATATTGGAAATCATACATACAGACATTTGTAGTCCAGACATGGACTCACATGGTCAAAAATATTTCATCTTATTCATTGATGACTATTCACGATACATGTATCTCTACTTGCTTCATAATAAGAACGAAGCGTTAGATGCCTTTAAAGTTTTCAAGGCTGAAGTAGAGAAACAATGCGGTAAGCAAATTAAGATCGTGAGGTCAAACAAAGGTGGAGAATTCTATGGTAGATATACAGAAGATGGACAAGCACATGGTCCCTTTGCGAGGTTTCTTCAAGAAAATGGGATTGTTCCCCAATACACCATGCCTGGTTCGCCGGACCAAAATGGTGTAGCTGAAAGAAGAAACCGAACATTATTGGATATGGTGCGGAGCATGCAGAGTAGCTCCAATCTTCCTAAGAACTTGTGGACTGAGGCACTTAAGACGGCTGTGTACATCTCAAATCGGGTCCCAACCAAGGCTGTTCCTAAAGCACCATTTGAGTTATTTAAAGGTTGGAAACCGAGTTTAAGGCATGTACGTGTTTGGGGATGCCCGTTTGAAGTGAGGATTTATAATTCACAAGAGAAGAAACTGGATCCGAGGACCATTAGTGGCTATTTCATTGGATATGCTGAAAGGTCCAAAGGTTACAGATTTTATTGTCCATCTCATACCACTAGGATTGTGGAATCAAGGAATGCCAAATTTCTTGAGAATGACTTGATCAGTGGGAGGGGATCATTCAAGGAACACATTTTCTGAAAATGATCATTCAGATAATCAACCTTCCACTTCAAGTAATAGATTGATTGTTGTTCATAACACCCCCTCAGTACAAATTGGTGTTGAACAACCAATCATTGAAGTTCCACAAGCGGCTGACATCATTCAAGTAGGTCAGAGAGTTCAAGAATTACCAATTCCTGAACAACCAATTGAACCACATCCTTCCCAAGAAGATGTTGGTGCAACATTAAGAAGATCTACTAGAACAAGGAAGTCAGCTATTCCTAGTGACTATGTGGTGTATCTACAAGAAACTGACTATGATATAGAAACTGAAGATTGTCTCGCATCTTTTTCACAAGCCATTAATTGCAAAGAGTCCGAATATTGGTACAATTCCATGATAGAGGAAATGAATTCCATGAGGGACAACAATGTCTGGAGCCTTGTAGAGTTGCCTAACGGAGCCAAAGCCATTGGCAATAAATGGGTCTTTAAGACCAAAAGTGACTCATTGGGCAACATTGAGAGATACAAAGCTAGACTTGTTGCTAAGGGATTCACTCAAAAGGAAGGAATCGATTACAAGGAGACATTCTCTCCTGTATCTAAGAAAGATTCGTTAAGGATTGTTTTGGCATTGGTAGCACATTTTGACATGGAGTTGCATCAAATGGATGTGAAAACAGCTTTTCTCAATGGTGATTTAGAGGAGGAGGTTTACATGAAACAACCTGAAGGATTCCCCTCTAGTGATGGTGAGCACTTGGTTTGCAAGCTTAATAAATCTATATATGGTTTAAAACAAGCGTCCCGCCAATGTTATTACAAGTTTCATGGTGTTATTTCTTCATTTGGATTTGTTGAAAACGTCATGGATCAGTGTATATACCAGAAGGTCAGTGGGAGTAAAATATGTTTTCTTGTTTTATATGTGGATGATATTCTACTTGCAACTAATGATAAGGGGTTGTTGCATGGGGTGAAACAATTCCTCTCTAAGAATTTTGATATGAAGGATATGGGTGAGGCATCTTATGTCATTGGCATTAAGATCCATAGAGACAAATGCAAAGGTATCTTAGGTCTGTCTCAGGAAACCTATATCAATAAAGTTTTAGAGAGATATCGTATGAAGGATTGTTCACCAAGTGTAGCTCCTATTGTGAAGGGTGATAGGTTTAATTTGAACCAATGCCCAAAGAATGACTTAGAAAGGGAACAAATGCAGAACATCCCATATGCCTCAGCTGTTGGAAGCGTAATGTATGCTCAGGTTTGCACTAGACCTGACATAGCTTTTGTTGTAGGTATGTTGGGACGATATCAGAGTAATCCAGGTTTAGATCACTGGAGAGCTGCAAAGAAAGTAATGCGGTACCTTCAAGGCACCAAGGACTACATGCTTACCTACAGATGGACTGACAATTTGGAAGTAGTTGGTTATTCCGATTCAGACTTTGCTGGTTGTGTGGATTCACGAAAATCAACATCAGGTTACATCTTTATGATGGCTGGCGGAGCTATTTCATGGAAGAGTGCCAAACAGTCCTTGATTACTACTTCCACTATGGAAGTTGAATTCGTGGCTTGTTTTGAGGCTACATCGAATGGTGTATGGCTTAGGAGTTTCATTACGGGCCTTAGAATCATGGATTCTATCCATAGACCATTGAGGATATTTTGTGACAATTCAGCTGCTGTTTTTATGGCTAAGAATAACAAAAGTGGTAGTCGTATCGACATTAAGTACTTAGCCATAAGGGAACATGTTAAGGAAGGAAAAGTGGTCATTGAACACATCAGCACTGAATTGATGATTGCTGATCCTTTGACTAAGGGCATGCCACCATCTAAATTCAAGGATCATGTAATGTCAATGGGACTTAATTCCATTATGTAGTTCATTCATTGTACGAATTATATTTCCTTATTGAAACTCTTACTTAATGTAATTTTTCTCATATTCATGTGCACCTTAATTTTAATTTGAGAAAAATTTATATGTGTGTTGGACCAAGAATAAACATAGGGTTTATTCATTTAGAAATTGTTGCCACATAAATTTTAAGAAATAAATACATGATAATACATGGAAGATAATACTCGTCATAAGAGGACTTATCACCATGATTCATGTACTTATTACTTAATACAGATTATCGATGGGTTTAAGATGTGAAGTGTGGATCAAGTGGGAGAATGTTAACCGTTTCTCTCGGAAATGATCCACTCCACATTTGAAATCGTTCTGAACTGCCGAACATGGGACTGAACTGCCGAGCGTGATGATCTGTGAACGTGGGACACGTGTTGCCAAAGCTTGATGGAAGCTTTGGCTATAAATACCACCGTTTGGTCCCCAAACTCGCTTGACTCAATCATTTTCCGTTTACACCATCTATTTGGGAGTGAGCAGAGCTTGGAAGTGCCAAACGGAGAAGAAAACCAGTAAATACAGAGATAACATCAATGGCCGGAGGTATGCTTTATTGTATATTTTGGTTCTACGATTCATTTCAGTTTTGTTTATTCCGCATGATGAATCGTTCTAGATCTTACAGACATTTCAACCAAGTAAGGTTTATTTTGCTCAAACAACAATGTTAGATCTAAGAACTTATTCTTTGTTCATAGAAAACCAAGGTCTATTTTGCTCTCATGTGACCTACTTTTTAATTGGTGGCGAAGAATTTCTTTATTAATTATTAAAGTGTTTTTCATCTGTGCTTAGAGCATTTTCAATTTCAAAAAAAAAAAAAATTCAGTAATTACTGAAATTTAGATTCAAATAAGATTTTATTCAGATTTATATTCAAATAATGCACTATTGTTTATAAACCTAAATTTAAATAGCTATTAAAAAGTATAAAACTCAAATTCAGTTTTTAACTCAAATCTTAACTTAAATTTGTGTAAAAATTTGAATCACTACTAGATATGTTCTTAGTACAAAGTCATTTATACAGCTAGCATATATATATATATATATATATATATATATATGATGCTTCTTGACGATATATAATTTTGATTCTAAATTGTACTGCCTTCGTATTGGCTTGGCCAGTTTGATTTGTCTATTTTATTATCACATATTGAGTGGGAGCCTTGGCATATGTTCCAATTTCAGCCCAGTAGAGAAGAATTTTAAAGTGTAACTCCCAGGCCAACAAGAATCAGATAAAAGAGTGGCTTCTCTTTTGGCCGATAATCGTTAAAAAAAAATTGTAATTGTTTTTTTATTAAGAGTGGTATACATTGAATAAAAGTGTAATAATAAAGTTTTTACATATTTTTTTTAAACTAAATAAATAGTAATAAAAAATTAATATGAATAAAACTTTATTAATAAAATTAAAAAAATTCATGAAATGTTTACATCCCCATATTATATTTTTTCTCTCCTATATTATTCTTAGTCATTAAACAAAATATATTCTATTCCTTTCTCTTTCTAAATCCCAATTTATATCACATGTGAATAAGGAATATAATTGAGTGTTAAACTTACAAAATAAGCAAACTTGTTATATTCTCGTCTATTCAAATTTCTTTAAGAAGTTTCAAAAATTCCTCGTCTCGTTAAGAATATAATTATTTAATTAGAATCGGTGAGACACGAAAATAAATAAGAATTTAAAATCACAAGCATCATTTCATAATAGAATTACGTTCAAAGTTGTTACAATTTTACTATGATATAAAAGAATTATAAGTTATAGTACAAAAAAAATGCACGTCCTCAACTATAAATACATAATATTAGGACAACAAAAAAATAATGTAAAATACTAAAAATATTCTTAGAAAAATTAGATCTGCGGTTGAGGGGCCAGGGGCCAGTGTCCAGTACTTATCAAGATCCACACTATCCAACATGTCCAAAATAGATTTTTGTAGAGTTCTTTATTTGATTTTTTTATAAACTTCTTTCACTTGGGTTTTGAAATTAGTTAAATCAAGTTTCAGCCTAATAGGTAGGAATGACAATTTGTCCCGTTCTGCCTCGTCTCGAGCCTGCCCCATTTATATGTTAATTTTTTTATTTACTCTTATATACAATATATTGACCAATAAATAATACTATATAAAATTTGTTTTAAAGTTTTTCATATCACACTCATATTATTTTTTCTTGTATTATTTATTTTTACAATAAAAATTTAATTTATCTATCAAAATAAAAGTTTTAACTTATATATATATATATATATATATATATATATTGGAGTTTGAGACAGGATGTGGTGGAGTAAGAAAATATAAACGGAATCAAAAATAAAAAATATAAATAGAGTCGGAATTAAGAAAGAGTCATCCCGGCCCGAATCCGTCTGTTGCCATTCCTACTAATAGGCCACTAGCCATACCGTGTGTCCAAGTTCAGTTTTTTGGGCCGGGCCAATTTTACAACCACTGTTACAGCCTTAATTCACAATCTATGGGTTGGCAGCTGCAAGGCATTAGAACCTATTCTTTTGGACTTTAGAAAATAAGGACTAGTGGGTCTGGATCACATCTTCGCACTTCCGTCCCACCTGCTTCCCACAAGGTCAGTTAAGCCCAAGAGTATAAGTTCTCCTAATAATTTATCCGGATGTGCGACTAATTAGTCGGTCGGGCTGTTATTGTATATTATTATTAAATATGTTGGGATTGTCTTTCATAAATTCTAAAATTTTGTCATATTCAATAAATAACTTTTTCATAAAAATAAGAGTGTTTAAAAATCCGAGAGATAATTACATTGTATCAGATAATGACATAAAATCATCATCCTACTAAATAATTTTTCAAATGTATACAGGTTCAATCTAAAATATAGGAAACTATGTCTAATTACAAGTAATTATTCGGTCCTTCTATGTCATAATTCGATGTGATATGATTATGTCTCACAAATTCTAAAGTTTTTTCAAATTCATAATCTTTGAGAAAATTGCTCAATAAAATCATAAAATTTTTAGAATTTGTGAGAAAGTATCACACCAAATCAAATGATGATGATGTGAAATGACCATTACACTAAATGATAGCAGAAGATATTATGAGTTGGTTAGTGCATGCACCTAAAAAGCTAATATAAGTGGAGAAATATCTTTCTTCCCTAATTTATATCTCAAAAGATATGGCACTAATGTGATAGAATCACGTTAATAACATGATTCAAGTATTGTTAGTAATTCAATATCATTCACATTAATTACATGATTAAAATATTATCAGTAATCTAATATCATGTTAATATCACATCATTTGTAATACAATTTTGGGATGCGATTTTGAAAAGTATCATACATAACTGGGTTGTAAGTTTTCTTGTATGTCTCTTTACCTTCTTATCTTGCAATACGATCTTCATTTTTGAGATACCTGAAAATTAAAGCACCCAGATTTGTTGTAATTTTAGGCTTAATCTACATCAGAACAAATGAGAACATGTGATATAAATTAATCAAATATACAATAAATATGGAGTAACTTCACCAAATTTATTACTTTTCTGGAGAATGAATTGAAAGGGAAGTATCATACCAGAGTTGATAAAACACTTCAAGTATCTTCTACCCCTGCTTTTGAACTCTGATGCATTGCATGAAAGATGATGAAGACAGTCATCCATTTACAGTCGTGTTCAGCAATTAAAATATGATTCTCCACAATAAAAAGGGCCAATTCTATATATATATATATATATATATATATATATATATATATATATATAGTAGTAAAACATTGAATAAAACCCATTAATACTTCTCCTTGTCAGATATCATTGGCTAGAACTGGAGGCACCATAAGACAGAGACTAGGCTTTATGGAGGTGTTTGGACTATATATATTGCTATTGATAGGTTCCTAATGTATTGATCCAATATTGGAAATGCAGTGTACACTCCTATAGCTCCTCAGCTTTATACTATTTTTTTATCAAATTCATGAGGCATTTCTTTCTTATCAGGGTACTTATGTTAAGTTTTATTATTTATTTATTTAAGTTTGGTGTCTTTAGTTTGTCCTAGTCTTTAGGAATTTATTTAGTTGAAAAGATCGTGTTATTGTGGCTGTAGAAAGTGGTTTCATTGTCCAGTTTCCTAGGATCTTAAGTTAGTGGTTTGTTGTTTCTCTTTTTATATAATGCCTATTTATAGGCCACTTCTATCAATGAAAAAAAGGAGAGTGCTTCCAGCTTCTATTTCATCTTATTCTGTATCAGTAGTATTAGAGCCTCCCAAAAAAAAAAAAAGTCCACAATAGCAGCAACTATTTTCTCCTCAGATTTATTTTTGCAGGAAACGATGGCTTCAGATTCCAACTTTGTGCAGGCGTCAATCCCACGTTTTGATGGTCACTATGACCATTGGAGTATGCTAATGAAGAATTTTCTACGGTCAAAAGAATATTGGCCGATCGTTGAATCTAGAATTGTAGAACCAACAACAAATGTAGTCTTGACAGATGCCCAGAAGACAGAGTTGGAAAGGAGAAAGCTAAAAGATTTGAAGGCAAAAAATTACATTTTTCAGGCCATTGATCATCCCATCTTGGAAACAATTCTTAGCAAAGAAACTTCAAAGGATATTTGGGATTCCATGAAGAAAAAATATCAAGGCTCTACTAGAGTGAAGTGTGCACAGCTTCAAGCCTTAAGAAGAGATTTTGAGACTCTACAAATGAAGAATGGGGAATCTGTCAACAGCTACTGTGCCAGGACTATGGAGATAAGCAACAAAATGCGATTTCATGATGAGAAGATGGATGATGTCACCATTGTGGAGAAGATATTGCGTCCCCTAACACCAAAGTTTGATTATGTCGTGTATTCAATTGAAGAATCGATAGACATAGATGCACTCTTTCTTGATGAACTACAGAGCACCTTGCTGGTCCACTAACAGAAGATGAACTGAAGTTCAACTACAGAGGAGCAAGCTTTGAAGGCTTATACATTTACTCATTTCTCAAACTCTAGAGGAAAGGGTAGAGGTAGAGGTAAAGGAAGGGGAGATCGAGGCAGTAGATATGGCAGTAGGCATTTCAAAGCCAACGATGATCAATTTCAGAGCAAAGGCAGAGGACGGGATCAACATATTGAAAAATCTAAGGTAGAGTGTTTTAGATGTCATAAATTTGGACATTACCAGTTTGAATGTTATACTAGGCTGCCTAATGACAAAGAAAAGGGAGAGCAATCAAATTTTTTCGAAAAAGAAGGAAGTGGAAAATTTGTTGATGGCTATTCAAGCTAATCAGGAACTAGAGTCTGATGTTTGGTATGTGGATACGGGCTGCAGTAACCACATGTGTGGAAGTAAGTCTTCTTTCTCTTATTTAAATGAAGGCTTTCATTATACAGTACGTTTTGGTGATTGTTCCAATGTGAATGTGATGAGAAAGGGTGATATTGAGATAAGAACCAAAAATGGTTCTGTAGAAACAATTTCTAATGTCCTTTACATTCCTGACTTGAAAAGCAATTTATTAAGTGTTGGTCAGTTGCAAAAAAAAGGTTATTTGATAACTGTTCAAAAAGGTACTTGTGAGATATATGATCCTTCAAGAGGACCAATTGATGTTATTCAGATGAGTTCAAATAGGTTGTTTCCCTTAAAGATAAGAACATCTCAACCTTGCTTAATGGCTGAAGTAAAAGACCCTTCATGGCTTTGGCATTTTCGCTACGGCCACTTGAATTTTGGTGGATTAAAGACTCTCAAACAGAAAGATATGGTGACGGGCCTCCCTCAAATTCAGATTCCTTCTCACGTTTGTGAAGAATGTGTTGTTAGAAAACAACATCGTTCTTAATTTCCTCAAGGAAAGTTTTGGAGAGCAAAATATGTCCTGGAGCTGGTACATTCCGACATTTGTGGGCTGATAAATCCATCTTCAAATAGGGGTAAAAGATATTTAATTACCTTCATTGATGATTATACTAGAAAAACATGGGTTTATTTTTTGCAGGAAAAATCAGAAGCCTTTAGTGCATTTAAAAGCTTCAAGGCTCGAGTGGAAAATGAAGCAAGAAAAGCCATTAAAACTCTTCGTACTGATCGTGGTGGAGAATATAACTCAAAAGAATTTGAAGGTTTTTGTGATGATCATGGTATTCGAAGGGAACTCACAGCTGTTTATACACTGCAGCAGAATGGTGTATCAGAGAGGAAAAATAGAACGATCCTCAACATGGTGAGAAGCTTGCTAGCAAGAAGGAACAGTCCAAAGAATTTTTGGCCGAAGGCAGTGAATTAGAGAATTCATCTGTTGAACAAAAGTCCTACCTTTTCTGTTAAGAACATGACACCCAGGGAGGCTTGGAGTGGGCAGAAACCAGCTGTAGATCACTTCAGAATTTTTGGTTGCATCGCTTATGCACATGTCCCAAATGAGAAAAGAAAGAAGCTTGATGATAAGGGTGAAAAGTGTGTATTTCTTGGCATAAGTGAAGTTTCCAAGGCTTATAAATTGTTCAATCCACTCACGAATAAGATCGTGATCAGCAGAGATGTCATTTTTTATGAGAAGAACACTTGGAATTAGAGTAAAAACTGTTCACAGCAGCAGCCAATTCCAGTCCTTTTTCATGGAGAAAACGAAGAAGAAAGGCAGCAGCCTCTACAACAACAAATTCCAGCAGCTAATGTTCCCGAAAACTCACCAACTCCAACAGCTGCTGAAACTTCACCAAAAACAGCAGAATCTACTGATGCAACAGCTGAATCACGTCTTCGTTGTGTTCGAAAGAGGCCCAGATGGATGACAGATTTTGAGGTACCTGGACTTGACCAATCTGAGGATCAAATTACTTACTTTGCTCTTTTTTTTAAATTGTGATCCTACAGTTTTTTAAGATGCTGTCAAAGAATCAAAATGGCGGAAGGCGATGGAAGATGAAATTGTCGCCATTGAAAGGAACAAAACCTGGGAGTTGACTGATCTTCCAAAAGGACATAAGACTATTGGTGTCAAGTGGGTTTACAAGACAAAATTGAAGGAGAATGGAGAAGTTGATGAGTACAAGGCTCGACTCATTGCAAAAGGGTACAAACAAGAATTTGGCGTCGACTACAAAGAAATGTTCACTCCAGTAGCGAGGCTTGACACTATTCGGTTGGTGTTATCCACTGCTGCCCAAAACTCATGGCCTGTCTATCAGCTTGATGTAAAGTCAGCATTTTTGCATAGGGAATTGGAAGAAGAGGTGTACATAGATCAACATCTGGGATATATGAAGCAAGGTCATGAAAACCAGGTATATAAGCTCAAAAAGGCATTATACAGACTAAAACAAGCACCTAGAGCTTGGTATAGTCGTATAGATGCTTACTTTGCTAAAGAAGGTTTTCTTAGATGTCCTTATGAACACACACTCTATGTTAAAGTTGGAGTAGATGGGAAGACGGTTATTGTGTGTTTATATGTTGATGACCTTATTTATGTTAGTAATGATCGAGTTATGCTTGCTGATTTTAAGAAATCTATGATGAATGAATTTGATATGTCAGATTTGGGGTTGATGCACTATTTTCTTGGCATCGAAGTAGTGCAATCTCCTGCTGGTATCTTTATTTCACAAAAGAAATATGTCTTGGAAATTTTAGACAGGTTCCAAATGAAGGATTGCAATCCAGTTTTGACTCCATCTGAACCTGGTCTGAAACTCACAAGATATGGAACAGAAAAAAAGGGTGAATGCCACTCTTTACAAGCAAATTGTTGGAAGTCTTATGTATTTGACATTGACAAGACCAGATATTATGCATACTGTTAGTTTAATCAGCCGATATGTGGAGAATCCAACTGAAGTTCATCTTTTATCAGCAAAGAGAATTTTTCGCTATTTGAAAGGTACTGCAAATTTTGGAATTTTTTATAAAAATGGTAGAGAATCAAGTTTGATTGGTTTTTCAGATAGTGACTATGCTGGAGATATTGAAGATCGAAAAAGTGCTTCTTGTTTTGTTTTTATGATGAGTTCAGGAGCTATATCATGGTCATCAAAGAAACAACAAATTGTGACTTTGTCAACTACAGAAACCGAATTTGTTGCAGCTGCTTCATCTTCATGTGAAGCTATCTGGTTGAGGAGATTGCTTGAAACACTTCAAAGTCAGCAACAAGGTCCAACAACAATCTATTGTGATAACGTTTTGACAATCAAGATTTCAAAGAATCCAGTTTTGCATAGAAGGAGTAAGCATATTGATGTTAGATACCATTTTTTGCGTGATCTTTGCAATGATGGTATAATTGATTTGGTGTTCTGTAAAAGTGAAAATCAGGTGGCTAATATTATGACTAAACCACTTAAGCAAGCTATGTTTGTGAAGCTTCAAAGAATGCTTGGGGTATGCTCTTCAAACGATGTTGTTCAAGGGAAGGCATAACAGAATTGTTGAAGTCTGTTTACTCCTAAACTGATTTCTGCAGAAATCAGTTTAAGGAAGGGTGTTAAGTTTTATTATTTATTTATTTAAGTTTGGTGTCTTTAGTTTGTCCTAGTCTTTAGGGATTTATTTAATTGAAAAGATCGTGTTATTGTGGCTGCAGAAAGTGGTTTCATTTGTCCTGTTTCCTAAGATCTTAAGTTAGTGGTTTGTTATTTCCCTTTCTATGTAATGCCTATTTATAGACCACTTTTATCAATGAAAAAAAGGAGAGTGCTTCCGGCCTCTATTTCATCTTATTCTGTATCAACTTATGCCTCAATAACAGCAAATTAGAGGCATTTCAATCATATCAGGGAAGAATTATCTAGTGGGGCAACGATGCGGTGTACTACTGTCTCTCAAAAGTTTCAAAATCTTCTGATTTTATGAAAGAAATTATTTATCGTAAATTTTGAACAGTTTTAATGTCACAGATAAGATTTTTTTTTTGATATATTTGATGTCAAGTGCATTGTTCTCTTCTCACATAAAATATGTATCATACAGAAATCACTATTGTGATAACTATTTTATGTAAAAGAAAAACATCCAGTGCACTCTGAGAAAATTCAAATTGGTTACACCATATCCCATAATGACATAAAGTAACTGTCCCACTTTCTTCTTATCAGAATAGTTAAGCTTTATTCAAAGCAAATTAAAGTTGTTGGCCGTATGCTTAATGCAATGTTATGCCTGAAGCGTATGATGCTTGAAAGATAATGTTGGTTGCCTTAACGATAATCTTGATTCGGATGTCTTAACTATTTGCCTTTAATTTAAGAAGCCAACTTGATTCAATTAATTGTCTTCTGTACCATTCAAGAGTCTGGTCGAACGATAAAGACGTTAAAAATAAAATTTAAATGTTTTAAATTTAATTTTTTTCTGCGTCATTCTTTAACAATTAAAACTTAAAAAGATAGATCTAATTGTCTCATAGAAAAATACTTTTAAAAAAATAGACTATTGTCTGCCAATCAACATGGTAATCAAGATTGATCATGACAGAGATAAATACAAAATAATTATGCAAAATGGTAATTAAGACTGATCATTACAGAGATAAATAAGAAATCATTACGCAAAGAATATTTAAACAGAATGGAAGTATATTGAGAGGGAAAACATTTGGCTCAAATTTCTGCACGGGGAAGAGAAGGAGATTAGTAGAAATTTAATACTATTCATTCTAATAATTGTTATTCTTTCAAAAAAAATAATAATAATAAGGCAAATTATACTGACATTTTTTGAAATTTTTGACAATTACAAAGATTTTTCTTATTTTTACTAACAAACTAAAAAGGCCTTTTCTCTGGCCCAATTTTTTTTTTAAAACAACAAAAGTGTCGCTTTCAATTCTTTTTTAATAATTTTGACGATTTTTTCTTACTTTTTAAATATTTACAAATAAATATTAATTAAAACATTTGTTGACTAAAAAAAATATAAGTAATTTATCAAAAAATTATTTTTATATGTAATAAAAAGTGATGTGCCAAATCTTTTAGGACGAATAATAAAAAGTGAAACTAACATTCTTTTTTTATTTATTTATTTTATAAAGTGATAGGTCACATTAAAATTATGAGTAAAGGCTGGAAAGAAAAACAAAAAGAAAGTCTCATCTATGAAGCCAATAAAGTGATAGGCTGAATGAAAGAAGTGTTGCGGTTTCATGCCGTGCACTTTTGATCAATTTGCGTATGAAGGATGTCTCCCAGATGTTAAAAATAGTGTTGCACAGGCAATCTTAAAAGCGGGCAAGCCAATTATTATTCGATGATTTTTTAAAATTATGATTTAAAAGATTAGATGACTAGTCATATCAATAACAAAATAATGTAAAAATACATATGAATTTTCATTTATCTATTGAGACTATGTAATAAAACCATTGAATAATTTCTCTCAGAAAGGAGCACATCCATCCAGGCAAAAAATTAATTATTAGCAGATTCTGCAACCTTTGGCTAAAGAATGAGCAACACAATTGCCTCATTTTTTTAAAGGGTAAATTACAATAATACCTTCTATGATTTACCTGTTTTTCATTTAATTTTTATCGGATATTAAACCCGAATGTCTTCTTTGGATGATCAGATAAGAATATGGAATTATATAGGATATAGTTTGATCGGATAGAATATAAAATCTCGTGGAATATTAAATATTTCAATCTAATATTTGGAACTGATTCGAATATAAGGCCTGGATAAGTTGCTATATCCTATTCCTATGTTTGGGTGCTTACCGGATATAAGGTTTGGATATAACATTCTATCTTCAAATTAATTTATTTTTTTGTGAAAATCATTTAATTTTATTTTTCAAACATATGTATAAGAAGTATCTAAAATTAATATTTTATTCACAAATCAATTACAAAATCTAATAATCATCATCATAATATTTTAGAATGTTATTGTGCAAATATCATTCAAAATATAATATTTTCTCACTTTCAAGATGACTCAAAAAAAATTTTGATTTGTATTACTAAGAATAATCCAAATGAATGAATATTTGCATGCATATATATATATATGTATATATAACAGTAATAATATATTATATTTAAAAAAACAAAATATAAATATATGTAATAGTCAATTTATTGATTAAAAAATTACATTAAAAAATCTGGAACATAACAAAAAAACTTGAACAATGAAAAAAAGAAAAAATATGATTTTTTTTATTTTAACTTGACTCTTCTATGTCTTCGTCTCTCTATATTATAGTATTGTAATTTTTTTAATAACATAGCGTTATGTTTTTATTTTAGTGGGATGAAATAATTCTAATACTACCACTTTCTTGGAATAAGTTATATTTCACCTCGGTGAGATATAAATATCTAATCTAATATAAACACTAAATATAAAATAAGATAATATTTATTTTATCCAACCTTCTTATCCACCATCCAAACATGGCTGAAGAATTAGTCCCTTAGCTTATAACATTTTATTACTTGATATCTTTGCATTAGTATGCCCTTTGAAAAATGCACGGAAAATTATCCTGTGTAACCACATGATATGGTTAAAATAGGGCTTAAGTGATCATTAAAATTAAGAGTACCCTAGGGATACACACATACAGAGGCATCCAAGTAATGGCATTGTGAAAATATAGCATTTTATCAAATAAGAATTAATGGGTTTCATCAAATGTACTTCGAAATTAGATTGTATTATATCATATTTCAAAATATATTATTTTAAACAATTCTATGCAAACATACAAATTTTCAATTAAAGAAATATTTAAGGAGCATTTCTAAGATGTGATTATAAAACATAGTAGAAATGATCTCTACTTCAAAATACTCACCTGTCTTTTGACAGTATTCCAAACTGTCTATTCTTTTTGTCTGAAATGATACATATCAGTTATTACAAGAACTTAACCCTTAACTTCAATTTCCATATTTTCCAATATCCTTGTTTGATTAAGTTTTCATATTCGTTTAAGTTTGAAGCTTAGCTATATAATTTTTAAAATTTTTGAGTTCTATTTGGATCACTTGCCTCAATTATTATTAATTAGTCATAACTAACCCCTTTATCTCAATTCACTTAGTTTTTCTAGATTTAATCTAGGCTCAAGTACTCCTTTATTATTTTTCGTGGTCTCAACTGACCCCATAATTCATTTCAGAATGTTGAAAAACTTTAAAGTAATTTTCTTTAAAACTTTAGTATTTAATTTCATAATTTATCAAGGCTTTTGAATCTTCTTAAAATACATATATCATTTCTTTGGTACCTAATTCACTCAAATAATTGTCAAATTTAGATTTGAAATATAAAAAAATTACAGTAACTTTTCTAAAATTCTTATTAAATTTATCAGGACGTATTCACAATTAATTAAATTATTTGAAATATTTTTTGGACTTTAATTATTAAAATAGATCTTGTAATTGAGCCTGAATTTCCGAAATAATCAAAATATCATTTTTACAGAAAAATATATTTTATTTTATTAAATTAGTGAGTTAAAAGTATTTTTGAAAATATTTCATAAAAACTTGGGGGCCCTTTTATGAATACTAGAACATTTAGGGGTACTTTTGTAATTATTGAAAAGTCCATTTTTTTTCGAAATTATAAAAATATTCAGGGCTAATCTGTAAATACTGAATTATTTAGGGATTGGTTTATAATTATTTAAACATATAGGGGTGAATTTAAAATTATCCAAACATTTAGGGTTCCTTTGAAACTATCAAAACTCGAATTTCTTATACCTGTGATCAAACCGACCCAATCTACAATATCTTATAACCGTATTAGGCTATTCTTAATCTGGACTTGGTTTCCTATAAACCTATAACCAACCACTCCAATTTGGTTAGTTGGGTTGGTCCTATACAATTCGAGATCTAAAACAAAAAAAAAAAAAAAAAAGACCAATGTAAATAGGATTTTTTAAAATATTAATATAATTTTTTTATTTAATATTAATATTATAAAACCTTGCTAATTATATAAAACTTATATAAATGTTTTGAATACTTTGTTTTTATATATATATATATATTATATTTATTTTTTGTAAAATAAAATTGTAATTGTTTTCTAATAAGAGAGGCATTTATTGAATAAAAGACTAATAATAGAGTTTTTACATAAATTTGTTTAACTAAATAGATAGTAACAAAAAAAAATTAAAACAATACAACTAAAGTTCTATTAATAGAATTAAAAAATTCCATGGAGTATTTATTGGGGTTTTTTTTTTCTTTTTTGTTGAGTTAGATTTTCATTAAATTTAAATATTTAATTTGATTATATTATAAATACAAAAATTTTAATATCTTTTTTTCTTTTTTTTAAGTGTCATTGTTTTATTAATTTTATGGTAAAGTCGGACCGTTTGTTAGAATTGAAGCATAATACACTAGGTCATGTTTGAAGATTGTAAGTGTGTGTACATTGAAATCAAAGAATTTTATTCTTATACTGTGATGACATTTCAACCAAGTAAGGTCTATTTTGCTCAAAGAACAATGTTAGATTTAAGAACTTGTTCTTTGTAAGTACGTGTACATTGAAATCAAAGAATTTTATTCTTAAACTGTGATGACACTTCAACCAAGTAAGGCCTATTTTGCTCAAAGAAAAATGTTAGATTTAAGAACTCATTCTTTGTTCATAGAAACCAAGGTCTATTTTGCACTCATGCGAGCTGCTTTTTAATTGGTGATAAAAAATTTATTTATTAATTATTAAAGTCTTTTTCGTCTGTGCTTAGAGTATTTTCAATTTCAGAAAAAAAAAATTTCAGTGATTACTCAAATCTAAATTCAAATAAAATTTTATTTAGATTTGAATTCAAACAGTGCTGTTCATAATTCTAAATTTAAATAATTATTGAAAAGTATAAAATTCAAATTCTAACTTAAATTTGTATAAAAATTTAAATTACTACTATGTTATTAGTACAAAGTCATTCATACAGCTAGCATACATACATACATATATATATATATATATGATGCTTCTTGACGATATATAATTTTGATTCTAAATTGTACTGCCTTCGTATTGGCTTGGTCAGTTTGATTTGTCTATGTTATTATCACATATTGAGTGGGAGGCCCGGCATATGTTCCCGTTTCAGCCCAGTAGAGAAGAATTTTAAATTGTAACTCCCAGGCCAACAAGAATCAGATAAAAGAGTGGCTTCTCTTTTGGCCGATAATCGTTAAAAAAAAAAATTGTAATTGTTTTTTTTATTAAGAGTGGTATATATTGAATAAAAGTGTAATAATAGAGTTTTTACATATTTTTTTAAACTAAATAGATAGTAATAAAAAATTAAAATAATATAAATAAAACTTTATTAATAGAATTAAAAAAATTCATGGAATGTTTACATCCCCATATTATATATTTTTTTCTCCCACATTATTCTTAGCCATTAAACAAAATATATTCTATTCCTTTCTCTTTCTAAATCCGAATATATATCATGTGTGAACAAGGAATAGAATTGAGTGTTAAACTTACAAAATAAGCAACTTGTTATATTCTTCTCTATTCAAATTTCTTTAAGAAGTTTCAAAAATTTCTTGTCCTGTTAAGAATATAATTATTTAATTAGATTCGGTGAGATATGAAAATAAATAAGAAAAAAATCTAAATTTACACGTATTGTTTTATAATAGGATTATATCCACAGTTGCTGTAGTTTACTATGATATGAAAAAATTACAAGTTATAGTATAAAAGAGATGCGAGTTCTCAACTATAAATACATAATATTAAGATAATAAAAAAATAATATAAAATACTAAAAATATTCTTTGAAAAATTAGATTTGCGGTTGAAAAGCCAGTATCCAGTACTTATCAAGATTCACGCTATCCAACATGTCCAAAATAAATTTTTGTAGAGTTCTTTATTTGATTTTTTTTATAAACTTTTTTCACTTGGGTTATGGAATTAGTTAAAACAAGTTTCAGCTTAATAGGTAGGGATGGTAATTTGTCCCGTCCCATCCCAAGCTCATCTCATTTATACGTTAATTTTTTTATTTATTTTTATATACACTATATTTATCAATAAACAATACTATATAAAATTAGTTTTAATATTTTTTATATCACACTCATATTATTTTTTCTCGTATTATTTATTTTTGTAATAAAAATTTAATTTATTTATCAAAATAAAAATAGTAACTTACTAATATATATATATATATATATCGAAGTTTGAGACAAAATGTGGTAGAGTCGAAAAATATAAACGAAGTTGGAAACAAAAAATATAAAGAGAATCAAAGTTAGAGAAGAGTAATTCTATCCCGAACCCCTCGGTCGCCATTCTTCCTAATAGGCCACTAGCCATAACAGGTATCCATGTTCAGTTTAAGATTTTTGACAATTTTAAATATAAATTATAAAAATATTCAGGGCTAATCTATAAATACTGAATTGTTTAGGGATTGGTTTATAATTATTTAAACATTTAGGGGTGAATTTAAAATTATCCAAACATTTAGGGTTCCTTTGAAACTATCAAAACTTGAATTTCTTAAACCTGTGATCAAACCGACCAAATCTACAATATCTTATAACCGTATTAGGCTATTCTTAATCTGGACTTGGTTTCCTATAAACCTATAACCAACCACACCAATTTTAACCTAATTAAGCTAACTTGGTCGGACCAGTCTTCGGCCAACATTATTAATTTCAACCCTAACTTGAATTAGGCCCAACTGGACTTACTGAAACAACCAACAAACACAGCCCAACCCAACTACGTATGAACAAAACAACGCCGTATGACGTTTACTATTCCTCTTCTTCCCCGTAGTCACGACCAAACGACTCTGCAACCCTAACTTTCGCATCTCTCCATTCTATAGCTTTTTTTTTGGGTGGGCTAGGTGCCCCAGTTGTTCAAATTCAGTTTTATCGACCATGTCACAGTTCTGATAGAGTAGAAGTCGAATACATAATAACAAAGTGTACATATAAAGAGAATCGAAAACCATACAAGTAGGCATCACACAACATGGTTACTTAGACATATTTAGTCTATGCAAATAACACTTCGAAAATCTGGAAGCAGAAAATAGTAGTAGTCTATTAGTAGATCTCTTTGGGCCCTTTACAATTCCCTTTGGCCCTTTAGACAAGTGAACATCTTGTTTAAGGCTCAAAAGGGCATGAGGAACTGGTGGCTTCAGTTCAAGCGGGGCTAGATGGAATTGTAGTCCGAGAGGGAATTTTAAAGGTACTGCTAAACCTAGAGAAAAAGGTCACTATTTTGTTTAGACGGTACTTCGAGAGAGATGAATATAAAGGCAAGTATGAGAATGCGAAGACGGATACAGGGAGGAAGGCAGCCGTGTATAAGGCAACTTTTGTCCACTGCTGTTTGTTATGTATCACAAGGATGATAGTTGCTGCAAATGCCAACATCATCATTGACACTGAAAAAATTAAACATGTAACTCCTAACATTAGTTTTTGTGGAAGAGACTGCTTGAAGTCAATTAGTCGAAATGGAGAAGTAAGGATTGATAGAAATATAATTACTGATGTCAAAGCGAATGTAAGCGAAAGGACATCGGTAATGGTGAAAACGATAAAGAAAGGTTGGTTGAGAAGAATTGGGACACCGGTAATTTGATCTGAACCTCCTGGGACAGTGTAGGCTGCAGCAAAGGCAACAGTGGCAATAAGGACAGCAACAATGGAACTATTTTCTGCTGTACGCTTTAACCATTCTTTGGCTTCCCCACAAAGTTTTTTATTCTTTTTAGCAAATACTTGTTCAGCAGTCTCTTTATTTCTATTGATGTACCTGAAAAAATAGTTTGAGCAGATGTTTCGTACTCGCTGCACATATCAAGAGTTACTATTTCAGTTGCGATACAATCTTAAACATGAGGAAATGGAACCATAGAAGCTCATATACCTCAAACAAGTGCCACTCCTCTTGCAATTGGAGGGCAGGGCTTCGCGTGTCATCACCCTTACAATTTCTTGCCTTCAATCCAACCATATGCAGAATGGAGTTGGAGTCTTTGTCGCATTTCCGTACAAGCCTTTTCATTGGAATTTCCATTGCCTCCACCATACTGAAGATCTCTATTTGGCGATACTTGATTGCTACGTGTAAAATAGTACGCCCTTTGCCATCAACATGCTCAATTGCCTGAGGGTACATTTTAAGAATTTCCTTAACAATGTCCACACATCCATGTATAGTCGCCAAGAATAATGGCGTTGGTGGTGTGCACTTTTTTTTACTTTCACGGGATTTCTGATCTCCATTCTTTTCCTCCTCTTCATACAGGGGTACAGAAGAGGAGGAAGCTTCTTTTACCTTTTCTTCTACAAGCTGTTCAGTAATCTTCCACGATGAATCTTTTGCTATTAACAACCTAGCAAGTTTCAAAGCTGAATTATATTTTTTCACTTCCTTGCGAGCCTCTTCCCACCAGGGCAATCTCCAAGCAGATGAATCTTTTCAATAAATCCAATTTAGCAAGTTGTGTACATAAGAAAAACAATAGTAAAGTGCAGACTATTGGAATCTATATATATTGTACCATGATGAAATGGATGACAGGGATGCTAATGGCGCTGCATTGATTAACATGCGATGGTTATCATCATTTCTATACCATGCATGATGCATATAAACAAAGGTTGACAAGAAACTAAAACCAAATATAAGTAAAACTAATTTCCTACATGTCTATTTTACCTTCTCTTTCGGTGGTATCCTTAGTTGAGACACCTGAAAAGCACCCAATTTGGTTGTATATAATCAAATACACAATAAAATAATGAGTAATTAAACTGAATTTTTTTTTTCCTGGAGCAAGAATTGAAAAGGAAGTATTATCGTACAAGAGTTGATGAAACGTGTCACAAAACTTTCAGCTCCATTATTGAATGTGGCTTCATCGCGTGAAAGATGTTGAAGAGCAGTCATCTCATTGCCGTCTCGTTGACTGATTAAACATGAGTAATTTTCCGCAATCAAATAGGCCAATTCTGTTTATATATCATAGTAAAAAATTTAATAAAGCCCCAATATAAAATCAAATAAAAGATTTAGATGCTTACAAGTTGCATTATTATTCAAAAAGTCCTAGTATTCTTTTAAATTAAATTAGACTGGACAGTAATTCATGGAGAATGACGAACTTTCAAAAGCAATACTCTTTGGAAAGTAAATCACACAAACATATGCACACGAAGAAGAAAAATCAATCATCCAAACATACACATAGACATATATACAAGAAAAATGTATTATTCATAATCATAATCATAATCATATAATCTCAAAGATGGTCTAAAAATACGAAGTCTCTAAAATCTTAGGTGCTTTTCGCACAATCTCAAAGAGAGTAATAACATGCAATTTATATAATAATAATTACAATCATATAATATCAAAAAGGTCCTAAAGGCACTAAATCCTTATAGTTTAGGGATGTTTTTTTTTTGTTTTTGAAAAGATTAAATTTTAGTCGCCTAAGAAGGCGGCAAAACAGAGGACAAGACGCTAAAACAAAAAGAAACCACATGAAGAAGGCAAAAAAGACAATTAGAGGGGGTGGGTAGCAGGGCCATAGCCAAGGCAGGGAGAAATTTTTGGGTACCTAAGGGCACCACGCTGGCAGACCCAGGCGCTGCCTCGAACCAGTAAGATGCAGCCAATTGTAACACAAGCTGCCACTCCTCTCAATTCTTTCTACTTTTCGAAATCTGCCATTCCGTCTGACTTTTTTCACTGATTTCAGTTTCTTCAATATATTTTAATCTCTTTATTTATTTCTTTTTTCGAATACACTTTCTCTCTCATTACTATTTAAACCCTCCAACCGTTTGACATTACATGTGTATATATATATATATGTATATATATTATTTATTTAATTCATATTATTCAAATAATCTTACCTCTTTAATGTAAATGCAGACGTATGGATATTTAAATATGTCTTTTACGATTTTCTTACAATCTGTCTTTTACGAGTTTGTTATAATTTAAAATTATGATATTATATTTAAGTCAGGTATTATTATTAACATTTAATTTATTAAAAATTAAAGTTCTCTCAATATATACAACTTAAATAATGATGTAAAACAAGATATTGAGTAAAATTTTATTTTGATCATAATTGTTAAATATTTTTTCAGTAAATCAATTTTAATTTAAGATTTTAAAATAATTTTTAATCATTTAATATTCTTATTCTGTATTTATCTATTCATTATTTATTACTATAATTATTAGTAATATATATTAATTATATAAATGTTATCTTTATTATATATATAGACAGGAATAAGTTGTTGGTACGGTGAAATGAGTGAACAGGAGGAGAGAGAAATAATTAATGGGGAAGCGTGAGAGAAATTTACAAAGTTGAAAGTGAAAAGGAGTGATAGGGACAGATTTTGAATTGATGGCCCGATCTCCTTTTTATATATGACAGTTGACTGCATCTTACTGATACTGATTTGAGGCACCACCTGAGTCTGCGAGCGTGGTGGCTTGAGGTACCTAAAATTTTCTCCAAGACAGGACGTGCAAAATAGCAGAGAGAGCAGAAGAACAAGGAACTAGAAGACTCGCAGACACATTGCACTGAGAACAGAGATGAGCATTCCAGCTTGAGGATCTTCTCTTGTAACAAAGACTCATCTTGATTTAGATGAGTTGAGCAATTTCATCAAAAACAAATTTAGGAGTCCTTTGCATTATGTTAAAAATTCTGAGGTTCCTCACTCTCCAAATGGAGTAAACACTAGTAACCAAACACCATTTGACCACAAGGGAATATAAAGAGTTGTCTCTACAAATGGAAGAGAACCAGTCTTTCACTGGGCTCCATGAGGAGGGAATCCTATCAGTAAGGCAGATGCACATGACCTGGAGCCCAATAACTTTCAAATAAGTGCAGGAGAAGAAAAACTGATCCTATCTCAGGGGAAGAGGTAAAATAGTTATTTATCATGGATACCTAGGATAAAAAACCTAGATAGATTTCGAGTAAAAAATTATTTTCTTGAGGTTGTTACACCACATGATTTTCACTATAATTTTAATATTTATGAGTTTTATTAGAACATAGTTATCAGAATCGAATAATACGATGAACCGGTGAAGGAACCGATTTACGGTTCACTGGTTCAATCAGTTCAACCGATTTTATAATTAATATATTAAAAATAAAAATATTAAATATTAAGAAAATAATAAGAAAAAAAATATTTTTTATTATCTAATAATAAATAACAAAATATAAACATAATCATTGAAATTATCTTAATGTATAAGTTTAATAAATTTGTATATATAACAAAAATATATGCAAAAATATCTTATTTTATATTAAATTTTATCATTTAATCATCAAATATAAGAAGTTTATACTAAATTTTAGGCCAGCTTGGATTTTGTTCAACTGATTTTTTTTAAATTCACTTGATTTATTAAAAAATCATTCAATTTAATTAATTTTTTAAAGTTTTTTAATAAAACTGATATTTTAATCAAATCGAACCAGTTTAATGTGCAATTCGATTCGGTTCATAACTATGATTAGAACCTACAGTAGATGATGGGGTTACAGTGGCAGTCACATACCGGTATGACAGTTACATGCAAACAAAATCCACCCTGGCCTAAAAATCTTTAGTTGGGTTTGGATAGGGCATGCATGATATGTTGGATTGAAGATGATATTGGTTGGGAACTCACCAAATTGTGCAGCAAGAATGGCAACGTGAAGTATAGTAGTTTTATTATCGTTCCCGCAGTGGAACCTCTTATAAGCTTCCTCCCTTCTGAACTTTTTATTGACTTCTCCATCAAGAAACTTGAACATATCAATCTTTCCATAGTTGACTGCACGAAAAAGAGCTGTCTCTTTATAGTCGTTTTCTTTTGACAACAACTCAGGTGCTTTACGCAGCATTGCCTCTGCAGCTTGGACTAATTTGTTGGAAGTTGCTGCCTCGTGGAGAATAGTGTTTCCGGCATCATTTACTGCTTCGCTTATCTTGCTCCCTTGATTTTCCGGCAACGCGTCGACCAGCTTAAGTACTAAGTCAGCTTGCTCAGTGTATGCAGCCATATGGATGACTGTGTCTTTGTGTATGGTTATTATACGCAATGGACCGTCTGCAGATTTTCGGCAGAGTTCAATCACCTTGTCCTTCTTTTTTCCCACTACAGCATTGTACAGCTCCTCCATGAGAAAGAGAGAAGGCTTTGTGTACGAGTTTAGACTATACTTGCATATGTATCTATATATACATACATATATATACACACACACACATATACACCCTTGAGCGTAACCATTACGAGGAATATATATTTTTCTACGATCAATGTTAAGGACAGTTGCAACCGGTAAGACTGTCCAATCTTAGTGGTGCGTACATTTCATTAATGTGTATGGCAGTAAGCGCGTGAAATGCATGGACGATTAGGATTGAAAGCAATCCTAATTAATGGGACTAGACCATGTCTGAAAGTGCATGCACTGTGAGATCAAAGAACTTATTCTTTGTTCAAAGAAAAGCAAGGAAGGTATATTTTGCTCTCATCGTGGGCTGCTTTCTAATCAGTGATGAAGCATTTCTTTATTAAAGCTGCTTTTTAGGTAGTATGCTTAATTAATGTGTTTCGTCTGTGCTTTGTACAACTTTATTCATACAACTTGCATATGATGCTCCTGGACAATAATCTTGATTCTAATGTCTACTTCGTCCCTATTTGCTTGGCCAATTTGATCCATCTACTCCGGGGGTGACAAATTTTACTTAAATTTATGAATCCATCCAAATTCGATGAGTTTTGAGTGATTTATTTAAAATATGGATTAAATATGAGTTGAGTGAAAAAATCAATCCTTTAATTATATGGATAAAAAATTGGTTAAAAATGAATTTTTAAATGGGTAATCCATGGATTGAGTAATAATTGGCACTCTACTTCCATCTCTCACGATCTTATCTCACCCGCGCCCTCTCTCTCTCACTTATTCTCCCTCTCGATCTCCATGTTTCTTAAACACATATGGTGGTTGAATTTGCTGGTTGTTGATAGCAGCGAAAGTTGTGAATGGTAGAAATCGGTGATGCGAGAGGATTGTGGCAGTTAGGGGTGGCAAATTTTATCCAAACCCATGAATCTGCTCAATAGTTAATGAATTTTGAGTGATTCATTTAAAATATAAGTTAAATATGGGTTGGGTGAGAAAACCAATCCTTTATATAGGTAAAAAATGGGTTGAAAATGGGTAATGGATGAGTTGAGTAATAATTGGCACCTTACCTCCATCTCTCATGATCTCATCTCAACCGCTTCATATCTCTCTCTCTCTCTCTCCACATTCACATTTCTTAAACACATATGGTGATTGTGCTCGCTGATTGTTGATGGCGGTGGAAATTGTGGATGGCGGAACTCTGTGGCGTGAGGGGATTGTGATGGTGAAGGACCAGGGCTGGCTCAAGAGTCAAGACAATTAGATGCCTAAAGTAACTACTCCAAATGAGATTTTTTTTTTTAAAACAAATTTAATAAAAATATAAAAAATATATAGTTAATATTAAAATATATAATAAAACTCTAATAAATATAATATATATAAATTCTTTTAATGCTTTGTTTCATATATACAAATATATATTTTTGTAATATAAAATTATAATAATGTTTAACTATGAGAGATGTTTATGTTTAATAAAATTTTAATAATAGAGTTTTTATATAATCCAATAATTGAGTAATTCTAATAGAATTTATAAAATATAAATAAAGCAATACAAAAACTATGAAATAAAGCATTTTTAATAAAATTAAGTTTTTTTTCAGAGTTTTTATGGGTCCTTATTGATAAAATTAGATTTCTATTAAATATATACACACAAACATATATGTACACAAGCACACATACAATAAATGATGTTTCAAAAAATGAAGTCTTCTTCAAACCTGTATAAAAAAATTACTAAAGTTGATTATTGAACTTGATTCTTCATATTAATATTCTTTTAAAATTTGATTAAACTGTTACTTTAATTTACTTCTTGCCATTGTAAATAAAAATAAATTAATTAATATTTTTGTTATTTTTCAACTTAAAATACATCACTTAGATTTAACGTATCAAATATAAATATCACTTGCCAATGTTTGCTAGTCTAATGACATGAAATAAGCATTCTAAGAATAAGTAAAGACCATGAGTCAAAACTTGACCCACATGATTTTAAGGACTTAAGATTCATTTACATTTTAAAAAAATAATAAATTTTTTTTTTATTTTAAAAAGTTTAGACTTGATCGGGTATAAAATAAAATATATAATAAGAGAAGATCAAATATGGATTAATGAGTTGAATTTGCGTTAACTTGACTCATATTTTACCCGCCCATATTTGACCTATTAAATTTGAGTTTAATCTATATTTGACCCAACCCGTTTACAACTCATCCAAATTCGCTCACTTTGCGAGGCTTCTAGTCTATTATCACAAATTAACGGTGGGTCATGGCAATAAGCTGCTTATTCCATTATAATGTAGATATCTAGGTATGCAAAAAGGTCCATGGTCTGGGCCGGGTTATTGTAGGCTCCTGCCAAATTAGCGAGCCAGGCCAATCTCAAAAAATAAGGCCCTAGGCCTTAATTCTTAATACGGGCTTGTGGGTCAAAAAAAAAATTTTTATTTTAAAATTGTAATTAAGTCATAGATAATTACATAAATAAATAATTAACAAATAAAATGTTAATGTATAATGGATTAAAAAATTATAAAAGTTAGAACTGATTAATACATTTTTTTTATTGTGCAATTGACAAATGATTTAATAGTTTGAATGGAAAGTATGAATACAAGTATATGATATATAGGAGGAGCTAATATTCTCTAATATTTACATATATGGTAATGGTATGAAGTTTGAATTGAAATGTAAATAATGAAAATGTAAAGTGAAAGCAAGGAAATTAAATAGATATTAAATTCTCAAGTTGGAAGTAAATCAAATAATAATAAATAATGAGAATCATTTGAATTGAAAACTAGTAAATAATTATTTTATGTTTTAAAGGGTTGGGTTTATGATTTTTAAATGTTTAGACTTATGCAGGCCGAGTTTCGAGCCAGGCCTCAACCCAAAAAATCAAGTCCAAGTCTGAAATAGAGGTATCATGGGCTAAGGTTAGGCCAGGCTTGAGTTCGGGCTGGGCTGGACTAGGCCGGCAAAAAATTGGACCTAGTGTACCGGGCCTTTGGACCATTTTTACATCCCTACAAATATCATGAGTTCGAATTGAGAAAATAGTGTTTCACAAAATTAAAATACCTCTTTAAATTTTTTTTATATTCTTTCACTATTATCACAAACAAGATTGCAAATACAAAATTGAATTGGACAATTATAATTACTGAGTAATAGGAACGACTGAATTTAGGTATAATTTTCTTTTCTCTCATGTGTTTTTCTTAGTCACTAAACAAAATATATTCTACTCCTTTCTCTTTCTAAATGCCAATACACACACATTGTAATATATAAAAAAATGCTGCAAACTATTGTGTATCAAACTTTGTGTGAACAAGGAATAGAATTGAGTAAACTATTCAAGAGTTTTGCTCGCATCAGCCATGTTGCATCATCAAATCTTATTAACTTAGTTCTTAAGTTGAGCATTATAAGGAGTTTCTTCTGAGAAAACCTTCACATCTATAGATTTCTATAACACCACCTGACCACTTATGTCACATTTGGGTGGATGGAATCCGATTCTTTACAAGCAAAAAAGACATGGGACAAACAAAGAAAGATCAAAGAGCAATCTTATCTCACTACAACAAAATGGACTATTAGCGACGCTCACGAGCGTCGCTAATAGTCCAAATGAGCGTCGCTAAAGGTCTTTAGCGACGCACATACGTGCGTCGCTAAGGCGTCACAAAAAGTGGCGTCGCTAATACTATTCGCGACGCACAAACTGTTGGCGTCGCTAAAAGTGAATATTAGCGACGCCCATGGAGCGTCGCTAATAATTGGATCCATGCGTCGCCAATACTACCCAAGAACGTTTTGAGCGTCGCAAAAAAAATCACTTTTAGCGACGCCCCCTGTGCGTCGCTAAAAGTGATTATTAGCGACGCTCAGTTCGTGCGTCGCCAATAATGACTTTTAGCGACGCACAGGGGGCGTCGCTAAAAGTGATTTTTTTTGCGATTTTAAATTAAATTCAGACTTTTAGCGACGCTATGGTGTGCGTCGCTAAAAGTGTTTTTTTTTTTTTTTCTCCAACACTATCTGCTTTGTTTTAATATATTTTTCTTCCTGTTTAAACCTGTATCAATCATCCATCCTGATATACAATAAAATCCAAGCATTCTGAAATGATCAATATTTTGAAACAGAAAAATACATTCATATATATATATATATATATATATACATTAAACTAATTATGTACAATTGTAAATGTACCATTCATCACTAAATAGAAAAAATTAAAAATTGTGTCCAAAATGTTACTACAGATGTCCATGAAAATAAAAAATAAAAATAACAAGTTTTGATGCAAAACATAAAGACAGCGTCGCGACAACAATCTCCGATCAATCTGAAATAAAGATCAAACGTCATATATTAGAACAATTATTAAATATATATGAACATAGAATGTGAATAGTTTTTTGTTTTTTTGTTTTTTGCATGCATAAATAATAAGAACGACATAAAGTAGCATAAGTCTATTTTATCATTTGTGAGGTGTGTGAGGTGGTTTCGGTGCAGTTAGGCCGATATGCGGCATTTTGGTCTGTCAAAACCCCAAAATGGGTCTTTTTGAGGCTGAAACTTGCATAACTTTCAAACCGGGTATCGGAACCGAGTGTCGTAAGTTCGTGCAAGTCTATTTTATCATTTGTGAGGTGTGTGAGGTGGTTTCGGTGTAGTTAGGCCGATATGCGGCATTTTGGTCTGTCAAAACCCCAAAATGGGCCTTTTTGAGGCTGAAACTTGCATAAGTTTCAAACCGGGCATCGGAACCGAGTGTCGTAAGTTCGTGCAAGTCTATTTTATCATTTTTGAGGTGTGTGAGGTGGTTTCGGTGCAATTAGGCCGATATCCGGCATTTTGGTCTGTCAAAACCCCCAAATGGGCCTTTTTGAGGCTGAAACTTGCATAAGTTTCAAACCGGGCATCGGAACCGAGTGTCGGAAGTTCGTGCAAGTCTATTTTATCATTTGTGAGGTGTGTGAGGTGGTTTCGGTGCAGTTAGGCCGATATCCAGTATTTTGGTGTGTCAAAACCCCCAAATGGGCCTTTTTGAGGCTGAAACTTGCATAAGTTTCAAACCAGGCATCGGAACCGAGTGTCGTAAGTTCGTGCAAGTCTATTTTATCATTTTTGAGGTGTGTGAGGTGGTTTCGGTGCAGTTAGGCCGATATCCGGCATTTTGGTCTGTCAAAACCCCAAAATGGGCATTTTTTAGGCTGAAACTTGCATACGTTTCAAACCGGGCATCGGAACCGAGTTCCGTAAGTTCGTGCAAGTCTATTTTATCATTTGTGAGGTGTGTGAGGTGGTTTCAGTGCAATTAGGCCGATATCCGACATTTTGGTCTGTCAAAACCCCAAAATGGGCCTTTTTGAGGCTGAAACTTGCATAAGTTTCAAACCGGGCATCGGAACCGAGTGTCGGAAGTTCATGCAAGTCTATTTTATCATTTGTGAGGTGTGTGAGGTGGTTTCGGTGAAATTAGGCCGATATCCGGCATTTTGGTCTATCAAAACCCCCAAATGGGCCTTTTTGAGGCTGAAACTTGCATAAGTTTCAAACCAGGCATCGGAACCGAGTGTCGGAAGTTCGTGCAAGTCTATTTTATCATTTGTGAGGTGTGTGAGGTGGTTTCGGTGCAGTTAGGCCGATATCCAGTATTTTGGTCTGTCAAAACCCCCAAATGGGCCTTTTTTAGGCTGAAACTTGCATAAGTTTCAAACCAGGCATCGGAACCGAGTGTCGTAAGTTCGTGCAAGTCTATTTTATCATTTTTGAGGTGTGTGAGGTGGTTTCGGTGCAGTTAGGCCGATATCCGGCATTTTGGTCTGTCAAAACCCCAAAATGGGCATTTTTTAGGCTGAAACTTGCATAAGTTTCAAACCGGGCATCGGAACCGAGTTCCGTAAGTTCGTACAAGTCTATTTTATCATTTGTGAGGTGTGTGAGGTGGTTTCAGTGCAATTAGGCCGATATCCGACATTTTGGTCTGTCAAACCCCCAAAATGGGCCTTTTTGAGGCTGAAACTTGCATAAGTTTCAAACCAGGCATCGGAACCGAGTGTGGTAAGTTCGTGCAAGTCTATTTTATCATTTTTGAGGTGTGTGAGGTGGTTTCGGTGCAGTTAGGCCGATATCCGGCATTTTGGTCTGTCAAAACCCCAAAATGGGCATTTTTTAGGCTGAAACTTGCATAAGTTTCAAACCGGGCATCGGAACCGAGTTCCGTAAGTTCGTGCAAGTCTATTTTATCATTTGTGAGGTGTGTGAGGTGGTTTCAGTGCAATTAGGCCGATATCCGACATTTTGGTCTGTCAAAACCCCAAAATGGGCCTTTTTGAGGCTGAAACTTGCATAAGTTTCAAACCGGGCATCGGAACCGAGTGTCGGAAGTTCGTGCAAGTCTATTTTATCATTTGTGAGGTGTGTGAGGTGGTTTCGGTGAAATTAGGCCGATATCCGGCATTTTGGTCTCTCAAAACCCCCAAATGGGCCTTTTTGAGGCTGAAACTTGCATAAGTTTCAAACCGGGCATCGGAACCGAGTGTCGGAAGTTCGTGCAAGTCTATTTTATCATTTGTGAGGTGTGTGAGGTGGTTTCGGTGCAGTTAGGCCGATATCCAGTATTTTGGTGTGTCAAAACCCCCAAATGGGCCTTTTTGAGGCTGAAACTTGCATAAGTTTCAAACCAGGCATCGGAACCGAGTGTGGTAAGTTCGTGCAAGTCTATTTTATCATTTTTGAGGTGTGTGAGGTGGTTTCGGTGCAGTTAGGCCGATATCCGGCATTTTGGTCTGTCAAAACCCCCAAATGGGCCTTTTTGAGGCTGAAACTTGCGTAAGTTTCAAACCGGGCATCGGAACCGAGTGTCGTAAGTTCGTGCAAGTCTATTTTATCATTTGTGAGGTGTGTGAGTTGGTTTCGGTGCAATTAGGCCGATATCCGGCATTTTGGTCTGTCAAAACCCCCAAATGGGCCTTTTTGAGGCTGAAACTTGCATAAGTTTCAAACCGGGCATCGGAACCGAGTTCCGTAAGTTCGTGCAACTCTATTTTATCATTTGTGAGGTGTGTGAGGTGGTTTCGGTGTAGTTAGGCCGATATCCGGCATTTTGGTCTGTCAAAACCCCCAAATGGGCCTTTTTGAGGCTGAAACTTGCGTAAGTTTCAAACCGGGCATCGGAACCGAGTGTCGTAAGTTCGTGCAAGTCTATTTTATCATTTTTGAGGTGTGTGAGTTGGTTTCGGTGCAATTAGGCCGATATCCGGCATTTTGGTCTGTCAAAACCCCCAAATGGGCCTTTTTGAGGCTGAAACTTGCATAAGTTTCAAACCGGGCATCGGAACCGAGTTCCGTAAGTTCGTGCAAGTCTATTTTATCATTTTTGAGGTATGTGATGTGACTTCGGTGCATTTTCTATAAATAATAAATCCACAAAAGTATATAATTTTAAAAACTTACCAAGGTTGTGAAGAGTCACGCTGTTGGCTTATCATCGTTTGCAAAAGAGTCTGTATCTCGGCATATCGCTCCTCGAGGCTATCTAGTCTCTGGCGCAGCATTACATTCTCTTGTTGAACTGCCGCCGTAGCTGAGTGTGCCCTAGCATCACTCTCAAAGGACGATGTCGTCGGCGCCATCCCAGTCCCTAAGCCACGCACATAGCCACGCCTCTTGCCCAGAACAGTCTCCCGTATCTGGTCGTCGGTCGGCGGATCCTGACCCTCTGGTGTCGGCTGATCACGCAGCCGGACCATCTCCTCCTATAAAAACATAAATACATGTTACTACTTTTATAACTTTAGATTAATATTAAATTAGTAATACTGTAGCAAGTTACATAAAAACTTACATAAAGCCGCTGTGCTTCAGGCCCAGCCCAACCCTTATTGGGGTTGTAGTGCGTCCTGTGCCACAAATCAATGGGGCTGGGTGGTGCACCGGTGTCCTGGTCTCGCTGGAGCAAATAAATAGTAGCTTATGAAGAGTGATTTCATGAATAGATTATACAATAAGAACTTGATATAACTTACCATATCATGCCTATACTGTACAAAAGAACGTGATCCACCACAGTGGGTCACCTTCTGCTTGCTTCTACTCTCGCTATTCTTCCTACTTAGTTCCTACACTTGGCCAAAAGAAAGAAGGTTAGTATAAATGATACTGATTTAAACCAGACAACAAAAGTAATTTGAACAATTTTTACCTGGAATGTATCACTTGCGAACCGGTCGCACAGTAACATCCAATCCTCCACCGTCACCCCCCTGTAGGGTCTGTCACGGGGCTCTCTACCGGCTGCCGCCTCCGCCTCGTAGTGCATGTGCAGACGGTGTCGATAGTCCCTGAAACGGACTCCCAGGTAACGATCCACAGCCCTCGCTACGTGAGGTAGGTGGAGATCGACGTCAAACTTCTCCTGTAAAGCATGTCATTGTCAAAACATTATGGCATTAGAAATGTTAAAATTTAGTTCAACACAATAATAAAAGACATACCAGGATCTGCGCATGAATAGCGTGTAGATCCTCCTGAGTGACCTGACTCCAGTCAGTAATATGGAGTGGGGCGCGTAGTCGGGAAATGATGCCGACCTCTGTAATGAACTGCTGTGCCCACCCACCAACGGGCTTCAGCAAGCCCTCAGGTATCTCAATCCGGAGTCGCGCACCCCCTGCTGCCTCCATCTGTATCTGCAAACTCTGATTCTTCGACCTACCACGCCCTCGTCTAGCACTGGTGGTGGCCGAAGCTTTAGAAACAATAAAATAGAAACAATTAGTACCATATTTATATAAGCATTAATACAAAATGGAACTATCCATACCATCAATGTCAGGATCAGTCGATCCTCCAGTGGAAGGGGAAGGGGTCGATGGGTCCACCGGGGCTGCGCGTCTACGTGATCCTGGTCCAACCATATCTAAAACAAAAGTTTAAAAGTAAATTCCATTACATCATAAAAATTAAAATCCATTACAGCATAAAATTGAATATCCATTACACTTGATCTTACCACATGTAACACCTATTACAATTACTCATCTGAGTTTGTATCATCATCTGAACTTGAATTTTCTTCAGTCTCGGTACAATACTCTAACAATGTATCATCATCAAAATCACTTTCCTCGTCATCATCATCATTAATGAACGTTGCATCCCTCGGATCTAATTGTGTGGTATTGGTGACGTCGGAAGCTACGACATGAATTGGTTCTACATCAGTTCTATTCAACCGATACGAACTAACATCTTCCTGATCATGCCGCACAACACCATCGTGTGCAGTTTGAGAGACTTCTTGTAGTGCCTCCTCAATCCTCTCCAACTCTTCATCTCCCTCGCCAACTTCTAGGACATCATAAACATTTCTAGTTTTTATTTTTTGGACAACATACCAATCACCTCTTATTTTTGTGTCCTTCAAATAGAAAACTTGTTTTGCAACTGATGCCAAAACATACGGATCATCTTTAAATGCCGTACGTGACGTATTAACACTTATGAAGTGCTTATCAATCTGCATTCCAGTCTTCTTATTAGTTACATCCCACCAATCACATTTAAAAATATATACAGAATGACCGTAACAATAATGCAACTGTATGATGTCTTTTAAAACACCATAGTACTCTACAGTTTGTCCTCCGTCACCATCTCCTTCAACAAGGACCCCGCTATTCTGTGTTCGTCGGATGACCTCACGTTCCCTCGTGTGAAATCGAACACCATCAACAATTAAACCGGTGTAGCGGGATATTCTTTGATCAGGACCACATGCCAAGGAATATAATTGATCGTACGCCTCAGGAGATTGTTGGTGGCGTAATAGTTTCATCTATTAATTCAGTACAAGTACAAAATTATCACTACACAAATGCATTAACTAATACAATTACAATTAATTGAAACATATTCTTACGTGATCTCCGAACCACTTTGGAAACAAATTTTTCTGTCTTTGCTCCAGATCAGAACTTGATACATGTTCTCTCTGAAGCTCGAGCGTATGCTCACTGCATAAGATGAAATATGTTATATGTAACTTACATTTGTCTATTAACGTAGTATTGCAATGATTTCGATAAACTTACTTAAAATATGGCAATGTCTCCTCGCAGTTGTTGAGCACGGTGTAGTGGGCTCTTTCCAAGTCTTGAGGATGACACCATTCATATATACGGGCACCTATTGGGCGCACAGTCTGATTAAACACCGCAAGGCCAGTTCGTTGTTGCCCTGGACATGTATCAGCATTTCGCTCTTGACGATTAAACCTTGTCTCAATATCTTCAAGATGCATAGAGCAGAAGGTGAGACATTCAGCATCAATGTAAGCCTCAGCAATTGACCCTTCCGGTCGTGCTCTGTTACGCACATATTGCTTCAATGTGTGCAAATATCTGTTTTGATAATTAAATGAGTTATAGATTAAAATAGTTAGGATGGATAGATAACACAATTGACAAAAGTAAATGAACCTTTCTATTGGATACATCCAACGGTATTGGACAGGTCCGCCAATTTTTGCCTCATGAGGCAAATGCACCGCTAAGTGGACCATGATATCGAAGAAAGCTGGAGGGAAAATCTGTTCCAACTTGCAGAGGATCACGACAACATCCCTTTCGAGCTTGTCAAGTACTTGCACATTCAACGTCTTCGCACATAATTCTCTAAAGAAGCAACCCAACTCAGTTATTGTAGTCGAAATGTGATCGGTGAGATACCCACGTAGTGCAACCGGAAGAAGTCGTTGTAAAAGGACATGGCAGTCATGGCTCTTCAATCCGGATATTTTCCCATCTATAACATTTACACACCGAGATATATTCGATGCGTATCCATCTGGGAACTTCACCGATTTAAACCACTCGCAAATCCTCATTCTCTCTGCGGATGATAACGTATACTGTGCAGGAGGCACGATATATTTATCACCACTACGTATTAAGTGCAGCTCTTTCCTTATTCCCAGCTCCTGCAAGTCCAACCGGGCTTTAACACTATCTTTTGTCTTCCCTTCAATGTTCATTACAGTTCCCAGCACATTATCACATATGTTTTTCTCGATGTGCATCACATCCAAATTGTGCTTCAACTTAATAGTCTCCCAGTACGACAAATCAAAAAATATGCTCTTCTTCGTCCAATTTAAGTCCACATCAGTACGCTTCCTCTTCTTACTACCCGGTATCTTCCCAAACCTCACTGGTTGGATGACTGCCAATTGCGCTAACACGTCTTTGCCATACAACAATGGAGGTGGCAATCTGCGCTCAATTTGTCCATCAAATAGATGCTTCTGCCGATTTCGCCAGCCATGCGATGGCGGTAGAAAACGACGATGGGCCATGTAACATATTTTCCTCCCATTTGACAAATGTAGGGAACATGCATCCTTATTGCAAACTGGACATGCCAGATACCCCTTAGTGCTCCATCCAGACAAGTTACCGTATGCTGGAAAGTCATTTATGGTCCAAAGTAACGCGGCATGCAATTGAAATGTCTCATTCTTAGAGACGTCGTATGCCTCCACTCCCACCTCCCACAATTCCTTCAACTCGTCCACTAAAGGACGCAAGTACACATCAATTTCATTACCAGGAGACTTCGGCCCTGGAATAAGCAACGACATGTAGATAAATGGTTCTTTCATGCATTTCCACGGTGGCAAGTTATACGGCACAAGCAACACCGGCCACATGCTGTAGGCATTACTCATGTCACCGAACGGGTTGAAACCGTCGCTAGCCAACCCAAGTCGTACATTACGCGGCTCATTTGCAAACCATTCGTGATTTGTATCAAACTCAGCCCAAGCTTGTGAATCTGCCGGATGCCTACATACATTTTCCTCAGCAACACGCTTCTCCTTATGCCACCGCATATCTTCTGCCGTCTTCTGAGACATGTACAACCTTTGTAGCCTCGGTTTTAAGGGAAAATATCTAAGCACCTTGTGCGGAATTGTCTTCTTTTTTCCTTCATTCAGCTTGTACCTAGGTTCGTGGCACACCGTACACTCCTTCAATTGTTCAGTCTCCTTCCAAAATAACATGCAATCGTTTTTGCAAGCATGTATGGGAATATACCCGAGGCCCAAATCTCTTAATATTCTCTTCGCCTCGTAATATGAGTTCGGAAGGGTCTCCCCAGTAGGAAGCACTGCTTTAATCAATTCAATGGCCATAGTAACTGATTTGTTACTCCAACGGTTGATGGTCTTAAGATGAAGGAGTTTCACGAGAAAGTCCAGTTTGGAAAACTTATCACAACCCGGGTATAACGGCTGCCTTGCTTCCCTCAACAACGACTCAAACGCGGTCGATGGTCCCGTGTCACTCTTGTGACTACTCGCCCCAGTTGTAGCCCCCTGCAAGTCTGCCAGCATTTGTGGCAATCCTTCGTAACCAACCCCAACATTATCACCAAAATCAACATCGTCGTCTTCTTCTTCATCATCAAATACCACTCGTACGTCACGGCGTTCCCCGTGAAATTCCCAACACGTATACCGCTTGTCCATCCCGTGTTCGAGTAGGTGCTCTTTGACCTCATCTATGTGCATATAATCCCTATTATTGCACCTCCTACATGGACATCTTATCCTATTTCTCCCATCTGCAGATGCACGAGCAAACTCAATAAAATCTTTGATCCCCTTCACATACCCTGGCAAATGCCTGCCCCTCAAGTCCATCCAACTCTTATCCATTTTTGTCTACCTAATACAAGTCAAAAATGATAATCGTTATAAATATGAAACATGAATCCTATCACCTCCAACTTCTCTCTAAAGGGTAAGGTGGTCCTATCCCATTCGTGAATGCACAATCTACATTGCAATAAGCAGCAATCAAATGCTTGATTCCACTCCGACAAAATTTCGGCAGCATCTCCCCAGGGTTCTCCAAGTATACGAGATAGACGTTAACACGCCTAAATATATACCCAGAGAACAATAGGAGACCGTGCTGAAATTTTATTATAGTGAAATATTCAAGCATATGCGCTATTGATTGCAATGCAGATTTATGCATTCCCGAACTGTCCTCTCTGGACAATTCAAGAATCGATTTTCATACACACAAGCCCAATCGCGAATAAATTTCGCGACAAGATTCACATGTGATGAAAATGACTCCCGAACGGGGCTAGGCTTACATGAATGCAATTAAAAAATTCATTAGTATAAGTGCAAACTCTGATTGTCAAACAGAGTTTTGCTTTAAAAAACATTAACAATAGCATTCAAAATGCCAATACAAAACATATTGAATTTCGTTGATAACAAGTAAAAGCACCTAGCTTTCAATTTTTATCTATTAATTAAGGTCATTCATCAAGAATTACTTACTTCGCACCTGACAACAACAACTTAACCAACAAAAGCAAATCAATTGCTACCTAAAACCAAACCACTAACTGAGTTAATAGCTCAGGTGTATCTAGTTGATATCTCAATCAATAGGACTGAAGAACTCTTATTACTTGGCAGCTAAAACAAAATAAAAATAAAAATTAATGGATTAGACACAATCAACTAGTAAATAGCTAGATGTACTTACCAATAGACACTTGGAACACTGAAAGCACAGTTTCATAATCAAACTAGCTAATGGTCCAACAGTTTAAATAAAGATTACATATATATGCAATACGTAAACTCATGTGGACATGTAGCCTCCAACTAAACTACTGGGACTAATGGTCCGAAAATCATTGATTATAAACTTGTATAGCTTATATTTGTCCTTATGAGAAATATGTAAAATTTTCTAACCTGCACCAAATGATTCATGATTGATAATGTTGTTATATTTTTTACAAAACAATGTCTTCGTAACAATGGCTTTTGCTATGTCCTAGACCCAGTATGAAGAGTAGTTAAGAAACTTGGCGTTATGATTTCTTTTGCTGTTATAGAAAAAATGTAAGCGTAAACAGCTGTCCTTTTAAAACTTATTATTAATAAGATCAAATTATTTGCACTTAATCGATTATTATGACTTGTGAGTAATTACAAGTATATCAGAATAAATAAAATTTAGCTCTAAATTAAGTAATAGAATTTTGTTCTACTCTAGATACTTATATTAATTATAATATGTTCCGTATACAATATACATATATTCTTTAATTTTTTTTTTTAGTTAAAATTAAATAATTACATGATATTAGTGCAATTATATATCTATATATATATATGTCATATTAAGGATGTGATAATATATGAATAGGAGAGGCTAGAATCGAAGCCAAGTACTATCCCATGAAATTTAACCGGTGCAACTAAAAAAAATAAAAAAATCAGAAAACACACTTCCTATTTAATGGAGCTATTGTAATAGACATGCTATTTAATGGGCTTCCTCTTGTCGATATTTTTAAGGTAAATTATACTTATTTTTATTAAATTTTTTAATAATTACATATATTATCTCTCTAATTTTTAAAATTATATTATACTTTTTGTCAAAGTTGTTGAACTAATGGAAAAAACAAAATAAGTAAATTGATTGAATATTTACTTTCTTTCCCAATATAATATTTTGACTTTCTTTCTCATCTTAATATTCTCTCTCTAACAAATAGCAATCTCACTGTATTGGGATTACACATACATACATACATACATACAGAGACGCACAAACACATACACATTTAATTTTATTTTTGGGAGAATCTTTTACTAAATGGTAGTGAGTTTTTTAGTTTATTTAATCCGACGTAGATAATTTTAATTTATTTATCAACTTTATCTAATTTTTTAAATCGCATATTTAATATGTGGTTTTAAACTAATAACGATTTTGGATGACTTGTACAAATTAACAAAAATTTGAGATAATTTCAAAAATTTTATTAATTTAAATATATAATTTTGTTAAAAAATTATTTTTAGAATTATATTTTAAAAATTAAAATGAAAATTTACATATATTAAATTAAATCAAACTCAAATAAGTTGAGTTTGGTAAAAAAATTCTAATTAGAGGATTCATGGAGCATTGAAAACAGGCCATTAACTGAAAAAGGGGTCACTCTAAATTATTTTGACAGAACCGATTAATGGTAAACCCACCAATCATCTTAATTTAGGCCAGTGCTGTCACCTAATGAAATCAATGCCTAAGTCGGAACATAAAGGCTTGCATGGGATGTAAAATAGTAGTTTAATGATTATTAGTATAACACAGTAAGTTGAAATCATATACTGATTAGACACTTGAAATAATTAGAATAAATTATATCATTTGTTATCATTAGTTAATTTATAATTAGGACTAAATTTATTTAATTAAATAGCATTACTGAAAATAATTTCTAATGTTATTCTATCTTCCAACTCACATCATATATATGATATTTTAATTAGTAGATAATTTAAAATTAAAAATAAAATGATCAAGATTAATAAAAACTAAATATTTATACCATTTAATAATTAAAATATCTTATTTTATATATGTTCGAGTTATAATAATACTATCCTACTCAAAAAAATAAAAAAAAAAATACCATTTTTCACATAGTTAGAACATTATAGCCCATGCCAAGTTGTGGGTACAGTCTCGAACTAAGCAGCATTGAAAAACTAAGATTCAAGAATACAATGTTACAAAAATTATAAAATACAACATCTCATCTCATCAATATACACCGGAAAGGGGATATGCATACAGTCTCCACCCAAATCTCTATCCAGGCATGAAATTTTCACCCAGAAACATGCCTAACACAGAAATTGCTATAAAAATCACCCACTAATCAATTATTCCCTGTGGCAGTGGGAAAAATATTATACCCCCAACAAACATGGTTCACTACTTGATTATAATTTGCAATTTGATCATTGCAGCCATATATACCTCAGTTTTCAAACCTATGGATTTTTTGTTTATTATTTTTCTTATTTTCTCGTCATACGTTTATAAAAAAAATTATGAAGTTAGTTTTTAGAGCATAATTGTGGTTTTTTTTAATGAGTATCTCTTGGTTGAATTACTTTAAAATAAATGATAGCCATTCTAAAGAAGTTCAATAGTTTTTTTTTTAATCAGTAAATAAGTTCAATAGCATTTGTAAATAGTATACATCACTCTAATTTGAAGGGAAACAAACTCTAGCAACTCCATGACAAAGCCATATCAAAACAACAACAAGACCACTTCCGGTAAGAAAGAGCCAAACAATAGACTTGAACAGATAAATTATTATGACCTATTAAAACATGGCTGAATTGGTAGAAAAAAAAAATAAATGTAATAGTTTTTTGATTTTCAAAACAATGTTATTGTTGTATGAAAAATGAGTCAAAGGATTATTTTTCTAGCTTGCAAAATCAATCGTTAGAAAACACTTATATACCAATATTATGGCTCCATTAATCATTTCAATAAAATCATAGAAATTGAAATGTTGTAGGTTTTATGTATATTTCTTCAAAATATTAAAATCATAGAAATTGTCACATTGCGTGACTGATTGATACAATAATAATTTATCGTGTTATGAGCTCTTGGCTAAAAACAAAAGGGTTATATTAATTTCCCCCTTAGTGCTCTCAATGTCTTCATGTCACACTTGACATCTTCAACATTACACCACTAAATTCCCGTCCCATTTCTTGGTGGTCAGTGACAGTACCATGACGAATCAATGGACAATCCCAATTTTTATTTTTATTTTTTGAGAGTTATTATAAGATATTTATTTTGGAAAGAATTTCTACACAATTATACAAAATTTAATATTAAAATAAAATATTCACATATTTTCAAGGTTGATATTTTTTATTCTTGCAAAAAATAGATATTGTATGTTATAAATCTAATGGTTGGATTGGACCTTTTTGCAGTGCTTGTCATGCACGTCAAATATCAGTACATATTATAAATTAGTGTTAGATTCACGAACTTACATTTTTATTAATTAAGTATTAAAAATATTAATTTAAATGTGATCCTGATGAGACAACTGTAAATCTTTGATTAACTTAATTTTTTTTTTAACTCAATAAGATTTAGATAACTTTTTTACATGCAATGATAAAATGTCGATAGATAAGTTTTAATTTTATCAAAGGTTTGAAATTGGTTATTTTCATACTCGGAGAGTAACCTTCACTAACTTATATCTGTTACTTATGTGTGTGTGTGTGTGTGTATATATATATATATATTATTATAAATATATGAAGGTTTCATGGTTACCTACTTAATTTCTTATGTTTATTATTTTGTAAAAGAAATGGTTTAGTGAACATTATTTTTTCACTATATAGGGATTAGAGAAGGAGTTCCCTACTCCATTATAAAAGTAATACCTCGATGGATACATTAGTATGTGATATATGGAATATATGATAAATTATTTTTTTTAATTTTTTTTATTAATTCAAAAAAATATATGAATTTTACTAATCTAATATTTGAAACATTTTGATATTATTTGTGTATTATTATACACAAATGACATTTGTAAAACACATATTAATAATGTTGTAATGCTTTAAACATTCTGTGTGAAATTAACATTCTCAAAAAATATTGTATGGTATGAAGCATTCACCCTCATCAACGGCACAAATTGTTATATATATGTAATTTTTTTTTAAATGCGAATATTATAATTGGCTCAAGTATAAAATCAATAAAGCAATGATTTTAAAAATAATTATTAATTGATCTCAAGAGTCAGATTTATAATCATGTCTGTAACAATATACGGTTTAATTACAAAAATATATATATATATATATATATTTTATGTCTTTATATGTTGATCTAAATTGAAAATATAAGACTAATAAAAGTTTAATTACCAAAAAAAAATTGTATTTTATATACATATGATCAAATCCAATCTAATCAGATAACAAACAAATTCATATTTAAATTAAAAATAGAATCTAATTCAATAATTTTTTTTAACAGACAAGATTAAAATTATTCAGAGATTCCATGTCTTTACACTCATAAATAGAACCATCAGGTCTTAATATATTTTCTAATAATATTGTATTATTTATCTTATGTTTTATTTTAAAAATTATATTATATTAACCTGAGTGTTATTCCGGTGATACATGTACTTACTTTTCACACAATTTTATATCTAAAAATAAAAAAATAAATTGTGTGTCTGCATCCAAAAAGTTTCCTTTCCCCTCACCCATTATCAAGATTTTTACTTTCAATTTTAGAGAAGCCAAATACACAGAATAAATAATAGAAGAAGGTAACAATCCGAAATTGTCAAATAAGGTTAACAATCCGAAATCCAAAAAAAAAAATTTAGACAAGCCAAAGACACCGAATAAACATGCTAGAAGATTAACAACAGTGTTCAGATTTTAACATATTAAACAAACAAGCATGCATTCAGATATAAGGTTATAAAGATAATCATCCACTGGTACCCAAAAAAATAATAAAAGAAGGTAACAATCCGAAATCGTGAAACCAAATAAGGGAATCTAAATCCAAAGACAAGGCATACCTACTTGAGAGACAGCACAATTTTGATGTTTTCCCCCTTGTCAATCGATGTGTCCGATGCAAGAGATAGCCTCCAATGGATCAAAAGCAAAGAGACCGAGAGAGAGAGATAGTCGTCGATCAAAAACACAGAGCAAGAATGAGAGAGAGAGAGAGAGAGAGAGAAAACAGGGGGCGGCGCGAAGTTTTATAAGACTTATTAGCGACGCCCACGTGAGTGTCGCTAATAAGTCAATGTCCGTCGCTAATGCCCCAACGAAACGACATCGTTCCTCTTTCACCACTATTCGCGACGCTCGAATGAACGTCGCTAAAAGGTTTTGATTATTAGCGACGCACATAGGCGTCGCTAATACTTGAATGTGCGTCGCCAATAGGTTGCCGCCAACTTTTTTTGCGCGGGAACCAATTTTGTTGCCTTTTTTAGCGACGCACGCTTTGTGCGTCGCAAAAGGGCCCTTTTAGCGACGCTTTATGGGCGTCGCAAATACCGTGCGTCGCAAATACTCCAATTTTTTGTAGTGTCTTTGTGTCCGTGGACAACTTACTAAAAAATAAGGACTCGAATAAGCTCTATAAGCTATTCACAAATTTTGACATAGTCAGAGATGCCTTCATCCCAAGGAAAAGAAAGGCTCGAATAGATTCAAAATTCGTTTTCATCAGATAGGGTTGTCTAGTGGCTGTAAGAATGGCAATCCAGAAAGCAAACGGATTATGGTAATGAAAAAATCCGCTCTGTGAAGAAGGCAGAATTCATAAAATACAAGAACCAACATCCAGCAAGGAACAATACTAGTTGGAAGATGGGGGAATACTTAAAACTAGAAGCCTATAACCCAATCAAGGACAATACTAAGTCTTTGTTTCTCCATTCCTCTGATCGATCATTCGTCGATGTTGTCAAATGGGAACAAAGGGTCTAGACTAAACACAAATAATTAGTATAAGAGAAATTAGAAACGACAGGTTATCTAGAAGAACTATACCCAATTGCACACCCTCACCTTGATGGACATACTTCACGAAGCTTTCATAGCTGAAGGCGTTCTAGGTGTACATATTCGTTCCTGCGGTGATAAGACTATTGTTATAAGCTTTTTATCACCAGAGGATATGAAGGCCCTCATTAAAGATGGTAAAGATTGGTTATCCAACTAGGTTGAAGAAATTCAAGAATGCTAGGATGAGATAGATTTCGAACCATCTAGATCGGTGTGGCTGAGCTGTTTTGGTGTCCCATTGAATCTATGGAGCACCGAGGCCTTCCTCAAGATTAGAAACATCTGGGGGAATATAATCTCCATTGCTACCTACAAGTAGGAATCTTTCACCAGCGGCAAAGTTCTTATCATCACAAAATGCTTTGAACCCCTCAACCAAGTGATAAAGTTGGAATGCAAGGGAAAACTATTCATTGTTAGGGTCTTTAAGGAACAAAGCATACATCCATATTTTATTCATAAACCCCACAATAACCATGTCGCCACTCCAATCATATCTCCGACCGTCTATAACGGCCCGATCCACAATGACATGATATTGTCCACTTTAGGCCTTCGACCAGCACTATTTTGTTCTTGGGCTTATGCCCAAAAGGCCTCATACCAATAGAGAGCAGCACCCTTACTTATGAATACCTTTCACTTTCCTCCCCAGGCGATGTGGGACAAGCTTCCCTCAGACTCCACCCCCCTACGCAAGATCGACATCCTCGTCAAGGGGCCAACCACGACTCGTAGGTCGACTGGGTTGCACACTTCCGACTGGGGACCAGCTCTGATACCAAGTTGTCACGCCCTGAATTTACAAAATCCAGGCAGTGATTGAAAATGAATTAAAAATAATTAATAAAATACGAGTAAATGGATTTAGTTGATTACAGATTAATTTTTTCATGTTTCCCAAACTTAATAATAAAAATTTGCTGACTAGACTCACCCAAGATGAATTCCAAATAGTAGTCAAATATCTCTCCAACTAATGGTTAAAAATAGTTTAAGTCATGTCCAAGCATGACCTTCAAGATAGCCCCAAAATGTCTCTAATGTGCCTTGAAATAATGGCCCAAAATGGCACCAAATATCCTAAAGCATAAACCAAGGATAGGTCAAAAATCTTACCTAAACTGGTCTAAGAAAGTGGCCAAACATGGCCTTGAATAATGATTAAAATATGTCCCATTAAGGTGCCCAACATGACTTGTTATAATGGCTAAAAGTGGCCTAAAAGGGACTCCAAAAGGTGGTGTCAAACATAGGAGGGAATGGCCTTAAAATGGCCTTGGAAGGCATGTCATGGCATGCCAATTGGTGCAGAAGTGAGGGGGCAGGCGCGGTAAACGGGTGGGCATGCGCTCTGGGGAGATGGCCAGGTGCGCAGGCACGTGCACTGGGGGAGAAAAGTGAAAGGTATTCATAAGTAAGGGTGCTGCTCTCCATTGGTATGAGGCCTTATGAGTGCAAGCCCAAGAACAAAATGGTGCGGGCCGAAGGTCCAAAGCGAACAATATCATGCCATTATGGCTCGGGCCGTTACAGATGCTATGAGCTCTAGGTTGTGAACACTTAAGGACTGTGGGGTGTTGTTAAACACAATGAGACCACGACGCGTGATTTGAATTTTTTGTAAACATTGTGTGTTGTGAAAGAACTTGTTAAGTGTATGTCATGACATATTATACCTATTGCTTGGGGTTAGAGATAAACCGGCTAGATCCACCACTGTATGATTCACCAAGTTGCGGTAAGGTGGTATCGGTAGTGTTACCACCAATTGTGTGTGAGTTTTGAATATCTTTCGAGAAGACTTACTTAGTTAAGTGTTGTATAATTTCGTTTAATCATGATACATGTTGTGTGCTTGTATCCGTTGGTATACTTGACTACTTGATGAAGTGAATAAAATGCCTAATAAAGTGATTTTGTGTATAATTACATAATATGCTTCATATGTTTATAGTTTAAATCGACTTTTGTGTTTTTGAATTACATTATGAGGACATGAATAGTTAATTGAAAACTTATATATACATGAAGTATATGTTGAGTATGTTCTTGTTTGGAATATGTATATAGATTGTTTTGGGTTCGTATACATGATTGTATTCTTAAGATCTATTCCTTCATGATTATATAGTGTATAATGGTCATGTTATGTATATATGAATGGTTGAATAATGAATGTTACCTATTATGGGCATATGATATAAAGTGTATATTCTAAGTTATAAACTCATATGGTTAGGATCACTTGTAATTGTATTATGAATATATTGAATTAGTATCAAGTTTTGAGTTACAAGTGTATGGACTGGCCAATCCATCACCTCGTAACAAAAGGAGCTGTGATCCATGAAGGGTTATCACCTTGCTATATACAAGAAAAAGGTAAAAGATACCTAGTAAGACAATTGAAGGCAGGAAGAAAGAGAAATTAACTAATGCGAACTTGCATGAGTATGTACCAAATACATGATGGAACCGTAATGCATATTTAATATATGCATGAATTTTTTTTATATATATCTATGGTATGATAAGTTTGTCATGGCTTGATTGGTTTATTATATGTGTTAAGTATAAGACTTTTGTTGACAAAAAGTGGAAACATATCATGTTTATATATATGTAAATATATATTTAGGTATAAATACCTAGGAATGAATGGATTATATGGTTCGATTACCACTTAGGTATCTCATAAGGATAAAGCATGTGAGTCTACTTGTAGTGAATGAAATGCATCTATTGCATGTTTTCTTTTCTTGATACACGTGATGAGAATATGGTGCTTAAGAGTATGGATTGCTAGAAATGTGTTAATGTGATGGCACGTATATTGCCTAGCTATTGTGTTGATAGAATATGTTAAATTTTTTGATGTGTAAGGCACATATAGTGCATATTTTGTTTTCATAACACCTATGGATTGGATACATGTGTGCTTGAATGGTTATATTACATTTTGGAGCATGATAATGCATGAAAAATGAAAGCTTAAAAAGATGAAGATGGAAAAATAAAAAAAAAAAAACTTTTACCAATATGTGGTATGAATGGAAAGGAATTATACTAAGATGAAATAGCTAAGATGAATAAGAAAAGGTAGAGACGAATATGCTTGGCATTACTTTGTATATGTGAGAATGTATATAAAGTATATCTAGGATATAGAGTAAAAGATTATAATCATTCTTTGATGCATTATATTGTTGAATTATTAGTAGATTGGAAAAAAAAAATTGATGAATTAGGTTGTTGAACTATTAGTAGATTGGGAAAAAATAATAATAATAATGATAATGATAAATAAAATAAATAAATAAAAATAAAGAAATGATCGTGTTGTTTGATATAGAGAATGAATTGTGAATGGCATGGTTAGGTCAAACTTATGGGGAATATGATTTTAAATTTTTTTTAACATATAATTGGGGATAAATTGGTTGTTTACTTTCTGGACGAGTATAGACTGTTATAGGGGGAGAATGACAATGTGTACTCTTAAGGGAGATAATTTTTATTTCACGGGGTATCCGTGGATCCTTCTAAAATTGACTATGTTATGAGTTCGGAAATGTTAGATCTCAGATTAATTGGGCTGGTTTGGATTACATGATTATCTGTGTGCTTGTTGCTTTAGTATGTACAATTGTACAGTGTGCTTATTTTCCTGATTTGCAAAGAGTATGTGATGTGCTTGATTATTGATCAACTGGCGGCTAGATGCTTATATCTATATAGTAAACCAAATGATTTATGAGATAGGCTATATGCTTAATTATCTATAAGATAAGTTATAAGTTTGGATATCCATAGGATTGGATGTGTACCTAGTTACCTATATGGTAAGTTGTATGCTTATTTATGTATATGTATATTCTTAGAATGGATTCTATACTTACGTGTCATGTGGTAGACTACGTGTTAGTTGTTGACTGTTGCTTGTTGATTTTATATATATATGCTAGGTTAGTACCCTTTCTCTCTGTTCCTCTTCAATGTTGCAGCCAAGGGGTTTAATATTAATTCTGTTTAACAGAGCTAGAAATATGGGGCTAATAAAAGGGGTCAAGGTGGGAAATAGAGGTGCAAAAATCAGCCATCTGCAATTTGCAGATGACACGTTAGTCTTCTGTGAAGTCAAAAAGTTCGAGGTCCTCAATATTAAGAGAATTCTAAGATTCTTCCCGGTCTGAAGATTAACTTTTAAAAAATTTCAATCTAGGACGTGGGTGTCCCCTTTGAGTTTGTTCGGGATGTTGCCCTTAAAGTACCGAGGTCTCCCTCTTGGTGTCAACCCTAGGCTTTAGAAAACATGGTCCCTAGTCATAGACAGTTTCAAAAGTAAGCTCTCTTTTTGGAAAAAAAGGTTCTTGTCCTTTGAGAGTCGTATAACTCTAATCAAATCAGTTCTTTAAAACCTCACAGTCTATTACATGTCTCTATTCAAACTCCCAGAATTGGTTGCAAAATCTATTGACAAGAGCCAAACCAACTTCTTATGGGGGGAGGGGGGCACAAATTCCAAAAAAAAGCTTCTTTTCATCAAATGGGCCAAGATTTCCTCGGGCATGGATATTGGTGGTTTGGGTATCAGGAATATAAGAGTTTTTAATGATTGTCTTCTTCTAAAATGGTGGTGGAGGTTCGCCTATAGGAATGATTCTTTATGGAAAAATATCTTGTGTAGCAAATACCTTTTTTTAGTCAACAATTGGTTACCGAAAGTCGACAGGATCTCTAGTCTCTCCAGATTATGGGCAGATATCTTGCTAGTTGTAAAAAGAAGGGCAACACTCCATCTAGATTTCACAGCAAATGTGTCCTTAAAAGTTGGGAATGGCGCTAACATTTCCTTCTAAAAGATCAATGGATTGGGAACTGCCCCTTGATGGTCTCTTTCCCTAGACTTTTCTCCATATTCTTTCTAAAATATGTTAGCTTGGCTGGTGTTGTGGCTCTAAAAATGAGCTCGGGTACTTGGTTTCTATGCTTCCGTAAGGCCTTGTTTGTCTAGGGAAGTGAAGAATTTCATGGGCTTATTAATCTCTTGAACAGTGCAGCCCCCTTGTCCAACTCTAGCCAGGATAGATTGGTGTGGAAAGCCAACAATTGTGGCCCTTTCACAGTCAACTCTTTATAACTCCGGTTCAACTCAACTCTTGGCCCTAAGGTAAATATCTGGAACTTCAATTGCATAACCCCTCCTCCTTAGAGTCCAGTTTTTAAGTTGGCTAGCGTGGAACAATAGAATAAACTTTGGAGAGCTACTTTTGAAACTCAATGTTCTCTCAGACGATCTTTCGTGCATATGTATTTTTTGTGGCTCTGAGATTGAGTCATCCATCCATTTGCTGCTGCATTGTCCTAAAGTTCGGAAGGTTTGGACTGAATGCATTGGCTGGTAGGGAATCCTTTGGGCTACTCCAAGTTCCATTAAAAGCTTTCTTGACTGGTGGAACGACTTAAAATTCAAAAAGCTTAAAAAAGCATATGGGAGCTAGGAAATTCCCTTTGCCATTTTGTGGGTGGTTTGGTCCACGAGAAATGACTGCCTTTTCAAAAAACTAGAGCCATGTTGGGAAAAGCTAAGGGAGTCGATAAAGTTAAAAATAACCTTCTGGGTAAAATTTAATTTGAATAGAATTGTCTACTCCATCAATGACTTGATCTCTAATGGCAACCATATCATGTTGGAAATATAATTTTGAATGTTTCTATAGTGCATAATTGTCTAGTTGCATATAGTTTGATACATGAATATGTTTAGGAACTTTAAGAGTTGTCTAGAAATTTCAAAGGTTGTTTGAGAATGCTAAAGGTTGTATTCAAATATCTATGTAATCATTGCCCTATATAAAGGACTATATGGGCTGCATATGTATGAGAATCAAGAGAACAAAAAAAAAGAGAGAGAAATAATATAGATACATTTGTGATAGACAAGAAGTTCTCAGGAAATTGGTACAGGAGCTTTGTACAGCCTATGGCTGTACATCTCCAAATATATGTTTAAGCAACTACACTTGGTATCAAAGCTCTTCTCAAAAATTTTAACATGGTATCAGAGCCGATTTCGAGTTAAACTGAGCGTGTGACAAAAAAAGTTGGTGAAGAACATTGGTCGCCGAAAAAAAAAGAAGAAGAACAAGGAAAGAGCTTCCTGAAAAAAACTTCAATGAAAATGAAAGGGTTAGAAAACGAGTCAAACCAAAATGAAAAAGAAGACTGAAAAGCTAGCAAGTGCTTTTCCGGTTAAAAGAAATAGCAAGACCATGAGTCGGCCAAAAAAAAAGATGAAGAAAAAAAAAGGAGGAAGAAGGGGGAATATCCCGAAGAAAATGAAAAGGGGCAGCAGCCATTTGAAAAAAAAAAAAATTGAATATTAAAATTCTGTTTTACGATTGTACTGAGAATCAAGACACCGGAAGATGGAACCAATCAACAACAATTGTAATGAAATTTTCAAGAAAAAAAATGGAGAGTTTATGCCAACAATGGAGAAGAATCAACGATGCCAACGAGATTGAAGATTGAAGATTGAAGATCAAAAGAAAAGAAAAATTCAAAATTAAGGGAGAGTGTTGGAAATATAATTTTGAATGTTTCTATAGTGCATAATTGTCTAGTTGCATATAGTTTGATACATGAATATGTTTAGGAACTTTAAGAGTTGTCTAGAAATTCCAAAGGTTGTTTAAGAATGCTAAAGGTTGTATTCAAATATCTATGTAATCCTTGCCCTATATAAAGGACTATATGGGCTGCATATGTATGAGAATCAAGAGAAAAAAAAGAGAGAGAAAAATAATATAGATATATTTGTGATAGACAGGAAGTTCTCAGGAAATTGGTACAGGAGCTCTGTACAACCTATGGCTGTACATCTCCAAATATATGTTTAAGCAACTACACTTGGTATCAAAGCTCTTCTCAAAAATTTTAACATATCATCCCTAGCAGTTGAAATCCTCTTAGGAACTATCAGTATTGGTGGTTAGTCCAGGTGGTTTCCTTGCTCATCTTCTCTCTGCTCAAAAGTTTTCTCTGTCGGGCAGCGCCTCTAGGGGTTCTTATTTGTCTTATGATTGGGTCAGGTTTTCTCCATTGCCCTATGAAGAGTCTTCTTCATTGATAAAAAAAAAAAATTAATCATACTTTATTGTTAATCAACCATGTCACAGTTATGATAGAATATATAGAAGTCCGATACATAATAATAAGGTGTACATATATATATATATATATATATATATATAAAGAGAATTGAAAACCATACAAGTAGGGATCACACAACATTCATGACTTAGACATGTTTTTAAGTTTATGCAAATAACACTTCGAAATCTGGAAACAGCAAATACTAGTACTCTTTTAGCAAATCTCCTTGGGCCTTGAACAAGATGAGTAAACTATGAAGAGATTCCATTCCATTTGGCCCTTTAGAAAAGGGAACATGTTCAAGGTTCAGAAGGGTATGAGGAAGTGGTGGCTTCAATTGAAGCGGGGCAACAGGGATTTGTAGTCCGAGAGAAAAAGTTCACTATTTTTTTTAGACGGTACTCGGTGAGAAATGAATATAAAGGCAAGTATGAGAATGTGAAGACGCATACAGGGAGAAGAGCAGTTGTGTTTAATGCATCTTTTGTCCACTGTTCCTTATTATGCATCACAAGGATGATAGTTGCTACAAATGCCAACATCATCATCGACACTGAGAAGATTAGACATGTAAATGAAGAAAACCAGAGAGAAGAAATGGAAAAGAGAAAAATACCAATTCATTACTCAAGGGGGAGAGTACATCTGTAGGGAATTTATAGAGAGAAGAATACAAAGAAACCATCCTAACAGAATTAGTTACAGCTGTTGCTAACATAACAAAATTAGTTAGGACAGCTGTTGCTAACAGAATGACAGAAAGAAACTACACTAGAATCTTCTCCTTCTTCTTTAACATCCCCCCTCAAGCTAATGGGGCAAGGCTGAACCATCAGCTTGCGAGCAAGGGACTGAAACCGAGCAGTAGGCAAAGGCTTTTTGAAAATATCAGCATATTGATCAGTAGAGCAAACAAACTGAATGTGAACAATGTTTTGCAAAACTTTCTCACAAATAAAATGGTAATCCACGTCAATATGTTTTGTTCGAGAATGAAACACCGGATTAGCAGCAAGGAAGATTGCACTTTTATTGTCACACCAAAGGGTAGGAACAAAGGGAATCTCAACAGAGATCTCATGGAGGAGAGTTTGGATCCAACACAATTCTGCAGTAGCTTGGGCTAAGGCATGGTATTCAGCTTCAGTGGAGGATCTAGCAACAGTGGGTTGCTTTTTGGCTGTCTATGACACAAGATTGGAACCCAAATACACACAAAGACCAGAAGTAGAACGCCTGTCCAAGAAATCTCCTGCCCAATCCTACTCATCCTCTTATTCCTAGCTTTCAACCTTCCACTTCTACTGATTTGTTTCCCTCCAACACTTCTGCTTCCTCTCCTATGGATATCTTTTCTTCTCCCTCATCTCCTCCTATCAATAATTCTTCATCTACTTTGCATCAGTCCTTATCTACTACACCAGCTGATCCTTTAGTTAAAGAACTAGGAGTAGCAGAGAAAGCACTAGAAGAGACATCTTGAGAACTGGTCATAGATGCAAAAGGAAAATTATATTCATGAAACTGAACATGTCTTGAAATATAGATACGGTTGGTTTGCAAATCCATGCACTTATATCCTTTAGCATGTGCATCATAACCAAGAAAACAACAAGGTTTGGACCTTGGTTCCGGTTTATAAGTGGTATACGATTTTAACCAAGGAAAACACAGACAACCAAAAGTTTTTAACAAGGAATAGTAAGGAGAAACATGAAAAATCTTTTCATAAGGAGAGATATTATGAAGAACAATGGTAGGTAGTCGATTAATGAGAAAGGCTGTAGTAGTAAGGGCTTCTACCCAATACTTAAAAGGCATAGAGGCAGTGTTAAGCAAGGTTCTAGTCATCTCTATTAAGTGCCTATGTTTTTTTTCAGCAATACCATTTTGTTGGAGAGTATGAGGACAAGTAAGTTGATGGTTAATCCCATTTTGCAGAACAATGGACTTCATATGATTGTTAACAAATTCTCCTCCTCCATCAGTTCTTATGGTTTTGATTGTAGTAGAAAATTGATTTTCCACTAGGATTTTGAATTGTTGAAAGATTCTTGGAGCATCAGATTTATACAGCAAGGGATAGACCCAACAAAATCTAAAAAAATCATCAACAAACACTAGATAATATCAAAATCCATTTATTGAAGTAATAGAAGAAGGTCCCCATACATTAATATGAACAAGTGCTAAAGGAACTGTGGATTCAGAAATAGAATTTGGAAATGGTAACCTATGACTTTTACTAACACTGCAACTTTCACAAGACAATTTATTATCAATTATAGAAACAGGAATATCGAGTTGGCCATGTTTGTGTTTGAGAGACTGATTAGAAGGATGACCAAGCCTTTTATGCCAAATAGGTACAATAGTATGAAAAGCCGAGCTAGCAGAGTGAGATTGAAGCTGGAATTGATGTGAATGATTTATAAGCATTGTATACTGGATATAGGCCATTTTTACTGCTCCCTCGAAGAAGAACTTGCATTGAGTTGATGTCCTGCACAACAAATTCAGAAGTAGAAAAAGATATAATGCAATTATTTTCTTGAGCAAATTTATGAACTGAAAGTAGATTTGTTGATATGTGAGGAACATATAGAATATCCTTCAAAAGAAACTGACTTGTAGGTGTAGGAAGTATACCATCTCCTCTATGCTGAATATTCAGATGTTTACCATTACCAACTGCTACCTTTTGAGCACCTGTGTAGTGCTCAAGTTGCTGTAAATTCTCCACATTGGAAGTGACATTGTGAGTTGCTCCAGAATCAAAGAACCACTAAGCATCTAGTGGATTTTCACTGGAAGCTATCAAAGCTTGAGTAGTCTGAGATCGAAATCCAAGATCAGTTCTATACCAACAGTGTTTTGCTGTATGGTGCGGCTTATTACAAATTTGACATCTCACTTCTTGAGAACCAAAATTTGAATTGTAACTCCATTGACCTCTGCTGTTATTACTTCGATTGAAATTAAAATTTCCTCTTCCTCTATTAAATCCTCTATTCTTTACATTTCCTCTGAAAGAACCTCTATTATGTTGGTAATTGCTTTGAGTACCAGAAAATTGTTCTTTCTAGGCAGAGAATGCTGTAGTAACTTCAACTTGAGAGTTCAACTCAAGTTCTTCCATTGAAATGTTGATCTCTTCACTAAGAAGGAGATTTGACAATTCTTCCACAGTGATTGATGCCTCTCTTACTCTAATGGCTGTTTTAAAAGACATATATTCTCTTGGGAGCCCTTTCAAGATAACAAGAACAATCTCTCCATCAGAAATCGTGTTGGATGTTGCTGCTAGTTTGTCTGTAATCTGCTTTACCTCATCAAGATAATTTTTCATAGGCTTTGCAGAATCTTTCTTCACTCGTTGTAGATCATTTCTGAGTTGCATGATGTGAGATCTTGATGCTGAATTCATTCTCTTCTCCAAGACATTCCATACTTCAAAAGGCATGTTTCAGATTAACAACATGAGGAAGCAAGGATGGATGAATTGTAGCATTTATGGCACTCCGAAGATGCCGATCTGCTCTTCTCCATTCTGTAAATCGTGGATTTGCAACTCGTTGTGCCGCATCACCAACAGTGACTTCAACCTGTTCAGATGGCATAGGAATTGAACCATCAACGTAGCCAAGAAGGTCATACACATCAAGTGCAGCGCTCATCTGTGCTTTCTAGGTGAGATTATTCGTTGAATCAAGCTTTATTGTAACAATTGAATTGAGATTAGAAATCAAAAACTGAAGGGGATCTAATGCCACAATGAAATTTGAACTGTATGACTGAGAAATTAGAAGAAGAAACAGAAATTTTAAGAGTTTAGAAGTTTAGAATCAATAGAGAGAGAGAGAGAGAGAGAGAAGCTAACTGACGCAGGTCGTGTAGCTCTGATACCATGAAGAAAACCAGAGAGAAGAAATGGAAAACAGAAAAATATCAATTCATTACTCAAGGGGGAGAGTACATCTATAGGGAATTTATAGATAGAAAAATACAAAGAAACCTTCCTAACAGAATTACATCTTAACAGAATTAGTTACAGCTATTGCTAAATTTTCTTCTTTTTTTTTTGATCAGCAAAGAGAAATAGATTATTGATGAAGAAGGGGAAGAAACTCCACAACAACAAAAAAACAGAGGAATTACAGAATTAGTTAGGACAACTGTTGCTAATAGAATGACAGAAAGAAACTACACTAGAATCTTCTCCTTCTTCTTTAACAGTAAATCCTAGCATTAGTTTTTGTGGAAGAGACTTCTTGAAGTCAATTAGTCGAAATGGAGAGGTGAGGATTGATAGAAATATAATTACGGATGTCAAAGAGAATGTAAGGGAAAGGACATCGGCAATGGTAAAAACAACAAAGAAAAGGTTTGCTGACAAGAATTGGGACACCAGTTTCTGCATCTGAACCTCCTGGGACAGTGTAGGCCGCAGCAAAAGCAACAGTGGCAATGAGAACAGCAATGATGGAGCTATTTTGTGCTGTATTCTTTAACCATTCCTCGGCCTTCCCACGAAGTGTTACATTTGTTTCAGCAAATAGTTTTTCAGCAGTCTCTTTATCATTGTTGATATACCTGAAAAAATGGGCTGAGCAGATGTTTTGTACTCGCTGCGCACACAATCACATCAAGGGCACTATTTCAGTAGCAATGCAAGCTTAAGTAAATGCAAAATCAATTCATTGTTGGTCCATTTAAAGCGTGAAAAAGTTCTAAGGCAGTTTGTATAGCTTTTGCTGCTTGTTTTACTGTCTTTAGTTTTTGTTGCTGCTCTAAGGCAGTTAATTTGTATATCTTTTTCTTCTAGTTGTTAAAAAAATTTATAATTACCAATAAAAAGAAAGAAAGACGATGAAATGGAACCATAGAAATGCATGTACCTCAAACAATTGCCACTCCCTTTGCAATTGGAGGGCAGGGCTTCGTGTGTCATCACTCTTACATTTTTTTGCCCTTTTTCCAGCCATATGTAGAATGGAGTTGGATTTTTTGTCACATTTTCGTACAAGTCTCTTCATTGGAATTTCCATTTTGTATACCATATCGAAGATCGCCATTTGGCGATGCTTGATTGCTATGTGTAAAATAGTTTGCCCTTTGTCATCAACATGCTCAATCGCCCTAGGGAACCTCTTAAGTATGTCCTCAACAATGCCCTCGCATCCATACTTGGTTGCCAACAATAATGGCGTTCTTTTATTATCCTCATTCTTCTGATCCTTTTTATTGTCTTTATGCAACGGCTCAGAAGAAGAGGAAGATTCTGTACCTATGCAGTTTTCTCCATTCTTCTTATCCTCTTCATTCAAGGGATCATCAGAGGAAGCTTCTCCACCTATGCGGTTTTCTCTAAGATCTTCAGTCTTCTTCCATGATGTATCTCTTTCTATTAACAACTTGGCAAGTTTCAAAGCTGAATAATATTTTTTATCTTCCTTCCGAATTGCTTCCCACCAGGGCAATCTCCAACAAGGTGAATCTTTTCAAGAAATCAAAGTCAGTAAGTTGTGCACAAAAGAAAAATAACATTAAAGTGGAACTACGGGTATATATATATATATATATATATTCTGCTTATTTTGAACCATCAAATTAACCAATGCAACTAGAATATGGGACCATGATGAAGTGGATGACAGTGATGCTAATGGCGCTGCTTTGAATAACAAGTGATGGTTATATATATATATATATATATATATATATATATATATATATATATATTACCCCCTGGTTTTGGTTATATATGTATATGTGTGTATACACACACATATACATATATTGTGCAGCAAGAATAGCAACGTGGAGTGTAGTCGTTTTAGTTTTACTATCATTAGTGCGGTGAAACTCATTAGCTTTGTCCACTGTGAACTGTTTAGTGACTTTTTCATCAAGAAACTCGAACATTTTAATTTGTCCAAAGTTGACTGCACAAAAAAGAGCTGTCTCATTATAGTTGTTTTTTTATACCCAACAACTCAGGTGCTTTTCGCAGCATCTCCTCTGCGGCGCCAACTAATTTGTCGGAAATTGCAACCTCGTGGAGAATAGTGTTTCCCCCATCATTTACTGCCCCGATTATGCTGTCTTCATTTTCTGGCAACGCCTTGACCAATTCAAGAACCAAGTCAGCTTGCTCAGTGTGCACGGCCATGTGGAGGACTGTGTCTTTCTGTATCGTTATTTTGTGCAATGGACCCTCTTCGGCCTTTCCGCAGAGTTCCATCACCCTGGACATATTATTTTCAATTACTAGAGCTTCAAACAGCTCATCTTCAATGGTTTTTTCTTTTTGGTGAGCCTCCATCAGAATGATTCAAAGAGAGAACCCAGAGAAGGCTTTGTACACGAGTTTAGACTATACTTGCATATGTATCCATAGATACATATATATAGACGCACCTACACCTTACTGTGGCAAAATGGGTGGATGTAAATGAGTTGGGATAGTAAATGGGTCAAATATGAGTTGGCTGAACTCAAATTCAATCCATTAATTTATATTTGACTCTTATTTGTGTTTTATTTTATAAAACAAATGCCTCTAATTTTTTTTATAAAACAAATTACTCTCGTAGTACAAAATATAAAAAAAAAATTGAAAGAAACAAAAAAAATTCAATATTTTTTAAAGAAAATTTCCAAATAATTGTTGTGCATACTAATCATTACTAGTGATCAACTTTTAGATGTAATATTAGACCAAGGTTTGGAGTGTTTTCATTTACAAAAGAGGAAAATAAAAAAATAATGTTTTTAGTGTTTTTAAACAGTTTAAAATTCTACAAATGGAGAGAAATAGAGACGCTTTAAATTTCTAGACCCTTTGAATCCTCATTCTTGGCCCAGATTGATTTTCACTGGATAAGCTAACCATGCAAAAACGATGTTGATGCAACTGTGGTTATTGGTTGCAGAGAATGTGTTGAATTTTCTTATATTGATAGCAGGGAATGGTCTTGCAGCTGAGAGAGGGAGGTCTTGCCACATTAGGATTAAAAGTTTTAAAAATTAAAATTATTGTGTTAAAATAATTTATAATCCATATTTTACGCACTTGAGTGATGAATTATTTCAACTGAATTCATTTGTTAAATTAATGAGTCACTCAAACCCAATAATCATTGGATAAGTTTGACCAGACTCATGAGTTTGAGTAAAATTTGTCATTCCTATTAATATATTCTTTAGCGTAATCACTACAGTGAATATTTTTTCTATGACCATTGTTAAAAGACAGTTGCAACGTGTAGGACAATCCAATTTCAACCTGCGTATATTTTATACCTGCATACAGCTGGGTTAGCTGGGTTGATCATATATGTCATGCATGAAATATAAGGATGGTTAGCTGGGTTGATCATATATAATTTGAAGTCTAAAATCCAAAAAAAAGAACCAATGTAAATAGAATTTTTTTAAATATTAATAATTCTTATTTAATATTAATATTATAAAACTCTGCTAATTATAGAAATGTTTTTAATACTTTGTTATATATATATAAATTATATTTATTTTTTCTAAAATAAATTTGTAATTGTTTTTTAATAAGAGAGGTATACATTGAATAAAAGGCTAATAATAGAGTCTTACATAAATTTGTTTAACTAAATAGATAGTAACAAAAAAAAATTAAAAAAATACAAATAAAGTTCTATTAATAGAATTAAAAAATTCCATGGAGTGTTTGTCGGGGTTTTTTTTTTCTTTTGTAGAGTTGGATTTTCATTAAACTTGAATTTTTAATTTGATTGTATTATAAATACAAAAATTTTGGTGTCTTTTTTTTTTAAAGTGTTATTATTTTATTAATTTTATGATAAAGTCGGGACTGATTATTAGGATTGAAGCATAATGACACTAGGCCATGTCTGAAGACTGTAAGTGCGTACATTGAAATCAAAGAATTTTATTCTTGCACTCTAATGGCACTTCAACCAAGTAAGGTCTATTTTGCTCAAAGAACAATGTTAGATCTAAAAACTTGTTCTTTGTAAGTGCGTGTACATTGAAATCAAAGAATTTTATTTTTGGACTGTGATGGCACTTCAACCAAGTAAGATCTATTTTGCTCAAACAATAATGTTAGATCTAAGAACTTATTCTTTGGTCATAGAAAACCAAGGTCTATTTTGCTCTCACGTGAGCTGCTTTTTAATTGGTGATGAGGAATTTCTTTATTAATTATTAAAGTGTTTTTCGTCTTGTGCTTAGAGCATTTTCAATTTCAAAAAAAAAAAAAAAAATTCAATGATTACTCAAATCTAAATTCAAATAAAATTTTATTGAGATTTAAATTCAAATAGTGTATTATTGTTCATAAATCTAAATTTAAATAGTTATTGAAAAATATAAGACTCAAATTCTAACTTAAATTTGTATAAAAATTTGAATCACTACTATGTTATTAGTACAAAGTCATTCATACAGCTAGCGTATAAATACATATATATATATATATATATATATATATGTGAGGTTCTTGACGATATATAATCTTGATTCTAAATTGTACTGCCTTCCTATTGGCTTGGCCAGTTTGATTTGTCTATTTTATTATCACATATTGAGTGGGAGCCTTGGCATATGTTCCAATTTCAGCCCTGTAGAGAAGAATTTTAAAGTGTAACTCCCAGGCCAACAAGAATCAGATAAAAGAGTGGCTTCTCTTTAGGCCGATAATCGTTAAAAAAAAAATTGTAATTGTTTTTTATTGAGAGCGGTATATATTGAATAAAAGCGTAATAATAAAGTTTTTACATATTTTTTTTAACTAAATAGATAGTAATAAAAAATTAAAATAACATGAATAAAACTTTATTAATAAAATTAAAAAAATTCATGGAATGTTTACATTCCCATATTATTATTTTTGTTTTCCCACATTATTCTTAGTCATTAAACAAAATATATTCTATTCCTTTCTCTTTCTAAATCCGAATATATATCATATGTGAACAAGGAATAGAATTGAGTGTTAAACTTACAAAATAAGCAACTTGTTGTATTCTTCTCTATTCAAATTTCTTTAAGAAGTTCTTGTCCTGTTAAGAATATAATTATTTAATTACATTCGGTGAGATACGAAAATAAATAAGAAATGAATCTAAATTCACATGCATCATTTTATAATAGGATTATATCCACAGTTGCTGTAGTTTTACTATGATATGAAAGAATTACAAGTTATAGTACAAAAGAAATGCGGGTCCTTAATTATAAATACATAATATTAGGATAACAAAAAAATAATATAAAATACTAAAAATGTTTTCAGAAAAATTAGATTTGCGATTGAGAAGCCAGTATCCAGTACTTATCAAGATTCACGCTACTTATCAAGATTCACGCTATCCAACATGTCTAAAATAGATTTTTGTAGAGTTCTTTATTTGATTTTTTTTATAAACTTTTTACACTTGGGTTATAGAATTAGTTAAAACAAGTTTCAGCCGCCTAATAGGTAGGGATGGTAATTTGTCCCGCCCCGTCCTGAGCTTGTCCCATTTATATGTTAATTTTTTTATTTATTCTTATATACACTATATTTATCAATAAATAATACTATATAAAATTAATTTTAAGATTTTTTATATCACACTCATATTATTTTTTCTTGTATTATTTATTTTTATAATAGAAATTTAATTTATTTATCAAAATAAAAATTTTAACTTACTAACATATATATATATATATCGAAATTTGAGACAAGACATAGTAGAGTCAAAAAATATAAACGAAGTCAAGAATAAGAAATATAAACATAATCAAAATTAGAGAACAACCATTCCGTCCCGAAGCCGTCCATTGCCATTCTTACTAATAGGCCACCAGCCATAACATGTATCCAAGTTCAGTTTTTTGGGCCGGGCCTATTTTACAACCACTGTTACAGCCTTAATTCACAATCTATGGGTTGGAAGCTACAAGGTATTAGAACCTATTCTTTTGGACTTTAGAAAATAAGGACTTTTAGGTCTGGATCACATCTTTGCACTTCCTTCCCACCTGCTTCCCACAAGGCCAGTTAAGCCCAAGAGTACAAGTTCTTCTAATAATTTATCCGGATGTGCGAGAAATTAGTTGGTGCCACGGTAACTTTACATCATCACCAAATATGGTAGGATTGTTCCTCTCAAATTTTAAAATTTCTGGTCATATTTAATAGAGGATTTTTTCATAAAATCAAGAGTGTCTAAAAATATGAGGGATAATTACATTACATCATATAATGACGTAAAGTGATCATCCCACTAAATAATTTTTTAAATGTACACAAGTTCGAGCTAAAATATAGAAAATTATGTCTAATTACAAGTAATTATTCGACCGTTCTACATCATCATCTGATGTAGTATGATTATGTTTCACAAATTCTAAAGTTTTTTCAAATCCATGATCTTCAAGAAAATTGCCCGATAAAATCATAAAATTTGCAGAATTTGTGAAAAAGTGTCTCACCAAATGTGATGATGATGATGTGGAATGACCATTACACTAAATGATAGCAGAAGATATTATGAGTTGGCTAGTGCATGCACCTAAAAAGCTAATATAAGTGGAGAAATATCATTTTTCCTAAATTTATATCTCAAAAGATATGGCACTAATGTGATAGAATCACATTAATTACATGATTCAAGTATTATCAGTAATTCAATATCATTCACATTAATTACAGGATTAAAATATTATCAATAATCTAATATCATGTTAATGTCACATCACTTGTAATAAAATTTTGGATGTGATTTGGAAAAGTATCGTACAAAACTGGGTTGTAAGTTTTCTTGTATGTCTCTTTACCTTCTTGTCTCGCAATACGATCTTCATTTTCGAGAAACCTGAAAATTAAAGCACCCAAATTTGTTGTAATTTTAGGCTTAATCTACATCAGAACAATTGAGAAGATGTGATATAAATTAATCAAATATACAATAAACATGGAGTAACTTCACCAAATTTATTACTTTTCTGGAGAATGAATTGAAAGGGAAGTATCATACCAGAGTTGATAAAACACTTCAACTATCTTCTACCCCTGCTTTTGAACTCTGATGCATTGCATGAAAGATGATGAAGACAGTCATCCATTTACGGTCGTGTTCAGCAATTAAAATATGATTCTCTACAATAAAAAGGGCCAATTCTATATATATATATTTGGTAGTAAAACATTGAATAAAACCCATTAATAATTCTCCTTGTCATATATCATTGGCTAGAACTGGAGGCACCATAAGAGAGAGACTAGGCTTTATGGAGGAGTTTTGACTATCCAAATCCAAATCGATTACATCTAGTGCACTTGAAAAAATCCAAATCGATTACACCATATCCCATAATAACATAAGGTGAGCCACTTTCTTCTTATCAGAATAGTTAAGCTTTATTAAACGCAAATTAAAGTTGTTGGCCGTATGCTTAATGCAATGTTATGCCTGAAGCATATGATGCTTGAAAGATAATGTTGGTTGCCTTAACATAATCTTGATTCGGATGTCTGAACTCTTTGCCTTCAATTTAAGAAGCCAACTTGATTCAATTAATTGTTCTATATATTATTTGAGGGTGTGATCGAACAGTAAAAATATTAAAGGTAAAATTTAAGTGTCTCGAATTTAAATTTCTTCCGCACCATTCTTTGATAATTGGGACTCAAAAAATAGACCTAATTGTCTTAGAAATATTTATAAAAAAAAAAAAAAAAAGAAAGATTATAGCCTGCCAATCAAAATTGTAATTAAGACTGATCATGACGGAGATAATACAAATAATTATGCAAAATGGTAATTAAGACTGATCATGACAGAGATAAATAAGGAATCATTACGCAAAGAATATTTAAACAGAATGGAAGTATATTGAGGGAAAACATTTGGCATATAAAAAGTCTTCCACATGTAAAACATGATGTTTGAGCAGAAAAGGCGTTCCAAATTTTTATCATTATACAATATTTCTCCACTTGTTTTTTTTTTTATAAACATTTTCTATGAGTATCTTAAACACCTTGAGGATGACAGATTTGAGTACATAATAAAATCCTTTCTTAATCTGTATCACTTTATTTATGCAAATTTTTTACATGATTCCTTTTTCATTTTTTTCCTAGGTAAATCAATCCAATAAAAAGTACCCAAATGGAGGTAAACCCATGAACACACAAATAAACATGAGGAAACCTACCCCATGTTGAAGATTGAAAACCATGTCACTTGAAGCAACCTTCTTCGCATGAACTATATTGTGTTATTTCAGGACTATAATTAATTGAGTCATTCAGTTAAAGGGTTGATAAAATATATCAAAATTATTATAAAATTCACTCTCAAATATATTAATCTTACAAGTCTTTTTATTTTTTTTTTTGACTAAAATACTCATCTTCTAACTGAATTATCATGAATACGAGAGACTTTTTCAAGAAAGTTTTACAAATTTTAAAATTCAATAATTTATAAATTCTAGATTTGTTTTTAATAAAGTTTATATATTTGAATTTTAAAAATCAAAATCTATAAAACAATATACATATTGCATATGAAATTTTGAAAGAAAAAAAAATTATTTTTCAAACAGTAAAAATTCACTATCCTCGAAGAAAAGAAGGTAAAGTTTTATCGTCTTGAAGATTGTAAAATTTTTCTGTCATAAGAAAATAGAGAAAATTCTCAGTTATTACTTGTTTTATTCAACCTTTGAACCACATTTTGGATGGTCAAAGAAACTGATAATATAGTCAAAAAATTAGTATTTCAATTACAGTGATTGAAATTTCACTAGCTCTAAAAACAATAAAATTTGACTATCTTGCTACCTCCTCAAGTCCATTTCCAATACCACCTCGAAGCTCCATCTATACATATACATAGATACATCTGCACGTGCATACATATTATAATATATAGAGATATATATATATATATATGTATTTATATCATGTTCTTGTTCTTATTTTTCTTGTAGGTATTGTCTGTTAATGCTTAATTGATTGCTTTTTGTTAAAAAAGAGTCCATAGAATCCCACCCCATCGTTAATAGGTGATGCTTTGAACAAAGGCCCTTTCCAGCAGGTGTAATCCCACCCCAAATGACTAAAATTATAAGGAAATTTTAATATTCTTTTGGACAAATTAAATTGCTTGACCATTGCTATATTTAGTGATGGATTTTAAGTTGAAGCAAAAGTAAAAGTATCTATATTAGCCAAGGCTTAGTGAATCATGTTAAAATCTGGAGAGCAAGGATAATTAAATATATCTATATATATCTATATGAAATTTTTCATAATTTTCCTAAGATGCAAGGAATTTTACAAAATTTTGGGATCATAGCAGCCCCTTCCCCTACTTATATCTGCCCAATTCCTATATTGTAGCCAATACAATCTGTGAGTGTGCTAAAAGTTGTGTGATTTTAGTCCACAATTCCAACAAAATAAAAGTTGAATACATGAAAAAATGTACATATAATATAAAGAAAGTTGAAAAATGCATTACTCAACACCTACTAAATACATATATAGTCTATATGCAGAAAACACTTCGAAATCCAGAAATAGTAGAACAATAGTAATCTTTTAGCAGATCTCCTTGGGCCTTTAACAATTCCTGAAAAGATTAGCAAACTATGATGAGATTCCATTTGTCCCTTTAGATGAGGGACCATGTTGTTTAAGGTTCAAGCGTGGAGGGAATTGGAATTGGGGATTCGCGAGATTTGAAAAAACTGTTGAAAAACGGAGAGAAAACAGTCACTATTTTGTTTATCGAGTACTTAAAAGTTCTCAAGAGAGATGAATAGAGAGGCAAGTATGAGAATGCGAAGACACATACAGGGAGGAAAGCAGCTGTGTATAAAGCAATTTTTGTCCACTGCCCCTTATTATGTATGACAAGAATGATAGTTGCTGCAAATGCCAACATCATCATTGACACAGAGAAGATTAGACATGTAAATCCCAGCATTAGTTTTTGTGGAAGAGATTGTTTGAAGTCAATAAGTCGAAATGGAGAAGTAAGGATTGATAGAAATATAATTACTGATGTCAAAGCAAATGTAAGGGAAAGGACATCAGTAATGGTAAAAACAACAAAGAAAGTTTGGTTGAGAAGAATTGGAACACCAGTATTCTGATTTGAACCTCCTGGGACAGTGTAGGCTGCAGCAAATGCAACGGTGGCAATTAGGACAGCAACAATGGAACTATTTTCCGATGTACGCTTTAACCATTCTTCTGCATTCTTACGAAGATCCTTATTCTTTTTCTCAAATATCTCTTCCGCAGTCTTCCCCTTTTTATTGATGTGCCTAAAGAAATGGGCTGAGCAAATGTTCTGTATTCGCTGCGCACACAATCACATCAAAAGCATTGTTAATTTCAGTAGCAACACAAGCTTAAATCCAACATTATAGAGATACAAGCTTAATTTCAGTATATGTTGGGGCATTTTAATTAAAAATCAATATAAAAATAGTTTTATAGACTTGTCCAAACATCAATACATGTTTCTAAAATAGTTTTTGCAGAGTTAATTGAAAAAACTTGTGTTAAAAAGTGTGTGCTTGTGAAGATTAAGAAATGCAAGCACCTCAAACAAGTGCCACTCCCCTTGCAATTGGAGAGCAGGGCTTCGCATGTCGTCAGTCTTACAATGTTTTGCCTTGAATCCAACCATATGAAGAATGGAGTTGTAATCATCGTCACATTTTCGTACAAGCCTCTTCATTGAAATTTTGATGCCCTCCACCATATTGAAGATCTCTATTTGGCGATACTTGATTGCTATATGTAAAATAGTACGCCCTTTGTCATCAACATGCTCAACTGCCTGCGGGTAACGTTCAATAATTTCTTTAACAATTTCCACGCATCCATACTCAGTCGCCAACAATAACGGTGTTGGGACTTTGGGCTTTTTTATGCTTTCATTGGGTTTCTCTCCATTTCCATTCCCCTCCTTTTCATGTAGGTCGGTATCAGAAGAGGAGGAATCTTCTCCACCTTCGCGTCCATCTACAAGCTGATCAGTATCCTTCCATGATGTATCCATTTCTATTAACAACCTCGCTAGTTTCAAAGCTGAATCATATCTTGTCACGTCCTTTTGAACTGCTTCCCACAAGGGTAATCTCAAACCTGATGAATCGTTTCAAGAAATCAGTTGTGTAAATTTATTGTTTTTTGGGGATAAATTGAAAGGGAATAGCATACAAGAGTTGATAAAACGCTTCAAGCATTTTCTACGCCTGCTTTTGAATGCTGATGCATTGCATGAAAGATGATGAAGAGCAGTCATCCCTTTATCATCTTGTTCCCCAATTAAAAAAGGATAATTTTCAGCAATATAGAGCGCCAAGTCTGTTTAAATTTCATAGTAAGAGATTGAATTAAATCCAAAAAGTAAAAAATAATAACAACAATAATATATATATATATATATATATATATGCTGATAGGTTGGATTGAAGATTATATACTTACCAAAATGAGCAGCGAGAATGGATACATGGAGTATAGTGCTTTTATCATTCTTCCGGTAGAAGGTGTCACGATGTTCAGCGGAGAACTTTTTATTGACTTCTCCATCAAGAAACTTGAACATCTCAATTTTCCCATAGCGGGCGGCACGAAAAAGAGCAGTCTCTTGAAATTCATTGGATATCTCTAACAAATCAGGTGCTTTAAGCAGCATCTCCTCCGCGGCACGGACTAATTTGTTGGAACTGGCTGCCTCATGAAGAATGGTGTTTCCAACTTTATTTTTATGGGCCATCTTCCTGAGTTGATCTTGGGGAATCTTTTTGAGCAAATCCACTACAAAGTCAGCTTCCTCAGTGTACGTGGCCATATGAAGGACTGTGTCGTCGTGTATGGATATTACGTGCAATGGACCCTCTGGAAATTGTCTGCAGAGTTCAATCACCTTCTCCTTCTCTTCATTCATTACAGCTTTGGACAGCTCCCTGTCAAAATTTGCTGGAAGCTGTGGAAGCGCCATAAGAGGACACTAGGCTTTCTGCAGGAGTTCGGACTATATTTGTGTGTCTATATATGTATATGTGTGTGTGTATATATATATATATATATGTAGAACTTATATTTTACTAGCTAGGCTTTATGGAGGAGTTGGGACTATATTTATGTGGATGTGTTTATATATGTATATGTATATGTATATGTGTGTGTGTGTATATATATGTAGAAGTAATATTTTGCTGTTTCTAGGTTCCTGCGCCCTTAAGCTTCTATAGTTATCTATATTTAGTCAAAGAACTTGTTCTTTGTCGAATAGAAAACAAATTAATTTCTACTTTATTCTAATGTGAACTGCTCTTTAGCAGAGTACTGTTGAGGCATTTCTTACTTTTCAGGGTACTTATGCCTAATTAGAGGCACTTCTTTCTTCTGAGAGTACTTATGCTTTATTAAAAGCAAATTAAAGTTGTTTGGTCTATTTTTAATGCAATTCTAATTATGCTTAAAGGATATGATGCTTGAAAGATAATGTTAGTTGCCTTATCTTAGCTTTCTGCTGTGAAAATTTGGATTTAAAGAAGAAATGGTAGAGACTGATCATGCCACAGATAAAAACAAAATCATCATACAGAGAATATTTAAACATTGTGGAAGCATTACATATCAACATGTAGTCCACCTATTAATTATTGGTTCGACTGTAATGTACCGGACCAATAAATAAATTTTGAACTTAGGAGCCATTGCTCCCTAAAATTTTTAGAAATTTGACTATTGTATTGTAACTTTGCTAAAAGAAATTTAAAAACTAAGAATTGGTTCTCAAAATTTGTTAAATTTCTAACATATATATTTTGACAAGTCTTAACTATAATTTCTGGATCCGCCATTGAATAAATATAAATGATAATCGTTGTAAAACGATGAATTATTCAATGAGACGATCACAACATGTCATTTTTCCAAAACATCAGAAATTGTAAAAAATTTGTAAGACAATATCACACATTAACTTAATGCGATAGTCTCACCGAATAATAACTTGTAAACGTATGACCATCAATATACAGAGTTAACTAATTTCTCTATATTGTTGCATCTATTAACTAGCTAGCATCCTGATGCATGTACCATTTCAGAATAAAATGCAAAGTCACTGCTTTTACTTGTGTGAATACATATCAATTCATTGTTATCATTATTCTGTATGTAACTGGTTTTTATTGTAAGAGCTTGTTAAAACAAGTGTCTTAGTAGCAACAAGGAAAAGAACTAATCACCAAACTTTAGAAGAAAAAAAGAAGAAGCAACAATCATCTTTTTGTCACCATTTATAGCAAGCTTTTGTTCAAAATACAACCTTCGGTAGAATGATTAGCACCACAATCCATGCCAGATTTTTTTTTTTTTCCCCGGAAAGGTAGATTTAGAAAAGGCAGGGAAAACCCCAAAAGACAAAAAAAAGAAAAAAAAACAGAACAAAAAAACAACAGCCAAGGGACAGAACCAAGGCACATCATCAAGCAATATTCCAACTATTACCAAGAGTCAAATTGAAATCAGGAGGAGAAAATTTGGAGTCGAGGCTGATTACAACAGGTAGAACGTAGCATATGGTACTGGACAAGTGTCAGAATGGAAAGCGATCACCAAACCTTTTCCATTTGAAAAGAGAATAAAGAAAAAGGTGGTTACGAATCAGTCGTTTTAGAGCAATAGGAAACTCTAAACTCAATTATTTAGGTAAGTGTTTTAACAACAATCTGTTTTTTTTTATATATATATATATATATATATATATATATATAATGTACATATGTTTTTAACTTCTTTTATTTTTTAATTAAAATTAAATAGTCATAACTACATGCATGATACATTTCGGTTACGATGTATGTAATTATGGGAAAATTTTTCTTACCTAATTTAAAGTCTTTTTTTCATAATATTTTCTTATTTTCATCATATTTAGATTGTGGTTAATACCTTTTTAATTTATTATTAAAATAATGTGAACAAAATTTTTAAAATAAATTGAAAGACACTAATTTTCATTACTGTTGATCATGACTATTTTATTTCTAAGAAAAAACATTAGTTAGTCCTTTCGCGCTTCCCTCTTTTTTCTACAAACTCTAACTCCTCTCTCTCTCTCTCTTTCTCTCTCTCTCTCTCTCTCTCTCTCTCTCTTATGATCAAATTTTTATAATAAGATACTCTAACTCATTTTTCAGCAAAATATTAATTTTTGCACATCTACTTATAAATCTCACCACAATGAGATGATACAATTAAAATTGATACTAATAAATACTTTCTTCAATAGTTGATTTATGTAATGAATGCTCACTTAGTAAAGATTGACCAAGTATAGACTCTAACACTATGTTTGGATGGAAGAAATTGAAAAGAAAGAGAAGGGAAGGAGAAAGAAAGGGAGTTTATATCATGTTTGTTTTAAAAACTAGGAAGAAAAGGGAGGGAGAGCTTAACCCTCGTTTAAGCAATTTTGTTATCCCTCCAAAAATAGGAGGAAATAGAGGGAAAGGAAACAAGAATTTAATGAATTTTTAATAATACCAATATTACCCTTAAAATTGTAAAAGTCAAAATAAAAATGACACCTCTATCCTAGAAATCCAAATACACATTGTTTCTTTTTTTTTTTTCTTTTTTTTTTTTTTCTATACACAACTTTGCTCGTGCAATAAACAGCCATGCAATAATCAGTCATTAAACTTTATTAAGACATATTCCTGCAATAGGTTGGAACACACTTTAGCTAAAGTTAAATTATTAATTATTAGTATGCTTAATTTAAAAAGGTATAATAGTAAAATAATATAAAATTATTTCATTTACTTTCTTTCCTTTATCATTCCCAAATAAGATGAAAGATTATATTAGTCATTCCTCTCATTTTCTTTCATTAGTTATCCAAACATAAAGGATGGATTAGCCTCTCCTCTCATTTCCTTTCCTTTCCGTCATAACTAATACTCTCCTCTCTTTTCTTTTCCCTCTTACTTATCTAAACGAACTGTAAATATTTATGATGAGTAAAATTTTAGATTTAAGTTTTGCAATGAATGAGATTTAAAGTCAAGATGAGATGTAGAAGTCAAATTATGTAAGCTGATAGTAATACATATTGTAATAAACTTCTATTTATAGATTTTTGAAAGATATATCGTTATATTCAAAACATAATCATTCTCCTCTTTTTGATCTGTTCAAAATTTGAAATTTCAATTGCTAGATCAATAGAAGTAATTGATTGATTTCATCAATCAATTTGCTGGATCAAGTTAACTAAGCAACTGAGATTTAAGGTTCATCTTATTCAAAACAATCAGTGATTGATCCTTAAAATATTTGATTTTGTTGAAGGAAATTGTCAGATACTCGCGATTTAATTAGCGAATGCATTACATGCGTATGTGATCATGCGTGAAATTGACGCATGAATACACACATCAATCAAATCTAAATGTCTATACTCGTGACTAACGCTAGTATTCCTCTGTTGATTAATGCCCTTTAAGACCATATGGGCATGGATCCTTGTGTAAGCGGTTTACCGCCGCCAAAGGTTCTGGAAAGGCTGGGTTCTTTATCCTCAACTTGTAGCCCTTATAAGGATTGGTGCATGTGTGAGTCGCATTGTATATATGCATGTGCATCGCGGTTGCGTTGCATTGACATACATCATTAATGCATTACATACATATATTCTGTTATTGTATGATTCAAATCTTACAATTAGTGATGAATGAGTGGTTATGAAACTAGATGTATGCCGTATGTGGAATAAAAGTTGAAAACCATAGTTACATCATTCTAATATAGAATAAAAGTTCAATGCACAATAGCAAAGTGTATATATATATAGAGAATTGAAAACCATACAGGCAGACATCACTAAACATAGTTACTTAGACATATTTAATCAAAAGGGCATGATGATGAAGAACTTGTCGCTTAAGTTTAAGCGGGGCTTGAGGGAATTGCAGGTCGGGATTTACAAGATTTGAAGAAATTGTTGAACGGAGAGAAAATGGCTACTATTTTGTTTAGTGAGTACTTCAAAGTTCTCAAGAGAGATGAATAGAGAGGTAAGTATGAAAATGCAAAGACACATACAGGGAGGAAGGCAGCTGTGTACAAGGCAACTTTCGTCCACTCCCCCTTATTATGTATTACAAGGATGATAGTTGCTGCAAATGCTAACATCATCATTGACACTGAGAAGATTAAACATGTAAATCCTAGCATTAGTTTCTGTGGAAGAGACTGCTTGAAGTCAATTAGCCGAAATGGAGATGTGAGTATTGATAAAAATATAATTACGGACGTCAAAGCAAATGTCAAGGAAAGGACATCGGTAATGGTAAAAATGATAAAGAAAGTTTGGTTGAGAAGAATTGGAGCACCAGTATTCTGATCTGAACCTCCTGGGACAGTGTAAGCCGCAGCAAAGGCAACAGTGGCAATAAGGACAGCAACAATGGAGCTATTTTCGGCTGTACGCTTTAACCATTCTTTGGCCTCCCTACGAAGCTTGTTATTCTTGTTAGCAAATACTTGTTCAGCAGTCCTCCCGTTTATGTTGATGTGCCTGAAGAAATGGACCGAGCAAATGTTTTGTACTCGCTGCGCACACAATCATGTAAAATGCATTGTCTCGGTTGTAATTAAGCTTAAATCCAAAATAAATTCATTGGTGCATGGTCCTTTTTACACCTATAGTAAAGCATGAAAAAGTGCTACAAGCTTTTGGAGTTGATACTTAAATTTAATGGAAGCTTAGAAATGAAATGGATGTACCTCAAACAAGAGCCACTCCTCTTGCAGTTGGAGGGCAGGACTTCGCGTGTCATCTATCCAACCACTTTTGGCCTTTAATCCAACCATATGAAGAATAGAGTTGTTTTTCTTGTCACATTTTCGTACAAGCCTCTTCATTGAAATTATCTTTTCCTCCATCATATCGAGGATCTCTAATTGGCGATACTTGATTGCTAGATGTAAAATAGTACGCCCTTTGTCATCAACATGTTCAACTGCTTGAGGGTATATTTTAAGTATTTCTCTAACAATCTCTATACTTCCATGCTTAGTCGCCAACAATAATGGCGTGTAGTTTTTGTTACTTTCACTGGATTTCTCTTTGTGAGAGGGATCAGAAGACGAGGAAGCTTCTCCACCTATGCGGTCTTCAACAAGATCTCCAGTATCCTTCCATGATGTATCTTTTTCTATTAATAACTTGGCAAGTTTCAAAGCTGAATCATATCTTTTCACTTCCTTCCGAACTGCTTCCCACCAGGGAAATCTCCAAATGGATGAATCTTTTCAAGAAAATCCAAGTCAGTAAGTTGTCTACATGTTATATATAAATATATATATATATATATATATAATGAGTTGTACCTGAAACCAAATATAAGTGGAACTAGGTTGTAAACTTTCCTATATGTCTATTTTACCTTCTTTTCCTGAAGTAGTATCTTTAGTTGAGAGACCTGAAAAGCACCCAGTTTCGTTAGATATATTATATATAATCAATATATACAAGAAAAAAAAATAGAGTAGTTAGAAAAAAATTATGATAACTCTGGAGCAAGAATTGAAAATGAAGTATTGTCATACAAGAGTTTATGAAACGCATCGCGGTTCTTCCACCTCTGCTTTTGAATGTCGTTTCATCGCGTGAAAGATGTTGAAGAGCAATCATTCCTTGGCGGTCTCGTTCCCCGATTAAAAATTGATAATTATCAGCAATGAAATAGGCCAAATCTGTTTATGTTTCAAAGTAAAATATTGACTAAAGTCCCAATAACAAATAATAATAAAAGAATTAGCACACGGCTTACAAGTTACAAGTTAAAGGATATCAAATTTTTTATATGAATATGAGGGGGAGTAAATACGTTTGCATTGAATATAAATAATTTTATTTCATAAATAAGTCGATAAATTTAATTATACAATTAATATACATATCGTATTTGAGTTTTAGTTGCATGATATATATATATATATATATATATGTTGGATTGAATATGATATTAGCCAATTAAGGACTCACCAAAATGTGCAGCAATAGTGGCGACGTGAAGCATATTAGTTTTATCCTCCTTTCGGTAGAATTTCTCTTGAGCTTCCTCACCTGTAAAATTCTTTTTGATTTCTCCATCAAGAAACTTGAACATGGTACTTTTGCCATAGCGTACTGCACGAAAAAGAGCAGTCTCGTAATACTCGTTTTGTTTGGACAACAATGAAGGTGCCAACTCTGCTGCTCTGCTCAGCATCTCCCTTGCGGCTTCGACTAATTTGTTGGAAGTTGCTGCTTCGTGGAGAATAGTGTTCCCAACATTATTTACTGCTTTGACCATCTCGCTCAGGCGATCGTCCGGCAACGCATCAATCAAATGGTGTACTAAGTCAGCTTGCTCAGTGTATGCCGCCATATGGAGGACTGTGTCTTTGTGAATGGTTATTATGCTTAATGGACCCTCTGGACATTTTCGGCAGAGTTCTATCACCTTGTTCTCGTTTCCTTCCATTACAGCATTGTAGAGCTCCGTACAATTAGCAGAAAGTGCCATGAGAAAGTGAGAAGGCTTTTTGCACTAGTTTAGACTATATTTGCATATGAATCTATATATACGAGTGTGTGTGTGTGTATATAATATATATATAGATACATAAATGCTTGAGCGTAAAGGTTACGAGGAATATTTTTCCATGAGCAATGCTCAAAACAATCGCGATTGTTCAATTTCAACCATGTGTGCATTTCTTGCGCCCGAGTGGCCATCAAATGTGAAATACATGCATGGTCAGGATTTGATAGTTAAGTCGGTAAAAACGGTCCAAAGCAACTCTAATAACACTGGTTACGTCTACAACTGCATGCACTAAGGATGACAAAGTACCTCACCCTATCCTGCCCCACCCGGTCACTCTCCTAATGAGATGAGTTTGGAAAAATAAGGTGAGAATTGCATAAGATATTGAAGTCCGATATGGGTTTGGGGTGGAGATGAATTTGAGTAGTCTTGTCCAATTATGCTTACATATTTAAATTACATAAATATTTTTAAATATTCTTATGTTTCTTTTAATTAATACTCCTATACAGACACAGATCTAAATAAGTGTAAATATATAAGATTTGTATATAAATTATGTATACATAATTTGTGTGTATATATATATATGTATGTATATATAAGTTTTCTTTAATAACATTAATTGATTAATTTTTATTTTAATTTAAAAATAATAAATTTTAGATGGGATGGGTCAAAGAAAAAACAAATTACTAACATGGAGGGACTGAAATGGAAGAAAGTTTCTTTTAAACGAAATAGAGATGAAAAAGAACCATCCTAAATCCATCTCATTACTATTTAAGATCGAAGAACTTATTCTTTGCTTAAAGAAAAACAAGTAATGTCTATTTTGCTTTCCCGTGAGCTGCTTTTTTATTTGTGGTGTAGCATTTATTCCTTTTTAAAGCTGCCTTTTTAGGTAATATTCTTTATTAAAGTGGTTTCATCGATGCTTAGTACAATATTATGCATACAGCTAGCATATGATGCTCCTAATTAAGCTCCTTGACAATAATCTTGAATCTAATGTCTGTATGCCTTCTAATTTGCTTGGCCAATTTTGTGGAAGTGGAAATAACTTCCACCCTTCCCACAGAAGTTACAATCCAAGAAGCAGATGGACAGGTATATGTGCAGAAGATTGTATTAATGGCTTCCTTTAAGCTGTAACCAACGTAGGGCGTTTGGCTAGCCAAACTAACTGCCCCAGCATAACAAACAAAAAGGAAAGCAAATTTGCATCAGGAAGGAAGAAGCTAGCTGGTGAGCCCCAGGCCAATCTGCAACTCTGATGCAGAAAATGAAGCATAATGTCCAAAATCAACAACCTGGTGAGTTGGTGGTGGTTAGTATGAGTTGGTGGATCAATGTCTTGTGGTTTTGAAGTGACAACCTTATTGTAGTTTGCTTGTTCTCTAGATTCTCTACTGTCATTGTGAATTTCATCCCCTGCATCGGAGTTGCAGATTGGTTTGGGGTCACCAGCTCCTTCCTTCCATCTTAAAGGAAGCCATTGATACAATCTTCTGCACATAAACCTGTCCATCTGCATCTCGGATTGTAACTTCTGTGGGAGGGTGGAAGTTATCTCCACTTTCAACCTATTACCCCCCAAAATGTATTACAATTGTAACTATTTTAGTTATCAAATCACCTAGGTGCACTATATATCTAGTATAGATTTTGTGATCATTTTGTGTTCTGGTTTTTTATTGTTTGGATTTGAATGATTATTGTTGATTGTTTATTTGAGATTTATTGCAGATAAAACAATGAAATTTTTAAAAAATAATTCTGCTGCTATACATTTTGGGAATTCAGTGTAACTTAATCCCCAAACTAATACAATCTCATTCACAATCCATTTCCATGTGTTCTCCCCATTTTTGAGAAAGCAAGTTACCCATTTCCGTAATATGGATTTCACATGGAACACACATACACAACTTTTCCTACGATCATAATTAATTCGAGAACAGCCGATATATCATTAGCTCGAGCCTAGGAAACATATAGATTACATGAAATTAATTTGCAGTCGAAGCCACAATTTTTGTGTTATGATATTCAAAGTTATTCTTTAGTGATAGTCCGACTCAAGACAATAATATACAGGCTTTCTTTAAAATTGGTCAGACTCGATTCACTCCTATTAAGTTATCCCTTTTTTTTGGAAAAAACCAACTCTTTTGTGATTTGACATTGTTCAGGTTTTTTAGTATAGTTTAGAAAAAATGGTATACTTAGATACTATTAAAAAGTACTTAATAGACAAAAAAAAAAAATTAAAACTAGTTCATTTGTATTTTACTAAACCAGTTCTAAGCTTTCTCAACCAGGCCACAATGTTAGCTGTATTTAGTTCTGCATGGAGAATCTATAGGAATGTATGAGAAGCTCTACATGTTTTATTCGTGAAAGTATTACATACTGTTTATCTTGACAAGGAATACACTTTCAAGAAACTTTCAAATTTTCTTTCAACATTTCAGACAACCATCATATTGTCCTGACAAATCATTTCATTCTGGCATGTAATTAAGACAGTGAATTCTATTGATTATACTACAGAGAAAAATACAATGAACAGGTCTATAAATGGGACGTGGAAAACAGAATAAAGATTACAGATGTAGTCGAGTCCCACTGCAGACAGCCTCATGCGCTGCTGGAGATGCATGTTGCTTTCAGTGGTGCTTTTCTTGCAAATTTGCTTTCTTGAGAGCCGTGAACTTAGCTGCTAACTCATCATAGTCTGGCAGCTTTGGATGGACATGTCGAGGAGAAGATCCATTGTTCAAATGACCGGACTGCCGAAATGGGAATGAATTGAACCGTATAATGTTGTCATTATAGCTGTCTTTAGGCCTTTCCGGAGGCATTGTCATGGCCCTCATGTAAGGATGCTGTGCTTCATTTCTTGTCCAAGGACTAACTGTGCTTGAGCAGGAGCATATAGAAGCACGGCTACCCAGATAATCTGATTCCTCTGCTTCTCTTTCCACTTTCTTGCTTTGCTTGTTAGGCAGGTGACTAGGGTAACTCAAGATGTCACACAGTGCTCCATCATTTTGAGATTTTCTTCTTGGCTTCTGAGGTAGGAATGCCCATACCATTTCCTGGTTATTTGGTTCTCCATTGCAAGAACAGCGACAACTGCAATTGTCACACTGCATTTCTTCTTCCTTGGGATCATGAATTGGAAACCCCTCCAAAGTTGTGATTCTCATCTTTTCCTTCCGTGTTGAACTTTCCCTGTCATCTTTGTCATCAGTGATACAGAAATAACATGGATGTTCCAAGCTGCAGTCATTAAGCATTTCATTGTTGACACTGCAGCTGCAGCATGATTTCATCTTATCATATCTATATGTACCAGACACAAAGTTGCTTCCTATTTTCACACAACAAGGTTGCTGTACTCTTTCTTGTGCACAATAAGAATCTTGAGTTTCAACCATTGGAATCTTCTTCTGATGCTTTCTTCGGTGATGAGATTTATGGTAGTGATTTGGTGAATTTTCACATACCTCACAATAATAAATTGCACACTCAACGTCTTTCACACTGCTACTCTCCCAGGAAGCCGATCTCCTCAGTCGTTTTCCAGATGCCTTCCCGCTCTTTCTAGAGCTTCTTGAACCTGTCTTCTCACTCCATGATTCATGTTGTTCTACATAACCTTCATTATAACCACCTTCAAATTTCATGCTATTAAGAAGAACAGGTGATTTGAACATAAATAGTCTTTGGTCCTGATTGTTTCCATCTTCACTAGTGGGCGACTGAAACTCCTCAATGCCATCCAGATATATCATCTCCTCAGGCAATTGAGATGGACTTTCTGAAGAAGATTCTGATACCATGTTCCTTTCCTTGGATTCCAAAGCTGGCAATATTTATCCTGCTAGAATTCCAACTTTCTGTAGTACTCTCACCAGAAACTTTGAACTCATATGGAGAATTCAGTTTGGAATACTTCTCTACTTTCCCTTCCTTATACATTGAGGACTCCACTGTGTTTGGCGAAGTTTGTGGAACTGTTGAACAGGTGGAAGTACCAGTAGTATCAGAATCTTGGTGAGAGTCAAATGGTTCTGTGAGAAATTTCTTGCCATCTGAAAAGAAATTGACAGAAACGATATTTTGTTCTGTAGCTGTACTTTTTGAAGCTTGCATTTGAGATCCCTCAGTTCCGCTATAATTAGTACAAACATTATTATCTGGGACTTGATCTCCAATTTTTTTGTTTAGCTGCAATTTCATGGTATATATATAAGGACTTAAAATACACCTAGTAAACACACATAAACAGTGTTTTATATCTGGATAGAAATACAAAAAAATTACCTGCTGTTGTTGCAGTTCAGTACTGTATTCAAGTGCCAAAAGCCTTGGTTGAAGGCAACTTCGAGCTATTTCATCCACCAATCTGCACTTCACATCATCTGGTACTGACTTTATGGAGAGATTTTCTTTTATCTATATTTGCAATGGTTTGCAATTATAAATAACTATGTAATAATAGAGAAACATCCCACATAAACTTATTTTAGAAATTTAAAATGGAAAACCTGACGGTTCACAAGATTCCCAGGAAGTAATTCAAGAGCAGCCATTGCAAATCTCTGACCATAACGCTCTCCAAAGAGCTTCCGAATCACTCGAAGCTCAGGTAGATCCCCACATCTTGCAGATGCAAATATAAGACTTGACACTGCCTCATTGATATCGTTAGGGCAATCCCTGGAAACATCAAGGCACAACACAATTTTATCATTACAAATTTACACAGAGCAAATCAATATGTAGAAAAGATGAAAGAAATCACGTGTAAGGATTAAGACTAATTATCAGTGCAAGCCATACTTATGTTTGCGGATATAGGAAAGGTGGATGATGATGAATTCACAGAAATGATCCAACAGATCATACACTGCCACTATGCTTTCATCCTTAAAGAGCTGTTCAACCTGAAAATTGGTAGAACAAAAAAATGAAGAAAAAAAAAAGAAAATAATTAGATTCAAGCCTATTAATGGAAATGTTTTAATTTTGGCAAGACTTTAGATAGAAAAGATGTGTAATAAAAAAGAAAATTACCACAACATCAGCAAAGAAAACTTTATTAACAAGGATGATTACAAATGAAATGAAGGACCTGTGGAATTGAATTTCAGTTTCATTATGTAACAAATATGATGACATGAATAGCTGAAATTTGTATTCCCACAAGGCTATGTTAGACAAATATTACCCATACTGATTTTTCTACCATCTAAAGCCAAGTGAATTCCTGTCATAGGAAAACCTTTTGCATTCATTGCTTGCTCTAGATCCAACTAAGAGAAAAATTGAAATTTCTAATCAGCTTGGAATTGGGTATGTGAATCTATATTGTTCATAGGTACTACTAGGCAATTTGCCTCTTAGACAATATTTCTGTTTGTACTGATCGAAGTGTTGGAAACTGAATTTAGTTTTTTTCCCCTGTTTCGAGAATGAAGATGCTAGCAAATAATGAACAAATTTAATAGACATTGAATTAGTTCTTCTCGCAGTGATCTTATACTTCTATCACAATTCTATAGATTGCTTGTGACTCTGTTTTCAAGAGGCAGAGTAAGAAAATCAGAGCACCCAGAACCAAAACGTGTTTCATAAAGCAACAGAGGCAGCATATATAAAATCATCAGGACCTTTATTTCTAAAGAGTCCAATTCAAGGTTTAATGTTAGCTTGATTTGAACTACTCCAGCAAAGATAACTAAGGAAAACTTCCAAGAGCAAAATATCAAAGAATTATATAGAATTCATCATGAAATTGATTAGAAAATATAAAAACTAAATATTAAAAAAAAAAACTGAAAGAAAAATGAAAATAGAAATAAACATAGCATACCCGGTTGAAGGCGCTTTGGTCATCGCCAATTTTGAGGAGCTGAGCCAGGTCTTCTCGTAATTGCCTGACAATTGAACATCTCTTGTTCTTCAGCAGTTTGAGACGGCACTGGACGAGTTTAATCAGTTTCTTGCTGCAACAAAAAGCTCAAGAACATTATAAGAGCGATGATCAATTTGTTAAATTCAACCCACTATAAATTAACAATCTTATGAATACACATAAAAGTGAGTACCATTTGGAGGCCTTTCTCCATCCAAACAGGATGTCAAACATGTCTGGGACTTTCAGAGGGGTTGTTTCAGTTTGTGGGATCAGGAGGTTTGATCATATACAGCTAAAGAACAATAAGAAGCTGGTGGATTTGAAAGTGCCATGAGTGTGTTAGCTGGTAAAGAAAAAGAAGAAGATGAAGATAACTGAACCACCAATGACAGTTGAGTCTACTAAAGGGGGCGTGAGTAGGCGAAGTGGGTTTGAAAGCATAGGAGAGAGAGAGAGAGAGAGAGAGAGAGAGAGAGAGGGAGGGAGGGAGGCTGACAAAGACGGTTATTGGCACCTTGAAAACTGCTCCCCTAAAGAAATTGATTCCTTTTTTTTTATAATAAAAAATCTTAATAATAAATAATAATAAAAAGGAATCAAGCGTATCTGATTCAAATCATTCAAAATGTCTTTCTTCACATTGCTTGACATAGAAATCTAAAAAAAATAGATGAAAATAAATTGCGTCCAACAAGATTTGAACTTATACCAAAGGTTTAGAAGACCTCTGTCCAATCCATCAGACAATGGAGGCTTTTTATTCCAATTCTTTTTTTGGAAAACAAAATCAGATTATATGATTATATGTGAGAGAATTTTGGAAATTGTATATTCAAGTCAATAATGCCTTGGGACACTTGTCTAGTTCTTATAAAACCTCATTAAAATGGAAGAAATGGAGGTTGAAATTTATGTAACAGACGATTAACTTGGGCCCGCCTATATGAATATCCCCATCTAAAGGAATTTGCTAAAAGGCAATTAATTGTGGTTGCTAAAAGGCAATTAATTGTGGTTGGCATTATTTGTTCATCTTTCTACCGTTTTGTCTGCGTTTCGTTCTGTCTTTAATGTGATAGGTGTAGGATATTTATAAATAAAGTTAAGACAAAATTGAGGTATAATTTTTAAAATTTTATCGAATTCGGGACAGTTTGAAGAGATGGTCACCTTGTCTTGACCCGTGTTATTTATATATTAAATTTTATTTATTTATTTTTATATATACTATATTTATTAATAAATAATATTATATAAAATTAGGTTTAAAGTTTTTCATATTACACTTATATATATATATATTTTTTTTGTATTAGTTATTTTGAAAAAATAATAATAATTTACTTATCAAAACAAAAGTTTTAACTTACTTTAAATATATATATATATATATATATATATATATCAGGGTTCAGGACAGGATGGGATAAAGTCGAGAAAATATAAATAAAGTCGAAGTTGGGATCGAAGTAAACCTTTAAACAGGACGTGACATGACAGGGTCGAAGGTGGAAAATATAAATGGGGTTGGGGTTGGAAAAGGGTCTCCCAATTCGTCCGTTGCCATTCCTAAGAGGGAAGGAGAGAGAGAGAGAGAGAGAGAGAGAGAGAAACTAAGGAGAAAAAAACTATGTAGGAATTCGAGGATAATATTTAGCTACAAATTCAGCCGGATGATCTTTTCTCTACTCGAGTACATCTGAATATATTATATATGTAATATACATGTATTTTTAAATTTTATTTTTATTTTTATTTTTATTTTTTAATTAAAATTAAATAATCACATAATATGTACATAATTATATATGTGACACATTAAATTTGTGATACATACATAAGTAAAAAAAAATTAATTTAAAATCAAGCACTATCCAAAATTTTAATAAATTAACTCTATCAAGTTGCCAAAAACAAAACCAAAAAAAAAAAAAAAATCGAAAAAATGAAAAACAAGTGATTGACTTGAGGCATTTTAAGGTTTATGTCTGTATTTTGGACTTCCGTTGGCATCTTGCCAAGATAAATTGGAAATCTTTTACTAAGTGTCATAAAATTTATGTCAAGAGTCTTAAGCCCTCTTGTTATTTAACAAAAAAATAATATTAATGACACTTGTGTTGTATTATTTCTATTAACCTATGCTACTTTTCCAAATATATATTATCTACCTATTATTTTTATTTTTATTTTTATTTTTATTTTTCAAATAGGAGGTATATCACTAAATTAATCTCTTTGTTCTTGTGAGATCCACACCACAAACCCCATGAGCATCTACCGATTATTTATTTACGTAATATTGGGATGTATCTAAGTTTTATCGATAATTTATTCATTGATCGAAAAAAATAGGGATTTTCTTGCTCAAATTTTTAGAAACAAGTTTTCTTTATGTATTTTCAAAGAACTAAGTGAACTTCTTGTGAAAAATAAAATTTTAAGTCATTATATATTTTAAACTGGAAAATACAAATTAAAACACATTGGTAAATTTTTTAAAAAACAAATGTTATTAATTTTCTAAAAAGTAATTTGCAGAAAGAGGAAGCTTATCACACCTTAAACTTTTTCTTGTTCACACAATATCTAGTAATGATTTGGTGGGAAAAATATTTACATTGGACTTTAATTTAATTTTATACTATTAATATCTTGATGTCCTACTTTTATCTTTTTAAAATTAACATAAAATTAATTTTAAAAACTTGGCCAAAATGCCAAACACGATTGTTGGAACAGCTAAACATAGTTATATATGCCGATACAATTAATTAATTTATTTTAAACTTTAAGTGAAGATATTGTTCACATTAAACAAATTAACATTTTTTATTTTTGATTAGTGGATTAATACTATTAAAACTCGAAAATAATATATTTATTATACTTATGACACATTTATACTTAAAATAATATTTTATATTCTACCATTGTTATTCTCATCTCTCTTATAAAAATGAATCTACTCCTATTTTTCTTTAGAAGAGGTGGAATAAAAGTTGATAAAAGTGTTAGGACATCTCAAAGACCATAGACCTAGACTCCCCACAGCAAGTTGGTTAATAAGTGGGCTAAACCTTCATATTGTCAACATCCTCAAGTAAAGTCAACATGAGCATCCTCAAGTACGTCAACATGAGCTCGATCTCTTGAAATCACTTTTCATATTTGGAATTCAGATGTAATATTTAAAATTATATAATTAATATAATTTTTTCATCCTAATAATGCATCATTTAAAATATAAATTTAAGAAAGCATACAAATTCTTGCAGCATGACATTTCTCATCCTTAAAAGACACGCACTGACATCTGCGAGGTGGTGATGTTGGAGTCAAACGAACAGGTAATCAAACACTCTCTCTCTCTCTCTCTCTCTCTCTCTCTCTCTCTCTATATATATATATATATATATATATATTTGGGTTGGTGGCCTACTGATTGGCATGGAATGAAATTGTGCAGACATGAGTTGGGGACCGTGGAGTCTTTGCTTCGGCACAAGGGGAAAGCTGAGCACCCTCCCAAATGATTGTGACTAGTGACGCAGAGGTAACTTTTGCATTATTCTATATTTCTTCCTTGAGCAGACAACGAGAACTGTAATCATCAATCCACAATGTACCCAATACCGCTCATGTTTGTCATGCGAATTGATATTCGTTTGTTACACCTGCTCACATTTATGTAGATATTTGTGTATCTGAATATTTGTAGCAGTTTAGGTGTTTGTCGTTATGCTTACGAGAATTGCATTCATTTCTCGTTGCTTTGTGTGGCTTGGCATTTGGGTCGTTAGAATTCAGCGTTTAGTTAGATCAAATCTGGATCAGGTTTAAAAATTTTAGTTTACGTTCCAAGGATGCCGCCTTAATTTTTATTTAAAAACTTTATTATACTCTTCAAAAAGATTTTCAATTATACCCCTTTAATTTATGTTTTTGCCCCTACTAGCTTTAAAAACGTTCACACTTTCCCTCCAAGGATAAATTCCTAGCTCCATCCCGATAGGTATGCACCCCAAAAGGCCAAATTGAATTGTGAGGGCGAAAGTGTGATGCAAAATATTTGGTTGAGTCCGGGAATTTGAGATATTCAAGCAAAAACATTAAAGAAAATTCAATGTTTGTATTTTCAATTTCATTATTTAGATCTAAATGTGGACAAGTAATTGGGAAATTCTGTTAATAATGAAAAAAAAATTGTAAAAAAGTGAGTTCAATTAGTGTTTCTTGATATATTGCAATTCAGATAAATTTATGGTATTGGGCAGGGTGTGTTTGAAATGAAGATTTGGGGTTTAAATTCGAAAATGTAAAGAAGATTGGAGTTGGATTAGAAGACCTAAGCTGGTGTTAAGAGTAGAACTAGATATATTATTGAGATCTTTGTGCTTTTGGCACGGATTTCAAATAGTTCCTTTTTTACTCGTTATTTGAAATATACACATATAAGGCTCTCAATTCTTGCATCTTTTAGAACCTTAATTTAAACTAATAAATCTAAATCTAAGCTACATTCCTCAAATAATTGAACTCAAATTCATTCATTTTAAATCCCTCAATCTAAATGGAACTGGGGGCAGAAAATCATATCCATTCATGAAACAAAAATCATGCCTATGAGAAAGGACATCCCATTCTCTCATACATCATAGGAAATTACATTCTAAGGGAAACTAAAAATCTCTTTGCTATTGCTTGCCAATTGTGGCATGATCAAAATGTGAGTTCTATAGCTAGACTTAAGTACATCTTTCGGCTGTGCTTTTATCTCATCTTTCTATCGCAGTAGGATATTATTTTGCTCAAAAATCGATAATACACACACGCACACTACTTGCAACTTCTATTATTTTAGTGGAATGATTTTCTTGTACTGGTATCAAAATAATCAAATATAGACTTGTACTGGTATCAAATATAAAGGTTGCATCTTCTATTATTTTAGTGGAATAATTTTCTTAAAAAAATGGCATTGAAGTTGTTCCTAGAATCATATTGCTCATCATGATGGGTAATACATTGAGTTTTTATAACTGTTTCTATTTGATGTAATTTGGCATATAATTTTCCTCCTCTCCGACTTGTGAATGAAGGAAACCTAAGAATATTATTTAACATGAGCACTATTTGTTGAGCATTACATAAATATTGTGAAATTCTAGCTTTCTCAATAGGCTGATTTCAGGAAGTTTTTTCTTGACAAAGTATTCTCACAAGGGGAGATCAATATACAACTTGGAGTGATTCATTCTGACTATCCATGTAGAGTAGTTTTTTTAATTATATATATTTTCTCCTTTTTCTTAATCTTTTTTCTTTGGTTTGTCGATTCTGAGTATCCATATATAGTACTTTTTTTTTAAAAATAATTGGAAAACGCTTTAATTTTCATAAATTTCCTTTTGGTGCCCAGGACTAATAGGAAAGAGTATGTCAATCGAGAGAGAGAGAAACCTCAAATATGAGGAGTGTCTTGTATTTTCAACTATTTGTGGTACTGAGAATCTGCGAGAATTCTGTTGAAACAATGATGGTGACAACGGATGACATAATCCAGACTCCATGGCTAATGTTCGATGCTATCTTCTGTAGAATTTTAGTGCAGGAGATGATTTTTTAATTTCTAACCACTTCCCATGCCATACATGGTGAGCCTCTGAGTCTAGGAGACTTCGGAAATTTTTTGATTTTAAACAATGAACCTAAAGAATCTGATTGGAATAGCTCTGTCTTATAATCTTTCAGCTGCAGTCTCTAATTTTTTTTATTTAAATTCTCTGACATGGAAAGGTGTTAAATTGGGATATGATTGGAAGGACTTGAAGAGATATATCAAATTTTCAGGACTTGACGCAAAGGTGCAAGAGGGTAGAGACGACTCTTCTTTTGTCAAAGACTCAAAGGGCCAACCGCACTGGCAAACTTGTTTTTGCTGGCTGGTAGAGCTTTAACTGCCAATCTATTCCTCTCCTTCAATTTGGGGAATGATGGGTTAAAAATCTACCACTTTTTTTAATTTTGATAAGTAAGATTGTATATATAAAGGTTGCCCAAGAAGGGCAACAAGGGCAAAAACTCCCCAAAAGATTACAACTGACCTACATCTGTCTAAGAGAACCCAAAAAATTTATAAAAGTAAGGACATTTACAGGAAAGGCATCTTTGACCCAAAAAAATAACAAACGTAAAAAGACATCTTTAAAATAAGGCAATGAAAGCTCTCAGTCTTAAAAAACACGGTTATTTCTTTCTCTCCAAATGCACCACAACAGACAGATTGGAGCTAGTCTCCAAATACGCCTAGTCTCTGTAGGAAGCTTACACCCTTGCCCAAGCCAACATGAGATCCTTGACAGAGCCTGGCATAACCCAAGTAAAGCCGAACAAGTCAAAGATCAGATTCCAGCAGCTCCAAGAGAGATGGCAATGGATGAGGACGTGATTCATCCTTTCCTCATCATTCCTACAAAGATAGCATCTGCTAGCCAACGAAAAACCTCTCTTCTTCAAATTATCTGTAGTAGAGATGGCTTTCTAAGAAGCTTCCCAAACAAAAAAGGAAGCTTTAGGGGGGGGCTTTTGAATGCCATATAAGCTTCCAGGGAAAAACTGAGATATCAGAGCCGCACATGCTTTTGTAGAAGGAGCTAACAGAGAAAGACTTCTTATCCGGCGTCCAAACCCTCTAATCCTCCATACCCCCCCTAACCCGTATCTTGTTGATGTGACAAAGGAAAGAGCTCACCTCATCAAGCTCCCAGTCATGGAAATCCCTCCTGAAGCGAGGGGTCCATATAAACTGATCCCCAATACTCTCCATGCACTCACTGGCCCAAGCCGCCTTGTTGCAAGCTAAATTGTATACCATGGAAAATTTCACCTTCAGCGCCTCATTCCCATTCCATGCATCGTCCCAAAACTTCACCCTGGAGCCGGTCCCAATAACAAAACTACATCTGTCCTTGAGGCTCCTCCAGTCCGCCCTAATGTAACCCTATAGACCGCACCCCTTCGGGCCCTCCACCTCATCCCGAACACCAGCCCCCATATTCACTCCCGTACTTGGAAACAATGATCTCCCTCCAAAGACATCCTATCACTATCCCCAAAATTCCAAAGCCATTTACCAAGAAGGGCTTTATTGAAGATTCTCAAGTCCTTCACCCCTAAGCCGCCCTGAGATAATGGCTTCTTGATTTTCTCCCAAGCAACAAGATGAAGCTTCCTACGGTCGCCCTCTTGGCCCCATAAGAAGTCTCGTTGCAGTTTCTCTAATCTTCTGCTAATTGTCTTTGGGATAGGGAAAAGGGACATGAAATAAGTGGGGAGGTTCCCCAAAGAACTTTTAAGAAGAGTGAGCCGACCTCCCTTAGAGAGAAGTTGGCCTTTCCAACCTACAAGCTTGCTTTGAAATCTTTTAACCACAGGATCCCAGACCCCAATAGATCTCGCTGAGGCTCCCAACGGAAGACCCAAGTAAACCAGAGGGAGGAAGTCCACCTTGCAGCCCAAAGCATTAGCTAACATATCCATATCTTGGACCGGCCCAATCGGAGTAATACTGCTCTTGGCCAGATTGATCTGCAAACCAGAAATCGCTTCAAAACACACTAAAATACATCGAACAAAATGAAGTTGACGAACTGAGGGGCCACAAAAAATGATGGTATCGTCCGCAAACAGCAGATGGGAAATGGCAGGGCCTCCTCTCCCTCTGATCCCCACTTGAAAACCGCTAATGAGGCCAACTTCTTCAGCTCGAATCATGAAGCGACTCAGCGCCTCCATAGCAATCACGAAAAGGAAAGGAGATAAGGGATCCCCTTGTCTCAGTCCTCTGGAAGATCGGAAAAAACCTGCAAGGGAGCCATTCACAAGAACTGAAAAAGAGACTGTGGAAATACAAGTTTGAATCCACCTCCTCCATTTGACCCCAACCCCATCTTTGTTAACATACCAATCAAGAAACTCCAATTAACGTGGTCAAAGGCTTTTTCAATGTCCAGCTTGCACACCAACCCTTTCGCCTTTTGTTTCAGCCTAGAATCAATGCATTCGTTAGCTATAAGAGCCGCATCCAGGATTTGACGACCCTCCACAAAAGCGCTTTGGCTGGGAGAGATAATGGAGCCCATAACCTTTTTAAGTCGAAAGGAAAGAACCTTTGCAATTAGCTTATGGACACTGCTCACAAGACTGATAGGGCGGAAGTCCTTGATACTACTAGCCCCCTCCTTCTTAGGGATGAGAGCAATAACGAGGCATTGAGACTTCTTTCAAAGCCTCCCTCCCTGTGGAAGGACTCAAAGACCGCCATAACATCCACTTTCAACACGTCCCAGCATGTTTTGAAGAAAGCCATAAGTGAACCCGTCAGGGCCCGAGGCTTTATCACCATTGCACGCCTCCAAAGCTCTCACCACTTCATCTTCCGAGAAAGGGATTTTCAGATTCAAGACCTCATCACCGTTCAAGCTATTCATAAGGATATCCTCCACCTCGGGCCTCCATCTGCACGGCTCTGAGTAAAGGCTAGAGTAGAACTCAGCAATTCCCCTCCTAATAGGCTTCCTCCTCTCTTATAACCTGATCATTGATAACGATAGAGGAGATTTTGCTTTTTCTGTAGTGAGAAGAGGCCGTTCTATGAAAAAATTTGGTGTTGCAGGTCACCTGCCTTTAGCCAAATAGCACGGGATTTTTGTCTCCAAGAAATTTCCTCCAATTTGAGAACCTGACCAATCTGACCCTTTAAGCCATCTCTCTCTGACCTTTGCTCATCTGAGAGGGAACCCTGCTGCTCTAACTTATCAAGATCCATAAGATTCTTCAGCAGAGACTGCTTCCTTTCCTGAATAGAACCAAAGACCCTACGATTCCATTTTTTGAGATCTTCTTTAAGGAGTCTTAACTTTTTGGCAAAGCAAAAGCTAGGAGTCCCAACCACAACATAAGAATTCCACCAAGAACGTACCAAATCCTCAAAGCCTTCATGTTCTGAACCACATATTTTCAAATCTGAAAGGACTTTTACCAGCACTAAAACCCCCACAGTGTAGAATGATAGGGTGGTGATCCGAACAAGGACGGGGAAGACATTTCTGAGAGATGCCTGGGAAATCATCCTCCCAATTGCATGACACCAAAAATCTATCCAACCAGGACATCGCCAATTGATCCCCTCCTCTGGACCAAGTGTAAATCCCTTCCTCCATAGGTAAGTCCACCAAACTTTGAGAATTGATGAACTCATTAAAATTTCTCATAGCCAAAGTCAATCTCCCTCTTCCCGATCTTTCATCGGGGCTCCGCACAACATTGAAGTCCCCCCCCCAAGGCACCAGGGGACATCCCAAGAGGAGATCGACAACTGTAATTCGTTCCAAAAAGAATTTCTAGCACCATCCACCACCGGCCCATAAACCCCGCAAAAACCCCACACCAAAGAATTGGAACTCAGATTAAACTTACACGATATAGAGAACTCCCCCGTTCTATGCTCCAAGCAGTTGACCAAACGGGAATCCCAAGCCACTAAAATGCCTCCCGCGGTGCCCTGAGCATCCAAAGCAGTCCACCTAACCCAACGTGAACCCCAAATAGAACGGACAACACGCCTCGAAATACTCTCCATTTTTGTTTCCTGAAGGCAAATGACAGCAGGCTTCCATTCCTGTAACAAACCCTTTATAACAGCACGCTTATCTGGATCATTTAACCCTCTCACGTTCCATGAAAGAATTTTTAAATTCATAGAAACAAGAAAGGTTAGAATCTCTCAGTGCCTTCCACCAAGGCCTCTACTGAATTACTGCCCCCATAATTAATCGAACATGACAACTCTTTCAGAACTCTTTTCATTCGCTTCCCTGACTTTTCTTCTTTCTCTTTCTCTGTACTGCCATTACTGGAGCAGTGTCTAGACATAGAGTTACGCAGCATAATTTCTCTGAACAGATCCATCAAGCGATCTTCAAAACCTGCGCATGGGACACCCAAAATCTTACTGACCTTTCCTAATTTTCTCAGCACCCACCTTTCCGTTATCTGTTGCTGCGGACATATGAATTTAGCCTCTGGAATCAGCGGGTTGTCCGGCAAAATTACAGCGAGGGGATTATAGTCCTCCATGTTCAGAACTGCTTCCTCTTGCCGCACCACCACTGCGTCCCCCTGTTCAGAGAGCTTATCTTGAGCTGACAGCAACTCCAGCTCTACGGCAAAGGAACATTCAGCTCCCTAGTTGTTTGGGCAAACTTCTTTACAGTAGCTTGATTCCATGTAGTGGAGAAACTCCCTCTCATCTAACATACCACTGTGATCAGAGTCGATTCCCTCTGAGAAGTCATCGACTGGCACTGTCGCTACCTGAACCTCTTCTTTTTCCTTTCCTTTTTCACGCCCCAACGAGAACTCCTTGATTCCCACTTCATTGACTGTAATGACTCCCCTGTCTGAGATTGCATCAACGTTCACTGCTTTGCCCCTTCTTTCATGTGCCTGAGAAACAGGATGTTTTATAAGAGAAGCTACCTTATAGAACTGGCGCCCCGAACGAGGCCTACCCTTAATGGCCTGGGCCACCCCCTCCCCCACCTGCAAGAGGCTTCCTCTTTGGGCCTTAAAAGAGTTCCGATTGTGGGCTTTAAAAGAGAAACCGTTTTGGGCCTTAAATGAATTCGGTTTTTGCTGCTCTTTGGGATGGACCCCGGGCCTTCCCCGATGTCCCAGACCTCTTCTAAACTTTTGGGTATGGCCCGATCCATTAAGTCCATTTCCATTAGTTAAATTTAACCCATAGCCCCTGTCTCTCGGACCTTCGAGAATCATCGAGGCTCTTCGCCTGGGTTTACGAATCTCATGAGATTCAAAATTTGAAATGCCTCTGTGAGAAAAGAAAGCAATCGTCCAGTGGTCGCCACGTGGTTCACCCCTGACATTGGTACGGTGCCTCTGACCCGTCCTTGGCGCGTGTGCTCCCAAAGCAGTTTCTCCGTCTGAACTCCTCCCCTCTGGCAACCTCCGACCGGCGAGATTCATTCACAAGGCACGTGGTTCCCGCTTCCGACCAAATCGGAATATCGAAGAACCATTTGCCACTCTTGATTCGCAAAGATGCAGGGAATCTCTTCCTTTCGTCCTCTGACTAAGATTCTCGCCCATCGGAGATGCCGGCGTTCGACAGTGTCCCTGTCCAGAGTCACGAAACTGCTACAACGATCCCCCATGGCGTGAAAAACTTCGTTGCATCCACAGAAAGGCTGGAATGCCCATGAATCTGATCCAGGTTAACCCACTTTCGTCCGTGCTCGAGCAACAGCCCGATGGAGTCCACGGTTGCAGCGTCACTGTCAGACCTTCAAAAACCCAGTTCCGCTTATTAAGGATCCTACTGACTTCCTCTTCTGACGGTAGTTCGAAAAGGAACCAGGCACCGTTCATGTCAAAGACTTTCAAACCAACTTGTATCCCCCAGTTCTTTAAGGCCCATCGTTGGATCTTCACTCTGTCGGGGACTGGAGTGTTTAAGTCGCCAAATCTTCCAATTAAACAACGACGGAGATGGTTGAGGCGACTTCCGCAGGACCCCATGTGAACCTCTAAATCGACACTGACATTAGCAGGCCTCTGGTCCACCATCACCGGATCTAGTTGGCCAGTCGGGGATTCTGCTTGCGTCCAGGAAAGACCTCTTCTGAAACGAGGTTGGTCTCCTTGTTGCTAATCCTAACGACACTGACATTAAAAATCTACCACTTATTCACGTGTATAAACCTAAATTAACTACTAACGCTGCAAGTAGCAAACATTAGAAAAATCACGATGGCAGTTGATTATCCATGTAACCTCTCACAATATCAGATGTCTTGTTAATCATTTTGTATTGAGTTTTCAACTTGTCATTGATGCTTTATCTTCTCTAGATCTGACATTCAAAATTGTTCATACTATATTGCCCGAAAAAGGGCATTAATCTCTCCAATGCAGGTTGTTGCTTATGGAATTCTAGATGGTTTTATATATATGTAGACTTCTGCACATTGGCCATTCATAACAGTTCTGTTCATAATATGTGCTGATTTATTATTCTATCCATCTTTAATCCCGAATTTAACCCTTCACTGATGCAGCATTCATCCAGATCAGTGTATACCAGGAATGCATATCAATGCTTCATCATTCAGTACCAGATTTTAGCTGACTTCTGAGGCACACATCAGAAAACAGAACTATATCAGATTACCAACCCTAAAAGATCATAAAGGAGCAACTCTGCCGGAAAATGACAGATATAGTTCAGTGTTTGATGTTTCTTCATGTTGCAGATCCAACAGAAGCCTACATTACACAAGGTACATACACCTGGATGTATTTTATATAGATATTTCTTTGCATATAATCCTTGTAAACAACTTCAATATTAGGGCATCTCCAACCCTGACTCAAACCTATATCAAATTTAAATTTGAGTCAAAATACACAAAAATGGCCCTCCAATCCTAGATTCAAACCCATACCAAATCAGTTTTTAATCAAATCCAAACCCAAATTAGTGCACTACTATTCACATAACCAAATTTCTAACGGCTACTTTTTTTTCCCTACCTAATCTCACCTCGGATGAAAAGTGAAAGGAAAAGGCAAGAAAAAGAAATGGAAAGAAAATTAGGAAAAGGAAAACAGACCTGGCAGGAACGATCGGTGATGGCCACTTCCCCCTCTAAGTCAATAAATATGGGGGAGAACGATCAGCAAGCAAACACAGGGCCCTTTCGATCTAATGGTGAAGTGGCCATCACCATCAGCAAGCAGACGTAGGGCCAGATTACATAAATATAGATGTGTGTTGTGTTGTGTCTGCTTGCTAATGGTCGAGCAAGCAGCGGTCAAGGGGGAGAAACGACGATCCATCAGCAAGCAGATGCAGGAGTTGATTACCCTTTTTGCGTGAGGGGAATTCGAAGCCGACGATCCATCAGCCGACGATCAAGGAAGAGGGGAATTCGAACCAGAGACGTATTTGCATGAGAGAGGGAGGGATGGATTGATGAAGAAGCGGAGAGGTATTTGTGTGAGAAAGGGAGGGATGTTGTTGCCGCATGATGGAAAGGAGAAAGGGGCGGCTGATGGATTGAATAGGTTAGAACGGTAAAAAACAGTAGGCATGGAAGGAAAAAGAAGAGGGAAAATGATTTTTGAAGGGAAATGACATAAAGTAGGTTTTGGGATAAGGTTGGAATTTTTAAAAATGATTTGAGTAAAAATTTAAGTGACCATTGGAGAACATCAAACTCAAATTCACCTTTTACTCAAATTTTAAGTGAAATTTGGGTTTGAGTTTGAGTCACCACTAGAAATGGCCTTACATGAGAAACATTTGGAAGGAAGCTCTCTCATTTGTTCTTTCTGAAAAGAAGAGAGACCAGAAGTGTAGGTGCTTTCTACAGCTCAAGCTGTAATTTCAACGGTATATTTACTAGATAAAATCCCAATTTTCTTATTGGGAGACAAGTTATCGACAACCAAGGAGCAATTGACGTGAACCACAAACTGTCTCATCTTTATCTCGCCCATGACAATATTTACAGGTGCCTGTACCCTAACAAGTAATGGAATCTTCCCATTGTTTTGGCTCTTCATAAGAGCCTCTTGAAGACCTGACCCAAACTCACTTTTTCCTTTCAAATCAACTTTCATCATGGTTATGTTCTCATGGCCTTGATGAAAAGCAGGTAGCTTGCCAGAGCAAAGAGTTGAGTCTGTGTATGAGACGGTGACCGAGCTGTCTTCACCATAGACGAACCCAATATTCTTGTTGGGGTTCTCGGCCTTCACAGTGACCAAAAACTGGGTGTTGAGGCTGAAATCCATCTGAAAGTTGAAAGCTTTGACCTCCATGCCGAAAACTTGGTAGGATGGCATTTCAGGCTGGATGACGAAGTAGAAATACAAAAGAATGCCCCCGCTTATCAATATAAAGATGAAGAGGAAGCAATAGCAGCAGCATATGCATCTGAGGCAACAATTTCCTTTTCTCTTTTGATTGCCTGACTCATACTGTGGAATGTTACGGAGATATGGAGGTGGCTGGAAGGTCCCAGCATAGTTCCCCGAGGGCATGACATATGGGGGTTGAGGAGCACTCATTGCAGAAGATAATTCTAAGTGCAAAGGTAGACCTTTTGGTGAGCATATTCCATCAAATGCGGAGAAGCCAGAAGAGAGGGAAGAAGAAAGAGAGGCTCTTGTTCTTCCTCTCGGCCGAAATCTTGACCAGAGATGTCTATGCAGATAGAGAGAATAATTTGGAGATGGCTCCAATGATTTAGGGACTGTTGCATGTGTGGTTAAAGAGATACATGCATCTCTTGCCCACCTGGCCTCTGCGGTTATATTTGTGATCTCTTGCCAGGTATGTATGTGTTCTATATATAAATGGAAATGTAGGTCGTTTGGTACTATTTTAAGTCATATATATGATAAGTATTTATCCTATTATTATTGTTTTAGTGCTAACATGGCGAGATTTTATATACTTGAAGATAGTATACATCATGAATCTGTAACTCGAATAAAGCACATTTTATTATTATCATTCATGTATAACAGATTTTTGTACCATGCTAAAATCTTTGATAGTTTATACATTAATGAATTTTGAAGAGGAAAAATATTAAGGCTATATTAGGCCAAGTGGAGAGTAATGGAAAGGGGAGATAAAGGAGAATATATTTTTATTTTTAGGAGTTTTATTAGATAAGAAAATAAAAATAAGTAGGAAAGTAACTTTTGGATTTTTCAAAAAGTGAATCACAAGTTTTCCTGAAAAAAGAAGAAGCAAACAAAATTAGATTTTCTTGTAAAAGTAGTTATGGATTTTTTAAATTTTTAACTTTAAAATATTTTCTTCTTAATCAAACATGTACAGAAAAATTTATTTTCTTTTCACCTTCCTTTCCTTCACTTCTTATTATTTTCATTTTCTTGCATCTTTTTCTTCCTAATCAAAACATGGTCTAAAGGAATAAGAAAAACATTAAAATATCCAAAGGGCACCATATAGTTAAATATTGGTGGGTTTCGGGGGTGGGGGGTTTGCAGGAATGGAAAATCATGTTGATCAAAATACTCCTACTCTTGTCAATCCAAAAGGGTAAAAGTTTCCTTTTTTTCATGAAGGCATTGTATAAAAATTGAAAGAATAACCCAATTAAACTTCCTCCAACAAAAATGAACTATGACTAACCCATACAATAGGCCTTAGTGACCAAACAACCTCCCATCACGAATTATTGTTTTGTAAAATTGGACCCGAATACATTCTTGGAAGAAAATAATGCTTAATTAGATGTGAATATCAACCAAAAAAAACTCCTAAACGCTTCTGAACAGCTGTTGGAGAGGATGCATGGATGGCTGATGGAGAGTTGCAAGATCCTAACGAGTTAAATCGAATGAACACCACCACGGACACTGCAACCGACTTCACTTTCACAGCCATCTTCTTTATCTTCTCAGACCTCGATTTTTTCGAAGACGAAGAGTCCATCGATGGCAACTGGTAGGTTTTGAGGAATATCTGTCTTTTTTTCGCTCGGTCTCGCCTGTAGCTAAAAGAAGGCTTCGAATTTGTTCTCCGGTCACCTTCATCATCTTGACTTTGATCCAACGGCTCGTAGTGGCCGGACCGACGTCTGAAATTTGAGGTTGTGTTCCTTACCAGAGTGTCCATGGCTGTACACTTTTGAGAGATATGGGGTGAAGAACGACGATGATGTTCTTACATATACACACACAGTCAAGTATACATAGATTGTTCTCATTTCAATACGTGTAGTTTTTTTATTTTGGTAATTTAATACGAGTATTTAAACAGCGTTTGACCGTTCTTTCGTTCTTTACCTTTCATGGCGGGCGCACGTTTAGATTACAGCAATCGTTTAAACTGCAGGCAACAATTCACCAACCAAAAGCACTCGGTGTGAGAAAGGCACAGCTTAATCTGTACTGCACTATCAAGGTATTACACGTGCCACAGATCCCCGTTGCAATGCAATGCAATGGATGGCTAAGATCAGCTGAGCGGGTGTTTGTCTTAATTTCAGATGCAATCTAGGTGGGTCATTGGTGATGGTGTACGGTACGGCATGTAGTAGCTTCACCAGCCAGCCAAGGTAAGCAAACCACAAGCATTAGGAAACAATAGTAACAGCGCTAGAGCCCAGAAGCATCCATTATTGACCTTTGACCAACCGTTTTATTTTCTTTATTTTTGGGTCAACATTAATTGAAATTGATATTTTGAAATAATTATACTTATCTCTCTAATTCATATTTTATAATGACTTTTAAAATGTTTGATACTAAATTTTTTTCTTTGGTTAAAATTGTCAAGAATTTTAATGAAAAATATAAATTTATTATTTTTACAGTGACTTTTTTTAATGAAATTTAATAATTACAAGAACATTTCTTATAATCTTCCACAGATGATGCTAAACTATTGTAGTTAATTTCTGGATAATAGGATAAGTGCTGGAGAGTCCTTGATTGCCAACTTACAAAACAAAATGGTTAAGAGTTACCAGAAAAGGTCCAGGTGAATAACTCTCTGATGACTAAGTCAGTTGAGTTTAAGAGATATTAAAACTCTAGCTTAGGCCAAGAATTAGGTTGTACCTTGAGATGTAAGGTTGTTCTCCTTTTATAGGTATGCATATGTTATTCCTAATAAGATTCGGATGGAGAGAAAATTGGGATTGTGTTTATCTTTGTGCTAGTTTCCTAAATGGATTTTGTTATGAACTCGTTACCAAATCATGTGTGCTTAATCAATACCACTTGTGCTCGGCATGAAAAGTTGGCATCTAATTACTTCCTCAAATTGAAACTTGTCCTTTGAAGTCTTAAGGTCAAGAGCCTATCTTCTTGAATTAATTTTGTCCACGTATCATTATCTTTGCACTTAGGTTATTCTGGTCACACCACAAAAAATCAATTTACCCTTCTCTTCTCTTCAGTTGCCATAAAAGTGCGCACTATAATATTTTGATCCCAAAAAAGGAAAAAAAAAAAAAAAAAAAAAGATGCAAATGCAACTTGTAAATACAACATGAAAAAAGAAAAAAGAAAAATATTATGCATAATGGTTTTTTTAATCATATTTTCTCAATCTTAAATATAATAGAGCTGAATTAACAGAAATTTACATACCTCATAAACTTGTGTATAAAAGTGAGAAAATAGAGTAAAAAAAATGGTGCAACACTCAATAAAAAAATGCTATATGCAAACATTGAAATTTATGACTCCAGTTTCTCATTCTTGTACATAATAGAGTGGAACCACTATCCACAATATAGTACAGTATCCCTTGTACAAAACTTGTGTAGATTTGTAGGGGACCATGGATGGAAAATTGGTTTTGAAACCATGAAGGAAGAGTTATATGGGAAGAGAACATTAATGGCATTCACAATAGACCTACAGTACACAATTTATTACCTAAAGCTTTTAAACTGAGAAAAATTTATTATACATTTGCATTTATGGCAACAGTACACTTTCTCACCCCAAGTACTAAGAAACTCACGTAAAAGAAGCACTCTATTAATTCACTAAATTTTTTCACCACCATCATCACATTTTCATGGAAAACCCAAAAGCGCGAAGCAAATCCCATCACCATTGCTCACAGAGCTCAAGCCCTGTGACACATCTTCTCTTGCGCACCCTCTTTCATGTGACCTTTCCCACCACTCTCCTTTAGCCCTCACACTTGCCTGTGACTTGCTTCAATACCACCTTCTGTTGCCCACCCCTTTAAATATTCATCCACCTCCCCACATTTCTTTCACCAATAAGGTTCACATTGTTCTCCTTTACTATCAAGCTCGCCAAAGGCAAGAGAAGAAGAAGAAGATCAAAGCCATGAAGGGTTTTGTTTGCATTGCAGTTGTTCTCACCGTTATTCTTCTTGTTCCTGCACCCATCCTGTCTGCAAGGTCCATTGGCCACCAACACTCACGTATGATTCTCTCTCTCCTCACACACATCTAGACATGCAGTTTTTTGTTTAATTTTGTATGAGTATCTTTTATTATATATATATATATATATATATATATATAAATTACTTGATATAAAAATGAAGGTTTCCTCAACCTGCTTCTTCTGCTTGGTTTTATCTCACATTTTACATAGTTTTTTGTTTCTATATTTCCCAAACCTCTTGTCAAATGAGATTAGACAGCGGAGTTTGTGAGCTTAGAATTTGATTGAGATTTTAAGAATTTTTGTAAGCCCTTACGAATTGTAAATGAATTTTTACATTTTTCTTTCATATACCAATGTGGAGCACGGGATATAATTAGCAGCTAGTGTCTATTATACATATATATTGGCAGGTTTTATGAGTCTTTAGATTTTATTTTATCAGCAAAAAAAAATGTATTATTGATGTAAAAAGATGTATAAGACACTCATGACAATATACATCAAAAAAGCAAATGTAAAAGACATCAAAAGTCGAAAGTTTCATCTCAACTAGATTGGCACCAAATAAAAAGTCACGTCACATGTCGCATAAACCAACAACCCGAAGAGAGATAGAGATATAGAAAAAAAATAACAATCAGAAAAATCATAAAACATCCATTACACTCATCAGGCTACCATTCTGCATTCCATCCGAATAAACTCAATCAACTGCCATTCTATCAAAACACCAACCAAGGTTTCTGATATGACCCAATGAGGGTAAATGATCTACCTCCAGACTGAAAAAACTAAAAACTTCAAAACCATCAACATAATGGACCATGTTGCTGATTGATCCTGTGCCGCTGCAACAGACATCATTAGGAATAAAAACTAATAGCACTGACCTTTCAAAAACTAGCTCTTTAGATTGGAGTATGCTTTCCTTTTTCTTTTTCTTTTTCTTTTTGAATTTGGGCATAGATAGTCTATTTTAAACTGCATGCACTGAGGTACGTTGTGAATCTTATTTTGAACAGATTATGGGCATCACTATCCCACAAGAGACGGGGCGATGCAGGTAAAAGCTGATTTCTCTCGGGAGAGGAGGGCAGCGAAGAAATGGCATGCCGACACACTCCAAATTGCGGGGTCGAGCTTACCAGATTGCTCGCATGCTTGTGGGTCGTGCTCACCCTGTCGACTAGTTATGGGGAGCTTTGTTTGCGCGTCACTTCAAGAGGCTGAGACATGTCCCATAGCTTATAAATGCATGTGTAACAAGAAGTCTTATCCTGTTCCATGATTGGGAACTCATATATATATATATATATATACACACACATATATATATGCAGTTTGAATCTCTTTTTCTTCTTTTTGACCTTTTTTTTTTTCCTTTCTCTTAAGTTAATTTCTTTGTAATGTAGACAAGGCTTCATGTGTTAATCTAAAGAGTTTCTGATTTCTTTGATTCTTATTTAATGTAGACAAGGCTTCATGTTTGTTGTTCCTATTATTGTAATCATTTTTAAATGGTCTGATGTTTTCAAATCAATAGAACATTCATTTTTTGTGCCACAGTGATGAAAATGTGATTAGATTTCACTGTATCTGCCTCTGTGGTATGTATACTTAAAAGACTTCTCATTAAACCAACAATTACCTTCATTTTTGGGCTTTAAACTCTAGGAATGCTGAGTTTTCTAGGATCATTTTGAAAAAAAAAACTTTGCATTGGTGCCAATCAGCACACATAACAGAGAAGATGGAGAAAAAAAAAAAGGAAATTCATTTTTGGAAAAGTGGAATGACATCTAAAGGGCTACTAAAATTATGTCAAAGCTTGTATAAGTTGTGGTAAAATTGCTAGTAGCTAGGTGGGTAACTTGGAGAAGCTAGCCAAATTGAATTGAATATGAACTTGGAAGGGAAACTTTTTACTATTATGGGGTTCAATTTTACTTTAGGCTTCTTCTATTTCCTTTCCTTTTTCCTCAAATCAATTCCTTTCCTTTCTTATCCTTTATTCAGACTCTTGATGGTGACCAGTAAGGCTTTTGACCTTTTGATTTAGTGTTTTCCCTCACTATAATTACTCTCTGACAATTGGCATCCTGTTGAGCCCTTTAGGCTCATCTATGGTCATGACATTATCTCATATTGTGCTAATGCGCGCTGTCAATGTGAAATTATCGAGTGTTGTCATAAATGGCCAATTTGAAGAGGATTTACTCTTTATAACAGGGTATTATTTAAAGATGATATATAGATATGGTATTTTTAATATTATTAGAATCTTTTTAATATTAATTGTGGAATATGCGAATTTTGAATTGATATAAAAACTAATAATAAAATTATCTACTGGTAGAAAATTTTTATCAAATTAAATAATCTTATTTATGCTTAGGATAAATTTTTATGGAAGAAATCCTCTTCTTATATTACTAAGATTATGAATTCATTTATATATCAAATCAATTATAATAATAATTAAACAAACAAATGAAAATTGAATAGGACTTTTTCTTGATCAATTTTCTACAGCCAAAATTCCATCCATGATCTCCACTAATGCGAATTTTTTTTCTGATTTATTAAACATCTCTATGTGTGCTGCTTGATACAGGTATACAGAATTTTACACAAATTAATAATTGACCTTGCAAGTCAAGAACTAGCGATATATATGAAAAAATATGAAGTTATGATCTCAATTAATCTTTATGTTTCAAAAAGTCAGAGTTTCTTATGTAAGGCACACCACGTACCTTTATTTATATAAAAATAGTAAAAACCCTAATTCCAATCAAAATACAGTTCATGCATCCAAATAGAGATACAAAACGTTCGAATGACACAAATAATCGAATGAAGCTCAGGACCATTTAAATGGTTGAGCTACTGAAAATTTTTGCCACTTGAAGTCTTGCCACCATTCAAATGGATAAGCCACGTGCTCCGACGTACGACTGCACACACTATTTTTTCAGAATGTGTATTAAAAATATCAAAATAAGTTTTAAAAATTATTTTTTTAATTCTCATAGGATAAAATTTAGTTTATAGTCACAACTAAATTATAACTAAGGTTATTTTAAGGATCAAGTCTAAACTTAATACACTCTTAACGTCATGTGCCTATCGTATAACGTAATGATATGCATGATGTTATTATATTAAATTATACACTTCTTTAGACTTTTTTGTATTTGTGAAATTTCTTTAGTATTTAATTTTAAGACTAAGCATATTCACACCACTCAACAATTAATGATCCAAAAAATTACAAATTTTAATGTTGGCCTAATTAAACCAAGCCCATAAATTTTAAGAAGTTTCTTGATTTAGTTTATTGAATCCTAATGATATTTGGAGACTTTTTAGATAGTCCTAGTTGTAATTGGACTAATATTCTAATGAGAGTTAGTTTTCTAATTATAGTTAAATAAGATATACTAGTTTTTATAAGATTAGATGTCCTAATCAATATAAGACTTAGAGTCAATGTTATATATATGAGTCTTTGTCATATGGAGTTGTGTACCACAAAAATAATAGAGTGGTGGCCAAGAGAATTAGAGGGCCGTGTGATGGTCGTGAGAGATTGCTGAAATAATAATAGTGTGTGAGTTTTCTTCAATAAAATATATTAGTTTGTTCACTTTACTTCTTCTCTTATTTTTGGGTCCTACAATTGGTATTTGTAGAGATCTGAAAAAATGAGGGAAAATTTTTCGTTTTGCCGGTAGGATATTTGGCATACACGGTTTTGTCGGTCAAGCCCGATTTTGCTAGTAAAGCATCTAAATGCGTCAGTTCACCGTTTGACATGTTTAAAGGAATATTTGGAGTGTGTCATAGAAGATAAATATGCTTAGAATATTGTGAGGTAGCTACTGTTCGAAGTTTTAGCTAAAACGGAAACCATTTCAAAATTGGACAAAAAGGGCGTTCGGGTGGCCCTAGTGGAACGGGCCTAAAACGACCTCAAATGAAAATATTTTCTTCTAAGAGTTTTCATTTAAAATAATTTTATGAACATTGGTTAAAACAAAATTTTGAATTGAAGCGTTTAGGAATGGGTTGTAGAGTAACGAGGTTTCGGGCTCATTAAGGGCAAAATGGTCATTTGCCCTTAGCCCCTTTGTCCACTACTATAAATACAGCCCCCTTAGACCATTTTTATCATAAATTGGGTCTGCAATTACATAATTCACGTTCTTATATAGAGAGAGTGAGAAAAGCCCTAGAAATTCAAGAATTCAAGCTGCCGAAACACATTTCGAGCGAGATTTTGGCCGAACTTTCTTCTGGAAAGTTGTTCGTCTCCACGAGTAATATATCCTCACCGAACAGTTTGGCTATCCAGAAAATACAGCTTCTACAGTTTGTGAAAAATTGATTTTAGGTATGGTTTCTTGCTAAGCTAGGAATAGATTTAGTTTTTCTTGCTTTGCTACATGTTGATTGAGCTGTATAGATGTTTAATTAATGCTAGGAAGCCACCTAGGTGGTGTTGAATTGAAATACCTAGAGTTGAAAATTTGGGGCTTTATGTATTCTTTGGTTTATTTGATGTTTTGTTGCTATGAAGATAACTTATCTTGTCTTTGTATTTGATTGCTATATTTGATATGTATTTATGTGATATTTACTTGACATCTTGGAGGGGAATTGGTTGTGTAATGTATTAGTCTTGCATGGAATGTTAGTGACTTTGTGAAATTCTTGTTGGTTGGTGAAATTGTGATATTGTGGCTTGAGAAATGTGTTAAGGTGTATGGTTATGACCTATGTTATGTGAAGAAATTTATGAGAATTTAAAGTTATGAATTATGTGGGGTTTAAATGCATGACTTGAAAAAGGACACACCATGTGTTTGATGAAATAACTCACTGAACTTGCATAATGGAATCATGGCATTTGGCATAGTGTGATTCCTTGGAAGCATAGTGTGAGTTGGGCATTTGGTGTTGTGCATACTTGGTTACTCATGTCCTTCGGGGAAGGTCCGTAAAATGAGACATACTTAGTCACTCATGTCCTTCGGGGAAGGTCCGTAAAATGAGACATACTTAGTCACTCATGTCCTTCGGGGAAGGTCCATAAAATGAGACATACTTGGTTACTCATGTCCTTCGGGGAAAGTCCGTAAAATGAGACATACTTGGTTACTCATGTCCTTCGGGGAAGGTCCGTAAAATGAGGCATACTTGGTTACTCATGTCCTTCGGGGAAGGTCCGTAAAATGAGGCATGGACATGGCATAGAGTTGACATGGCATGGAGTTGACATGGGTGTGGCATAGAGTTTGCATGTGTGAGTCATGCATAGTGTATTTGCATTGCATTTAATAACGGGAAGGAAAATTATATCTTGAAATTGTACACTTGCACATGCCACGTCCTAAATTTGTTGCTAGTATTAGTGAGTTATCATACCAGCAGTTGAGCTGACCCATTCGTGGGCAATACATTTCAGATGAGGCACCAGCTGCTTGAGACTTCTTTGAGTGTTGAAGAAAAATGAAGAAAATGGATTTTGTAGAAGATTTGACCTTTGGGGGCATGTTTTGAATGTATGGGCATAAGCCCACTTTGTTGTATTTTATATTTAAACTTATGTAAATTGTGAACCTTAGGCCTTGGGCCATTTTAAAAAAAAAATGTATGAGTTGGAACTCAATGAATGTATGACGTTTGATTTAAATGTATACTAGAGGTTACTTGATATTCGGGAGTTAAATATGCATTAAATGGAAGTGTTAGAAAATAGTGGATGCATGTTTAAGAGTTGATGGATTTTGATGCAATTATACCCATATATGTTGTGATTCTTAGGTGATGAAAATACTTGAAAAAAAAACAAAGGAGACTATGTCGAATTTTTGGTAGAATCAAAGTGGGAAATAGGTGTGTAAATGACTTTTTAAAAGGAGTGGAAAAAAATGCGTAAAATGGGGGCTTAGAAGCTAGGGAATTTGGGCTAAAAGTGGGAAGAAAAGAGGGTTTAAAAGACTTGGAAAAAATTCAAAAATGGGAAAAGTAGGTTGCAGCCATGAACAGAAAATTTTCAGAAATCAGAAAATCAGCTCTCTGTTGGAACAGTAAAACAACCAGAAAACAGCCCAGTAGCCGCAGTCTGTTGCGCGCGCCGCGCCTTGCACGCGCGCGTGGCCTGCCCTCCTGCGCTCCTGCTACTGCCCATGCGCGCGCCCACTGCTGCCTTGCATGCTGCCATCTGCTGTCCAACCCATGGGCAGCCATTGTTTTGGCCATGTTTTGGCCATGTTGTAACATATCTTCCAAGGGCATTTTGAGGCCATTAAACCATAATTTTGACCCAAACTTTTGAGTTCATTTTAGACCATTTTAGGCCATTATGCCAAGCCAAGTTGGGGCAATTTATGGGACACTTTTTAGGCATAAATCAAGGCCATGTTTGGCCATTTATTTTGACCACTTCTTGGACTATACCTTAGGGTATTTTGAGCCCTTTTTGGGCGACCATTACAGGGCACTTTGAGAAAGGTTTTGAGAACATTTTGAGAACCGTTTTTAAATATGATTTAAAGTATTTGGGCATTAATTGAGAGGAATACTTGAGTTATGTTGAGGAACGATTTGAGTTATATTGAATGCCGAATCTTTACTTAAATTGTTGGGAGAAACTTGAGGAATGATGATGGAGATTTAATCTAAATTTAATTCATTGTCATTATTTATTCCTTTTTCTTTCATTCAGTCGCTCCTCGGGTTCGTGAAAATCCGGGGCGTGACAGTATTAGAGTATTTTTTGGGTCCTACAAATGGTATCAGAGCTAGTTACGATCTTGGGGTAATTTATCAGAGCCGGTTACGAACTTTGGATAATTTATTAGAGCCAGTTACAATCTTGGAGTAACTTATCAGAGCTAAGTTCGATCTTGAGAAGCTGTGAAAAAATCAAAGGTTGGTCTCATTCTTGGATTACTACGAAGAACTGTAGTTCTCGTTTTACTTAAGATTGCGATCTTGAGTGGTTTGTTGAAGAATTGTTCGATTGAAATTCGATGGCTGTTTAGATCAGAAAAAAGATCTTGCGGTAATACAAATAATTGTGAAGAATAAAAAAAAAGTTCTGGTTTAATCGATAGGGAGGCCAGCTTGATCAGATTGAAAGAAAAAAAGGAGGACGATGAGATCAATTTTTGGACAAATTCAGGTACGTGATTTAAATAAATTGTTGAATTGAAATTATGGAAAAAGTTTTGGTTAATGGACAAAAGTTTGAGATTTTAATAGTATGTGGTCAGAATATTGATGAGTGGTTACATCGTGTTACACTCTATCTTAATGCTTGCAATGTATTTAATGTATTGGATATTGCATTGAAGCGTTTATCAAAGAAACTTTATGAGAAGAAAATTAAATGGTTCTATCAGATAATAAGGAAGATAATACATTGGGCACATTGAAATAATTTTGTTTGCACACAAAGTTATCTACCACCACATAAGTTTTGGTTTTATTTTATTTCGACATATCAAAATAAACCACTGAATGGTTATGAACCTCCCATAAACATATATTGGGTGGTTGATTTTGAAAAAGATAAGTTTGATGAAAATAAAGAGATTGATGGTTCAAAATTGTTTTCAGAATTCATACCAATTTGGGATGGTTCATATAAAGTGTTGAATTTAGATTCATATGATATTAACCGCTTCATCAATATTTCTGAAGAAGCAAATATTAGTTGTGAGGAAAGAAATATTTTGGAAGTTGAAGAAGATGAAAATAATTATATGGTTAAAAGTTTGGCATTGGCTCATACTGATGAAAATTTGAATTTGTTAGAAATTGCTTTTGGTGAATTGAGAGATGTTGAAGAATTATTTTAGCCTACTTAGTTTGAGAATTTAATTGTTGAGAAAGAAGAAAATTTTGCATGTTGTGGTATTGATGCAGTTGAAGATTTTGAAAATTTTGGCCTTGCTATTTTGTTTGATTTGCCAAGTATTTTGGAATCAAAACATAGTGAGACTGAAGAACGTTCCAATTCAGAGTTTGTCGATTTTATTGGTATTAAGAATTTTATTATTCGAGGCCATGTTGATTTTGTGAAGATGGAACTTTTAGAGTTTCAAAAATTTTTGAGAATTGAGAAGTCCAGGTTCTCTGAAATTTGTGATTTCCTCGACATTGATAAATTCTTGTCGTGTTACAATATTGGGTTGGATCTTAATAATTTTATTGGTGCAGATTTTGTTCGAAAAGAAGATTTTGGTATTCTAAAATATTGGCAGGCTTTGCATCATTATGATGATAAATTATTGGCACGAATAATTGTTTTACTATTTTGATTTTGAATGGATGAGCATGGATTTATTCTTTGATCGTGCTGAACAAGCTGAGAAGTTGTATGCCAAGTACAAGATTCGACCACATCCACGTGTGAAGATGAATACGAATGATTGTTCCAGATTGCTGTCGCAAAAGCTTCTTACAGCGACATAAATTGCTTTGAAGATTCTTGCTAATGAAGGTGTTGGTGAAGCTACTTTGGCGACCTTGGTTTAAGGGAGGCATTGTTGGCTAATTAAATCAAGCTCATAAATTTTAGGAAGTTTCTTAATTTGGTTTATTGAATCCTAATAATATTTGGAGACTTTTTAGATAATCCTAGTTGTAATTGGACTAATATTCTAATGAGAGTTAGTTTTCTAATTATAGTTAAATAAGATATATTAGTTTGTATAAGATTAGATGTCCTAATCAATATAGGATTTAGAGTCAATGTTATATATATGGGTCTTTGTCATATGGAGTTGTGTACCACAAAAATAATAGAGTGGTGGCCAAGAGAATTAGAGGGCCGTGTGATGGCCGTGAGAAATTACCGAAATAATAATAGTGTGTGAATTTTCTTCAATAAAATATATTAGTTTGTTCACTTTACTTCTTCTCTTATTTTTGGGTCCTACAATTGGTATCAGAGTATTTTTTGAGTCCTACATTTAAAAATGAATTACCAACATAAAATGACAAGATTTTTCTCACATATTTCTAAAAAATAATTGTTATCTCACTACTAGTTTTTAATGTCTATTAAAAATATTTTTCAAAAATAAAATATATATATATATATCTTGTGCCAGCGTTGGTGGTGGCAGTGTGGTGGTAGTGGAGGTGGTGGTTACAATGACAGTGGTGGTAGTGCAGTGGTAGTGATGTTGGTGATGGTGGCAACAATGTGGTAATTCAAATAAATAAAGTATAAAAACAATTCTTTATTTATAAAAGGTAAAAACTTTTTGCTTTTGCCTAAGGGTACTTATATTTTTTACTCTTTAGCCTTTTAAAATTAGTTTTTTGGGTGCAAACCAAACACTTATCAAATTTGTTTAAAACTCTAATTTGAATGTAATATAAAAATTAATAGGATAAATTATACTGAACTTTTTTGAAATTTTTGACAATTACAAAGATCTTTCTTGAGTTTTCTGAAATAATACTAACCTCTCATATTTTTATTAACAAATTACAAAGACATCATATTCAGTTTTAATTTTTTTTTTCAAAATAACAAAAGTACTTAATTATTATTTTTTTTAAATTTTTTTTTAATTTTGACCATTTTTTCTAATTATTTTTTTTAAATATTTTATATAAAAAAATAAATTTAAGATAGATAACTTATATTTTTTAGTCAGAAAATATTTTAATTAATATTACTTAAAATTGAAAAAAAAGTTACAAAAATTTGGTCAAAATTTAAAAAATGTAAAAAAATATGAAAGAAACATTTTTGTCGTTTTGGAAGAAAAAAAAAAAGATCAGATAATTTTTTTTATAATTTGTTAATAAAAATAAAAAATACAAATGAAAATCAGTGTTATTTCATGAATCTTAAAAATATTTTTGTAATAATATAAGACAAAATGGTGCCTCTTTCCTAAGAGCAACTCCAACGGAGAGTTACATATGGGGTGGCAAACGGGTAACCACCTGTAACTGCCAAAATGCCACCCCAAATTCTACTGTTTGGGACTCCAACGGAGGTGGCATCAAGGGTTGGAAAAGGGTAGCAATGGTCTTGGGGTGCCAATTTTCTAAACCCTGGAGAGAGAAAGGGAGGGGTTGCAAAGAGCCGTTCTGCCATTTCAGATCCTACTGTTCACTGAACAGCTCTTTGCAACGGCTATATTCAATCCAAAAATTTGTATATATACAGAGAGATTTACAAAAAGATTTACAGAGATTTTGAAAGAAAAAACTTACCAAGAGACATTTTCAGAGATTTGCCGTGAAAATCGTAAGTTCCTTGGCTCCATGATCTTGATTTTTCTTCAAATCTTGTGGTTATGATGGCAGATCCGAAGAATTTATTTACAGAGGGAGGGAAAGGGGAGGGAGGCGCAGAGACGAAGGGGAAGGAGGAGGAGGCGCAGAGAGAAAGGGGGAAGAACGGCACTCAGAGACAGAGAACAGAGAAGCCGTTCTCTGTTCTCTGTTTGTTTCCTTCAAATTGAAATTTGTGTTATATATATATATATATATATATATAATATGAACTCTTTCTCTTTCTTATATATATAATTTATTTATATTTATATTTATATGTTTTACATTAGTTTCATATTTTAGATTTTAAATTGAATTAATTTTTGTAATTTAATAAATTAAATGTTTTAATTTTAGCTTATTTATTTATGTATATATTTTTGTTAATTTAGGGTGAATTTATTTATTTAGCTAGTTTTTATAATTGAATAATTTTTTTTCTATTTTAGTTAATTGTTATTTACAATTTAAAATAGTTCTTAAATTAATTTAATTTGTGTAATTTAAATTGAATGTTTTAATTTTAGTTTATTTATTTATTATTTTTTGTTAAATTAGGGTGAATTTATTTATTTAGCTAGTTTTTATAATTGAATAATTTTTTTTCTATTTTAATTAATTGTTATTTACAATTTAAAATAGTTCTTAAATTAATTTAATTTGTGTAATTTAAATTGAATGTTTTAATTTTAGTTTATTTATTTATTATTTTTTGTTAAATTAGGTTGAATTTATTTATTTAGCTAGTTTTTATAATTGAAGAATTTTTTTTCTATTTTAATTAATTGTTATTTACAATTTAAAATAGTTCTTAAATTAATTTAATTTGTGTAATTTAAATTGAATGTTTTAATTTTAGTTTATTTATTTATTATTTTTTGTTAAATTAGGTTGAATTTATTTATTTAGCTAGTTTTTATAATTGAAGAATTTTTTTTCTATTTTAGTTAATTGTTATTTACAATTTAAAATAGTTCTTAAATTAATTTAATTTGTGTAATTTAAATTGAATGTTTTAATTTTAGTTTATTTATTTATTTTTGTTAATTTAGGGTGAATTTATTTATTTAGCTAATTTTTGTAATTGATTCTTTTATGCTCATTCTTTAAATTGATTATAATTCTTTTTTTTTGTAGATGGATTCGCAATTTGACGGTTCTTTCACTGATTTGCTTATGAACGACACCGATTTATATGATGATGCTATGCAGACCAATCCCTCAGTATTTGGTCCAGTACAAAATGAAGCCACTCCAAGAGTGAGAAAATCGCAAAGGATAAGGAACTTCTCTCAAGAAGAAGATAAATTAATTGTGTCTGCATGGCTTAACACGAATAAAGATGCAATTACTGGGAATGAACAACAAGGTAGTGCTTTCTGGCATAGAATATTGAAATACTTTGAACTTCATGGAGGCAATCAAGAAGAGCGTTCGCAAGCTTCTATTAAAAGCCGTTGGACTGATATAAATGCAAAATGCGTCAAATTTGTTAGTTTTTATAGTAAAATTGAAAGACTACGACAAAGTGGACACACCGAGCAAAACTATGTAATGATTGAGCTTTTTTAGATAGATACTACTATGATTTGATATTTGAACTATTGACTGAATGATTTCATATGTTTTTCAGGTTGATGAAACAAAAGAAATGTTTGCTAAGATCATTGAAAGACCATTTCAATACGAGCATTGTTGGAATATATTGAAAATGGAGCGGAAATGGACTGATAATCTCACCAGCAATAAGAGAGCAAAAACTCATTCAACTGATAGTCCTACTGAATCAAATCATATTGAATCTTGTTATTCAACTCCATATTTAAGGGATGACACTGAACTCTCGTCCACTCCTAACCTTAATAGGCCATTGGGCAGAAAGGCTTCGAGGAAACAACTTAAAAACAAAAAGAAGCAAACCGGTTTTGAAGCATCACTAGATCATCACCACTGGAATGAAAGAATGGAAGTGGAACGACAAAAAGTTGCTCAAAAGGAGATAGCATTGGAGCAACATCGTAGACAATTAGAAATTGAAGAAAGGCAGAATGAATGGCAGAAAGAAATGAAAATCATGAAAACTGACACTACTGGCATGGACCCAATTTCTGCATCATATTGGAATAACCTTAAGATAGAGATTATGAACAAGCGGGGTTTTAATTTTTAGTCGTTATTTATTATGCTGCTATTATTTTTTAATTTTTAGTCATTATTTAATGAGTTTGCTATTATTTATGAAAAACTACGTATTAAGTTTGATTGTTATGAAAGTATTTGTGAAATTGAAAATACAACTTGAAATTGAAATTGAAATTGAAAATACAACTTGAAATTGAAATTGGAATTAAAAAAACAACTTGAAATTGAAATTGAAATTGAAAATGAAAATGAAAATACAACTTGAAATTGAAATTGAAATTGAAAATACAACTTGAAATTGAAATTGGAATTGAAAATTTCACTTTGAAATTGAAATTGAGAAAATTATTCTTCGCCATTTCGTTCCCACAAATGCTCGATAAGATCTGACTGCAGTTGAGAATGAGTTGCACTGTCCCTGATCTGACAATGGGTTTGCATGAAGTCTTCCAATTCTGGTGTATACGCATGCGACACTTCTATAGGCGGATTTGCATCACTTCCATCAAAGTCATTGTTACCAATATCTCCTTCATCCTCAATGACCATATTATGCATTATTATGCATTATTATGCACGCTTTCATAATATTTGCAAGTGTTTCTTCATCCCAAAAGCGTGTTGGTCCACGCACAATTGCAAAACGGGCTTGAAGTACCCCAAATGCCCGTTCTACATATTTTCTTGCCGACTCTTGTGCTTTAGCAAAATGGCTTTTCTTCAGACCTTGTGGATAGGGAATTGTTTTTACAAATGTCGACCAATTAGGATAAATACCATTGGCTAGATAATATCCCATTGTATACTCATGGCCATTAATTGTATAGTTTACTGGAAGAGTATGACCATTTGCTAATAATGCAAAAACAGGGGATCTATCTAGAACATTTATGTGATTCAGCGAACTAGGAAGCCCAAAGAATGCATGCCATATCCAAAGATCTTGAGAAGCCACAGCTTCCAAAATGATTGTTAGTTTGTGACAATGACCAGTATACATACCTTGCCATGCGGTCAGACTATTTTTTCACTTCCAATGCATGCAATCAATACTTCCTAACATGCCGGGAAAGCCACGTTGTTCATCCCGTCTGTAGCAATCGAGCAATATCCACAGAATTTGATGACCTCAGGTAATGGTCGCCAAACACTACAATAATACCTTTCACAAACCTTGTCAGACTCTGTATGGCAGTGCTTTCTCCAATTCTGATGTATTCATCCACAGAATCTGCCGGTGTTCCGTAAGCAAGAATTCTATAAACAGCTGTTATCTTCTGAAGGGATGACAAACCGAGAACTCCAACAGCATCTGTTGTTTGGATGAAGAATGGATCGTGTTGTTCAACCTCATTTACGATTCGGAGAAAAAGAGTACGACTCATTCGGAACCTCCTTCGGAAAAAACCTTCATATACATAAGGGGTAGCAAAATAGTCACGGTAGAGTCTTTCGTGACCTTCAACTCTACCACGATTAACTATTTTGTGACCTGTAATGGAACCATGATACCTTCTTATCCGTCCCTGACTAGACCCTTCTGACCTTCTGGTTGCAGCATACAACATATCCAAATCATCATTATCTTTTTCCTCAATATTGAGGATCTCTCCTAAAATATTAGGATAGCGATTCATTTTGATTGATGAATGAAAATATGAAAGGATAAATAGTCAAAGAGAAAGAAGATATTGAATATATAGAGAGAATGTAATATAGATGGATGAAAACATGAGAAAAATGATCATATTTATAGACGAATTTTACTTTTTTGAATTTTTATTTTGACGGTTAAATTTTCAAATTTGAATTTCAATAGTTGAATTTTGAAATTTGAAATTTGAATTTCGGCAGACAAAAATTAATATTTGAATTCGAAATTCGAAATTCGAAATTCAAAATTCGAAATTTAATTATATTTTTTAATAAAAAATATTAAAATATTAAAATGACACCCCATTTTAGCACATGTCATTAAAGCAAATTTATAATTCAAGAATGTCAAAATACTGTTTAAAATTATAAATGAGTAATTTGGTAGTCCAAAATGTAACTCCCCTTGAAGTTGCTCTAAATCTGTTCAAATTTTAGCTGGATTTACAAAATTACTGAAAAAGCATGATGGTTCCTTGCGAACGAGGGTTAAATTGCCATCCTGTATAAGCAGTGCTTACAACAAGGACGTGGAGGAAAAGACAGAGAGGCACCTACGGATAAGGCGGGCTTTCAGCAGCAATATGGTTAGTTTTGGAAGGTAAAAGGACAGGTCACCAGGGGGCGACCAGTGACAGCGTTTCTGCCTCTTTCCCCCTTTTCATCCCTTACCCAATATCCCCCTTAAGGCTCCACCCAATGCCAATGCCAATGCCATTCTTCTTCTGCTTCTTTCTCTCCTTCTTCCTCTCTCTGTCCCAGGTCTGGCCCTACCACTTTCCTCAAGAGGGCCCTACCCATAACGTAACACCACCACCACCAACAATTTCTCTTCTCATATGCCATAACAGGTACTCTTTTTATCTTTTTTTTTTATGTATGCCCCCACCCGCATTTTTTGTTCTCTCTGTATCTATCTGTTTTCTCTCTCTAGCTTTATGTTTGTGGGTGTATACGTTCTTTTTGTCTTTGTGTTGTGCAAAGAAGGCACATATGCCTTGCCTTTCCTTTTCAATCTTTTCATGCCTTTCGTTTATTTTTAATTTTTGAGGTTCGCTTTTCATGCCTTTCAACCTTACAGCATTACACAAACTTTCTTTTTGCAATAAAGTCAATGCAAAAAAAGAGCCCTTTGATTGCGCTGTAAACCTTTCCTTCTCATGTTATGCTCAAATTTTTTATCTTTCTCTTATGGGGTTCCAAAATTCCGGTTCTGGGCTCTCTCTCTTTCTCTGTTTCTCCTGGGTGGAGAAAGACACAAAGAGGAAATTAGGGAGAGAAAGTTGGAATGATGAGAGGTTGAATTATAGGAGCAAAGCATGGGTTGGTGCAATCATTTGGTTAACTTTTCATCATCATATTGCTTTATCTTTTCCTTTCGGTTAGAAAGGGTGAGAGAATCTGATCCCTCCCATTTTGTCTCTGATGAGATTAAGGCGTAGACAATGCATTCCTTCTTGCTCTTCTCTTCGCAGAGTAAACACCAAACCTTTTCCTTCTTTGATTTCTTCACATACCCTTATGTTTCTTCCTGAAGATTAATCTCAATTTTGATCAACTTGTCGGAATGTTGATGATTTAGAGCCAACCCATTAGCTTACAACGTGGTGTTGGAATTTTGGCATGCCTTTGCAGTCTGGTTGAATTGAACTAACACTCTGGTGTGAAAATTGACAGTGACGTTGGTTATTGCTTGCTTATCTGCCTCTATCAAGTGTTGATTTTTGTCTAAAATAGTTTGTATTTCATACTTATCATGAGTATTTAATAAATTTAGGAATTGTAGGAGGTTGGATTATTGGAGTTACCTAGAAATGCCTGCTGGTTCACAACGGGCTTATGTCATGAATAACAGGAGGATGGATGCTTAAGAAATTCCTAGAAATACCCATTAGTTCAAAAATGTGTCATTTTCTATTCTTTGTTATTGCTTTTTCACCTGTCATTGAACTCACTCTAGGTACAAAACTTATATCGGGATCGGCTATTGCTTGCTTCTCTTCGAGAAAGAAGTACTATGTTTCTTACATGTTTTGTAATTCATGCATGTCCTTGATTATTTATTACTAACTTGGATTGAAAGGGAGATGATTTAGAGCTTCCTAGAAATACCCATTAGCTGTCAATGTGTCTTTTGCTGATAACTTATAATGCTTTTGCACCTTGTTGTTGAAGTACATATATCAATATGAAAATGAAACATTTTCTTGCTTGTGTAACTAATGACTATTCTCTCCTCTCTCAGAAGTCACATCAGTTTAGTTCCTGTCTGAGTTTATCTTATCTTTGTATTTCAAACATGTCACATGTGATTGCACTTATTTTCTGCAAGATGAATTCTAAGAGGGTGAATGATTTAGAACTCTGGAAAATGCATGCCTATTAGCTCACCATGTGTTCTTCACTCAAATGTTATAATGCCAGTGTCTTTGATTGAAATAATTCCTGGTGCAATAATTGATGCTGCCAATAATTTTTGCTTACATTTTTTCTTGCAATATGCTTCTTCTTTTTGTTTTTTTTACTAACACTTATATAATTCATAAATGGGCCTTGCATTACCACTTTCAAACTCTCAGAATTTACACAATTGTTTTCACGACTCCAATTCTCTTTCATGTTTATGTGCTTACTTCACTGCTTTGCCTCTACAATTATGGTGTTCATAAACTTGTTTTTGTATGAATGGGCACCAATTTTAGTTACTGTAATACTTGACCAAGTCATTCTTTTCTTGTAAAGGAGAATTAAATAAATTCTATTTATACTTTTAGTAGCTCATTTGTATTGTGTCTAGTTGTCTGAGTTCTTGAATTACATTCTATGGCTTCCAAAATCAGGTTGATGAAGATGAAATTTATTGGAGACAAAAGAAGGACAGTGAAGAGTTGGCATGGTCACATAATTCTTCTCACGTAATATCACAGTTAGCTCAATGTTTTAGTGAGTAGAACTTCTTGGCACCCTATTTTAACTTTTTTTTTTTGTAATTTTATTTCTTTTAGCTCTCTCTTTCTAGTTTCTTATATATAGACTCTTTCTGCTTTCTATTCTTCTTCTCAAAAGGTACATTACACACAAATATTTTGGAAACATATCACCAGTGTAGTAATCAAATTCCATTTAAACTAGAAATTGCGTTTATGCTAACTACATTTTTTTTTCAGACTTGACACCTTTTATATGCCCTCTTAAAGAAGTATTCAAAATAATGCCAATATTTTGTGATGAACTAGAAGGACATGAATGATATGACGATTTAGAAAGTATCAGTAAACTAATTGCTAATACTGCTTCAAATTTGGGATTTAGTCTACTATGTAGGAGTATTAGCTTATTGGGATTGATGATTGACTCATTCTGTCATTAAAAGCTAACTCCCTACTCCAAACATCATACCAAAAACTAATCTCTTGACCATTCCCCACTCTTTCATAATGCTCTTTTATATACCGACTCCATGAGACATGCTTGCGTCTCTTGAGGACCTTCCCTCTCTGGGAGACCTTAACGCAAATCATTGAATGACACTAAAAAAGGCCACCACCAATGTTTCGCTTTTGCGAGGTGCTGGGAGGGGTAGATTGAATACAAAATTAACATTTGGCATTATTTACACAAAATAATTTCACTTAGACTTCAACCTGTGTTCTTATGCTTGATATCTCGAGCATTTTACCATTACATGAAGCAGTGCCTCTAAATCATTGAATGATACTGTAAATCTTTATTCACTGCAACTCTTATCAAGTTCAAAAGTACACTAATTTCTTTCTTCTAGGACCACATAGTTGAATTATTTGATTCCATCCAAATTCTCTTATTTTACTGTCAGTATTTGGTGGTTGTAGCTAATGCTATGGTTGGGCCACGATCATGGATAGGAGGAATCTTTAGCCGCTCAGGCAATAAACGTAGTGGAAGTGACAAATTTATTGACTATTCTTTAAGTCCTCTTCAGGTAATCGGGGGATCATAACAAGGAAAAGGGTTTGTTACAATTCAATTATGTATTGTGTTTGCCTCTCTCTCTCTCTCTCTCTCTCTATATATATATATATATATATATATATAAACATATGATTGTATGTTACATATACACATGGATCACATAGATTGTGGATTCATTGGATATTTATACGTGTGGGAGTTGCTTCTCTAAGCCTTTTGTGTGTTTTCATCAAAGGCTTCAGTTGGAACTCATCACGTTGAAAGAGTTTAGGATGTTTGTTTTGCATTAGGGTAAAATCTAGTTCATAGTCTGTAGCTAGGATGGTTGCTTCATTGATGTTGTCAATATTTTGTCAGCCTTACAGACTTATGATCTTTAACTTCCTAGCAGGAACGAAGACTTAAAAGGCTTCAAGATAGATTACAAGTACCTTTTGATGAGACTCGCCCTGATCATCAAGTATTTCCTCCATTCTTGTCCATTTTTTATTTAAGTTTTTTTCTTCCATTTCTGTATAGCTTTAGATATTTATAAAATTAAGTAGAAGTACATTTTATATAGCTCAACCATTCAGTATTGTTTCACCTTTCCTTTCTGGGTTTTCACCAAGATACCTGAACTTTGTACCGTAATATGCTAGCCTCCCCTCCCCATTATCTTCTTGGTTTATTAAGTAAAAGAGTTATCATATAACCATGGGCTATTTATTCTTGTGGGACAGCAATCTTTTGCTTCATAATGTTAACTTTTTGCAGCAATTATAGGATTGAGTGACTTTTATTGATATGCTGTTTATCCGATGGAAGTGCATTGTCGTAACCTTCAAAATTTTGTTCTGTTGACTAGTTGGTTCACTGTTTGATCTCATCATTCATTCCCATTGACAGGAAGCTCTTAGAGCATTATGGCGTGCAGCCTTTCCAGATGTTGCTCTTAAAGGCTTGATCTCTGAGCAATGGAAAGATATGGGGTGGCAAGGTCCAAATCCATCAACTGATTTTAGGTAGAGTTCTGTCATTCTAAATGTTAGTTGAGATTTTGAGTTCTACTTGTTGGGCTTCTGTCCAATATAATATGACAGCCTATAGGAAGTAAATAAGTTGACTTAAGGTTCCTATTGAAGTGCGAACTAAATTAGAATCGAGGTTCTGACTTATCCTTACTTATAATAGACATATATGAAGGTGTGTTGGATGTCACAAGTAAAAAGATTCACTCTGTTCTTTCTATTTTGTAAATCTTAAAGCGTCAATTATGTTTTCTTATTGTGGCGTGGTTATTTTTTGATCATTTGAAAATCAGTTTTTTTTTTTCGTTGCTGTGGGTACAAAGGTTCAGATTCATTCAAAACAAACTTTATCAACGGGTTGAACGGAAACCAACAAAAACATGATTTTAGGTTACATCATATAGTTAAAACACATCTCTGTCTTCTCTGGTCCTTTTTATGAAATCATGACCAGCCCCTATATATAAAGCAAAGTGCAGTGACTTCATCTTCAGAGATGTCCAAACACTCTTAAGATAAAATATTGGGTCCATATGACATAAAAGATTTGAGAGGGGGAACAATCAACAAACAATAAAAAGCACTAATGCAAGAATTTTGAAAAATATCCCTATGTTTATTTTGAATTTTTTTAAAGTTAAGTTGCATCTCAACATTCTAAACTATTGTCTCATTGAGAAATCTTATTTTCCTTAGGGGTTGTGGTTTTATTTCGCTCGAGAATCTGCTGTTTTTTGCAAGGACTTATCCGGTATGACTCCTGCAAAGAGTCCTTCATTGGATGATTGCTTTCTTCTTTCATCTTTCTATGTTGTTTTGATCTTTCTCTTAGCCCTTGTCTTCCTTTTTTCTACCTTTAGTTTCCATAAGTATGAAATTGTGCAAAAGATGGATTATTACTAATTATATAGTTCAAAATGAAGGCTTCTTTTCATAGGTTATTGTTCAAGCAAGGTGGGAAACGAGCAACCTGGGAGTATCCATTTGCTGTTGCTGGCATTAATGTATCATTCATGTTGATTCAAATGCTGGATTTATGCTCAGGTTTATAAATTAGTATATAAATTGTTTGATTTCATATACAATGATATATATAGAGGGCATTAGGATGTGCCATGTTTGAGCTCTTGATATACATTGTTAGGCCTATTCTTTAATAGTTTTAGCTTTTGGGGGAACTGGTGTTCGTACATGCTATCAGAGTATTGTTTCTAGGAAACTTGGGTTCAACTTGCTCCGTCCTCCATTTGGATTGTTTGTGCAACGTTTGCACTTTGTTTCTTTCTTCTGTCAACCTGCACACCTGTTTGTCTCTCCACATGTGAGACACAACTTGATCTGTCCTCCATTTGGTTTGTCGGTGCAAGGTTTGCACTTGGTTTTTGTTATGTCAGCCTGCGTGCCTGTTTGATTCTCCACGAGCGAGAAAGGGTTGCACATGAAGGATAGTGTAAGAATTTGATGTACATTGTTAGTTTAATTTCTTAACAAAAATTTTTGAGACAACTTATGCTCTGACAACATGATTGCATCACCCCATTTTCAGCTCCTCATTGTATTTAAAATAAGAGCATTTGGGTGAGTTTGAATCTCACTTCTTTGAGATCACTTTAGGATTAATCATTTGGTAAGTTTGCTGATGATTATAGTTCTAGGAGTCAAAATGCTCCATCATCTTTCCCTTTCAAATTATTATACTCTTGAGCCCATCATTTTTCTATCCTTTTGAGGGTCAAATTACAATAGTGACAAAAATTATGTAGTTTGAGCTTCTTGCTCCCTGGTATAGTTTCCAGTGGTTCCATCTGGTTTTGATACACATATTTTGTTTGATAATATCTTGATTGAAAAATTAAATAATAAAATAAAGAGAGATGTTTATGCTTTATAACTTTTCTACTCTTATCTTTCGCAGCAAAACCTAGATGTCTTCCGGGAGTCAATTTTGTTAAATTATTAGGAGGTAAATTACTAGTTCTCACATTAGCTTAATTTACAGTATGTTTTGATTTGGGATAGTTTATTCTCCTCTGATGAAAGCTTGAATGTGGATTGCAGAAGATGAAGAAGCCTTTGATGTTCTATACTGTGTAGCTTTTGAAATGATGGATGCTCAGTGGCTTGCTATGCAGGCTTCATATATGGAGTTTAATGTACTCTCTCTCTCTCTCTCTCCAATTATTTTTCTTTTATTATTTTTGAAACCTTTATTGTGCTTGTATTATTTAATTAAAGTTCCGTAAGTTTAGAGACAGCACAGGATCCCCTTTTCCCTGCTTTCTTAGTAACCAAAGGGAGCAAAAGGCTCCATCACATCTGTTTATCATTTTTGGGCACAGAGGCATACCCAAATATTCTTCACAAGCACCATAACTGTAAAATAGTTGACTCACTGATAACTAATAATTGTGGGAGACTAAACCACTCTTCATCTTTAACTTAACTCAACTCAATAGTCTTATCCTAAGTCCTAACTATTTGGGGTTGGTTATATGAATCATGCTTTGTTGCTTTGTTCTAAAATGGGTCATCTTCTTAGTTAAATCACACACTATCATGTTTTTTTTTTATTATTAAATCTCAGCCCATGTTATTATTTTTTTTTTATTTTCCCCTTGCTTTAGCATGACCCGCAAAGTAAACCAAGTTTCATTGCACATGACCAAACTATTTTAATCAATTTCCATTTTTATCTCCTATAGGTGTTACTTCCGCTACTATCTCCCGAATAAGTTCATTTTTATTTCATCTTCTTCTTTTTTGGTCTTATTCATCTCAACATTCACCATTCATCTTTACCTATCAAAAAATAAAAAATAAATTGTGGGAAAAGGAAAAAGAAAAAAGAGAGCATACATTTTTTTTCAACAATATTTCCATCTAATAATATAATGGCAATTTTTTAAAATAATAAGTAATTTTATGCAAGTAGAATTATGAATTATCTATGGAACCATGTTAATTTCCCCAAAAGATTATCAATTATTGTATTATTAAGTTGTAAAATATTAGTTCTTATTGGAGGGTTTGTGGTATGTGTGCTGCTAACACTGCTGAATGCTTGTGCCTTCAAGCCAAACAAGAATAGTGGGAATATTATCTTCCTATTGTAAGAAGAAATTTTCCTTTTAAGGCTCTCTGTCTGTCGTTTGTGAAACAAAACCTGAAATGGCATTTAAAGTGTCAACTGCTGTTGTGCTTGCAGTACACCATTCGTACTATGTTGGTAAATGGTAACATTTCTACTTTGTTTCAACTGATGGGAATTGATTCTATCCTTGGAATGCAACGCTCCTTAGAATAGATTGGACATAATAGTCTCACTCAACATATTATGATTATGACTGAGGCAGTTTAGGGTTATAATTAATTGACTAAAAATTAATTAAATTAACTAATTACTCCACAAAGTTACACAAGTAGCCCTGAATAAATTCCATATTAATCAACCTAAATTAGTTAGATACAAATTATGAACTTAGGTGGTTAAACAAAGTGTTCAAATAGAATTTAAATTAAACTCTTATTGGTCAAGTGCTTAAAATAAAACAAAATATAAAACACGATAAGTAAGAGCACATTTCAAGAAAGAGAGACACAATGATCTTACATGGGAAACCCTCATGGGAAGAAAACCCACTATTGCTAGAGAACATATCAATTAATAAACCAATCTGTACAAAACACAACATACTAACTTGCTACATAGTCTGGTAAACTTTACCTGTTAATCAATCTACTAATGAACCAATCCATACAAGACACAACAACATACTATTGATCACTACCTTGCTACGGAGCCCGGTAGATTTTACTCATTAGTTAACCCTTCTTGTAGTCCTCCTAGTTTTGCTCTTGTCAGCCGTTCTTCTATAGAGCAACACTTGATTACAACCGCAATCTAGCTACCTACATATCCACGCTACTTGGTGTGCAACTTTCAATGCAGTAGTTTATACCAGACTTTATCTGTTAATAAATCCACTAATAAACCAATTCATATAAGACACAACATACTATTAATCACTAACTTGCTATGCAGCTCGTAGACTTTACCCGTTAGTCAATCCTTCCTATGGTCCTCGTTATTTTACTCTTGTCACCTGATTGCGCTTGTTAGCCATTCCTTTATAGAGCTACACTTCGTTGCAACCACAATTTGGCTGCCTACGTATCCACGTTACCTAGAGTGCAACTTTCAATGCAGTGGTCTAGAAGTGTGTCCTAATATCTCTCTTAACAAAACCCCCACAATTTCCTCTGTGATAAGAGACTATAATGAATCCAAAGTATTTATTTGAACAAAACCTCTCAAGGATTCTAACATGCAAATTTTTGCTCTATATAAATTCTAGATATGTTGTTTACTATATAAATTCCGTCATTATATAGTGCAAAATTCGTCACTGCATATGGATTAGACTAAATCCTAATCAAATTCGGAATATGCTAACAATTAAATTCTTGCATTTTTGTCACGCGTTTGAATGGTTAAGCTTTTATTGTTCAAACGGTGCGACCGTTTGAACGGTTCAAGGACACATTTAGACCGTTGAGGTACTGGTTCTCAATTTTATTTCAATTTCGAAATAAATTCATAAGTACCCAAGGGACATAAACTAACATAAATTAAGCATCTTTTTAAGCCTACAGTCAAAACTAAAAATAAGTGCCTAACTTATTTATCATTAAAATATAAGTTCTATAGAGAATCGTATGTGAAACAATAAATGTACACACATCTTACAAATGTACTTAATATGAATGCATGACATATATGTGTGTTTATATCTTTCTTGTAGCAATTCTAAAGTTCCAAGATGTTGTCAATATTCATCTTTAGAAGTGTGCAACTGTAATTAAATGTGAGTAACTAACAGTTTACTAGCAGTGAGACTCAACCTAACCTAACAATTACTAATTCAATAAAGACTCTTGGAATGAATTGCCAACACATAAATTGAAGAGGAAAATTTCACAATAATTCTAATACAAATTTTACTCGCAATGCAAGTTGTTCTATGATAAAACTTTCCACTATCGCAGATACCCAACTTGAGCCATATGGTAGATGCATTTTCTTTACTTGTTCTATATTGAAAGAAAGCCTGAAAAATGGAAAGCATGATACCAAAGAACATAATCCATCATGAGATTCATTTGTCATGGCTGAACATGGTAAGAACCGATTTTTCTTTTGGAAATGCTTTTATTGGAAGCAAACGGGCCAAATGTTCCCCCCCCCCCCCCCCCCAAAAAAACCCCAAGAAAAAAAAACATAGCTTCTTACATACTATATCATAAAATAAAATATCTAGAATGTTGGATATATTGCTAATAATTCTTGAATTATATTAAATAATTTGATAATGACCAAATGCCTCTATTATTACCTTCTTACATGCATTGCTTTCATCCTTTGTTGTTTTGCCATCACATATTAATATTCTTTATGTTCTTGCTTAATTCAATGCTGAGAACTTGCATCTCAACTTTCTTTTTTTAAGAAGTATTTTCCCAACTAATTTCAAAATTTGAAATTATTGATAAAGCTCAACATTTCCTGAATTCTGAACTGTCACTATACTTGGTTGAGTTCAGTTTCTCAGTACCACAGGTACTCCAATGGACTGACAATTTACCAATTGTTTTCCTTCAGGAGGTTCTACAAGTAACAAGAACGCAATTGGAGAGAGAACTGTCTTTAGAAGACATTCATCAAATACATGATTTACCGGCTTACAACCTGTTGTACCAGTAGTTTTGCTTATTAACTCCTCTTTAAAAGCCACGGAAGATTTTGCTTGGATCTGTACATATTTGCAATAAATGTGAGCTGTTCCAAGCCAAAGGCTATCTTGAGGTCTTGTTAAATAGGAGGAAGATCTGCTCTAGAGTTTTCTAATTTGTGTCCAGATAGGCCAATTTTGAAGGTTTTAGGGCTGAAATTTGTACATTAAACTGGACTTAGCATTACCTAATGGCATTGAGGATCTTTGCATTTTTTTTTTTTATAAAAAAAAAAAAACTTGCTGATTATTTGAGATTTAGATTGAATGATACTAATCCATGAAGGTTCCAAAATTTTCTTGTTGAGGTTCTCCAATTATATTGTCTTCTTGGAGATTTGATCACTTTGGCTTGAATTACCTATAATCCTTCGCCACCCAAAAACTTTGGTAAAAGAATTGAGGTTCAGCTTAGAAGTTGTTACAGAGTTTTTTTCAGGAAAAAAAAAAAAAAAAGTGAACTTATGACTCTTCGGATTTGTTTTTGAACTGATGAGTCTTGGGTTACGTTTGGCTTCTTTATTTAATGAAGATAAGAAAAAGGGAGATTTAACTAAATCTTATTCTAATTATTTAGGATTGGTTATGCCAATTTTGTCTAACCATTTTGTTTTATTTAGATTATTTCTTTATAAAAAACTTGATATTTCTTTAATTAAACTATATGGTATCAAGTTTTTCAAAAAAAAATCTTGTATGTTCTTTATTGTGTGGGTGCTATTTATCATTATTGTATGCACGTGAACCATAATATTTGCATTAAATCATGTGAAAACAAAATTACTCAATTTTAAAATTTGCAAAAAAAATCATTTTTTTTAATAGACCTATCCATCCTCTCTATGTCTATTTCCGATTATCTAGATCACACTAGGGTCTCTCAATTTTAGTTAACATTGTTCGTCCGAACCAACCAAGAACTCGTCTGAATAAAGTCTTGTTCAAATACAAATCATTCTTTCACTAAAATGCATGTGGACTAAATTGCACCCTAATCTGGCTGCAGCTTCCTATTCCATTTTAGTTTAAGGTTATTTCATTGTTTTAGTATACATAGGGCCTTGCTGTTACGTCCTTGAGTTAACTTGTATATTGGCAAATTCGGTTTTGACAAAATTGTAAGTGTAACGTGTATAAGTCCATGTGTGTCATGTACTCAAGATTTGTGTTCGAGTATCTAATTATTATTGCAAAATTATAGTTTTGCTTACACTAATATAAATCAAAGATAAATGAGACTTGAGACATTGATCTAGGTTGGTTGTGCAATCTATTTTAGTGTGTTAGGCTTCATTTTATTGTGATTGACACTTGTTTTAATCGATAAAATGGTTTAAACATACATGGGGAATCAATACAATTAAATATGTTTTTGAAAAAATGAAATTGTGCAAACAACTTGGGACGTCTTTCGAACAACTTAGGTGTTTTTTTTAAAGAGATTTTGTTCAAGCTCTTTTGATACTTGGCTTGAATAAGTTGTTCAAACAACCTATGAGGTCCTTTGAACGATCGTGTGGTCTTTTTCTAAAGACACTTCATTCGATCTCGTTTAATAGGTGATTCAAGTAACCTACACGCAAAAAAAGTTTTTTAACTTGATTTAAACACTCATTTTTTTTACATCAAACCCTAACTATTTAAGAGACTTTAGACACAAAAATTAAAGAGACTTTTAGCTGAAAATACAAATTTTGTGAATAGTTTTTCATGTATCAAATTCACGTAAAGCATTAGTCTCCATTGTAACAAGAACCCAACAACAACATTCTCAAAGAAGATTGGTGGAATACAAATGCAAAGGATTCTAGTTTGTGTAATCAGAGGAGTTTCTCATTACAAGAATTTGTAATTATGATTGTGTAGAGCCATTTGAGGATTCGAGAATGGTGGTATTGTGAAGAACACTTGTAGAGTCAAGTTCAATAAAGATTCGTACAGAGTTGCAAGACTTGAGGTACAGCGTCATTGAGTCAATTAAAGTCTATACTTCTTTTTAGCTTCTTCATAATAGATTTAGTGCTAGATTTGAAAAGGTCCTGAGGTTTTGCCTACAGAGTTTTCTTGTAAAAATTTTGTGCATTTCTTTTTTGTGTGAATGTTATTTGAGTATTATACGATATGCTATTACATACATGCAAACCATAAAATTGTACAAAATAAAATGAAAACACTATCACATAAAATTGGAATTGGTCAAGAATTTTGACCGTTGACTTGGCATACCTATTCCCCCCCCCCCCCCCCTCCTTTTTAGGTCTATTTTACCATATTTAGATTATCCAAAGGCCTTTCAAATTGGTATCATAGTAGTTTTCTTAAGTAGTAAGCATATTCTCTTTGATCTAAATGGATAGTCAATGTAATGAAATATTAATTTTTGATAAAACTATAATTTTTCTTCTCAATTACTCTTCTTAATTATTAAAAAAAATATCATTAAATCTAGATAATTAATATCTTATAATATGAAGCATTGATATAAATAATAACTATCAAAATAAAAAACTATATTTAAAATTCTTTTAATCAACTTATTAAAATTTAACTTTTATAATTTCTTTAATTTTATCATTGAAATTGTTCTAACACTCGAAAACAATCTTTTTCTAAAATATTATGATTCTTGTCAATTCGAAACGATAACATATTTGTACATACGGACTGTTAAGAGAGAGATTGATACAACCTTTTTCTAATAATTGTTAGTATACTGATAATTGCAAGTATACTATTACTGTAATTTTATTTTTTTGGGTAGATATTATGAGTCTATGACTGTAATTTCATAGATGGGTGATGGGTAAAATCATTATGATGAGACCATCGAATCATCGGCTGCCATGTAGGACATGATTGGATGGGCTTTTGTTTTCAATCCTATGAGACAATATATGACACCTGAATGTTTGATGGGGGAAGTGACCATTGATAGTAATTAATACCCAACACCAAAGTGGGAAATGTGACATAAGCTTACGGACAATGTGACATAAGCTTGTAATTTGATTACAGTAAATTTGTATACAATGTTTATCGTTAGAAAAAAAGAAGAGATGTGTATAATTTTAAAAAAAATTAAAATAATTGTAAAAATATTTAGTGTAATTTATTTAAACATAAAAAGTAAATTACAATTACCTAAAATACACTTATATTTTCTCACATTTTTTATAATTATATTAATTTTTAAAAAAATTTTAAAATTACAATAACTTATCATATTTTATGACAAACTACACCTACTTTCTCAAATTAATTTTTTTTTTATTTTTTTATTTTTTCAATTTTGACTAATTTTAATTTTTTTTCATTTTCTAATATATATTGATTAAAATCCTAAATTTATTTTTATATAAAATGAAAATAAGTTATTTACATTAAATTTATTTTTATATAAAAAAATTCTTTAAAAAAGTTTTAGAAAATTATTCAAAATTAAAAAAATATAAAAATAAATAAATACAAAACATGCAGTTTTATTATTTTGAAAAAAGAAATTGATTGGAGAAAAATATATGAAGTTTGTTAATAAAATTAAAAGAGGTTAGTGTAATTTTAAAAATTATAAAAAATTTATTATAATTGTCAAAAACATCACAGTGTAATTTACTCAAACTGATTGCGATTCTCTCTTTGAATAACATATGACAAAGCAGTTTATAAAATTCTCAAAATTTTCACGGAGATACTTTTAAAGATTTTTATTTTTTGAGACTCTCTCCGACATGAAAAAGTCATAGAAAACACATTTAAATAATAGAACCAAAATGATCCAATTAATTTAAAATTTTCAAAAATATGTTGGTAAATTGTTTCCAAAATCAGCATGCATTTCCCATTGCTATTAAAGTTTAGCTAAAATTCAATCTCTCCTTTAAAAGTGTTAACTTATACATATTGTTCAAATATAAGAGTTTTAGTTATAAAGAATTTTAAGTTTAAACAAGAGTTTTTCTTCTATCCATTCAATATAAGATTTACACTCACTCATTTTATTATATCATACTCATTTTATTATGTCAGAATTAACTCTTATTTTTGTTATTATATTCAATTGTATCGGTATGTTATTTTTTAAAATTATTATATCTTTTCACAATCTCTTTACTTCATATATAAATAAGGTATGGAAGAAGACTTAACAAGAAGAATTTAAATCAATATATTTTTTTATAATTTAAAATTTTAAAGTAACTCGTGATCTTGATAGCCAGTTTATATGCTTATTTTAACAAGCCACATGCATAGTTGAAGTTAATAATTCATCAACATTATTGTATTAAAAAACTAAAGGAAAAACTAAAGGCAAACCAAAATCTTGGGGAAGAGATTTTATGCAATCACATCATCAAATCTAATATTATTTATTGTACTTCGCTGACTCAGAAAATAGTAACACTTGTCATAAAACATGTGACAAAAGCACCCACTGCGCCTTTGATCCTGTCCAAATGTGTGTGATACATAATTTTTTTTCTTTTTTTGGAGTGTAATTATAAGAAATTTCCATTAATATAAGTGTCTGTATATATATATATATACATACACCTATATCTGTACGGATGTATATATTATATATATATTTTCGGTTCATCAAGCAAACACCTCTTTGGCTTTCTGCCTACAAACACTTATATGTATATATACATAGAGACATATTTACACATATATAACACCACTTTGGCTGCCGACCTTTGAGAATCACTCAGAGAGAGAGAGAGAGAGAGAGAGGAGAGGATGGGAGGCAACGAACCAGTTGATGTTGGGGCGATGCTACAAGGCCAAGCAGATATATGGCAATACATGTTCCACTTTGCTGACTCTATGGCTTTGAAATGTGCCGTAGAGCTCCGCATAGCTGATATAATACACTCTCATGGATGTCCAATCACCTTGTCCCAAATAGCCTCGGGCATAGCCTCTCCCTCTCCAGATATCTCCTGCCTCTCGCGTGTCATGAGATTGTTAGTCCGCAAGAAGATCTTCACCGCTAGTCCTCAATCAGACGGCGGAGATACGCTCTACGGGCTGACCCACTCCTCCCGATGGCTATTGCACGACGCCGAGCTGAGCCTCGCTCCGATGTTGCTGATGGAGAATCATCCATGGCTACTGGCACCGTGGCACTGTCTCAGTCGCTGTGTCAGAGAAGGTGGTATTGCTTTCCAAAAGGCTCATGGCCGTGAGATATGGGACCTTGCATCAATCAACCCTGAATTCAACAAGATCTTCAACGATGGCATGGAATGTACGGCCAAGATCACGATGAGAGCGATTATCTCAGGTTATAAAGATGGGTTCGGTAGCGTTGGATCGCTGGTGGATGTGGGAGGTGGGACTGGAGGAGTAATGGCTGAGATTGTCAAGGAGTATCCACATATTAAAGGAATCAACTTTGATTTGCCTCATGTAGTCGCGACGGCACCGGAGTACCATGGAGTTTGTCACGTCGGAGGTGATATGTTTAAGGCCATTCCCAAGGCTGATGCTGTCTTCATGAAGGTAAGAGTCCAGGCTCCAGCGCCATTGTATTGTTAATACAGTTAATGAGGTTGTTTCATACCCTCATGTACACACTTAGGGATGCCAAAAAAAGGCCCGCCGGCTGGGCCGGGCCATTGCGGGTTTCCACCAAATTAGAGCGTCAAATTGGGCCAAGCTTAGAAAATAAAGTCTTAGCCCAACTTAAGTCCTAATTCTTAATACGAGTTTTCGGGCCCCAAAAAAATATTTTAAAATTATACTTAAGTCATATATAATCACATCAATAAATAATTAACAAATAAAATGTTAATGTATAATAAATTAAAAAATTATAAAAATTAGAATTGATGAATGAATTTTATTTTTGTTGTGCAATTGACAAATAATTTAATAGTTTGAATGGAAAGCATGAAGATAATATTTGATATATAGAATGAGTTAATATTCTTTAATATTTACATGTATGATAATAGTGTGAAGTTTGAATTGAGATGTAAATAATAAAAATGTGAAGTGAGAAATGTAAGAAAATTAAATAAATATTGATTTGTCAAGTTAGAAGTAAATCAAATAATAATAAATAATGAAAATTATTTGAATTGGAAACTAGTAAATAATTATTTTATGTTTTAAATGATTGAATTTATGGTTTTTAAGTGTTTGGGCTTTTGCAAGGGCCTCAACCCAAAAAATTAAGTCCAAGTCTGAAATAAAGGTACTCGGACTAAGGTCAAACCGCCAGGCTTAACTTCAGGCCGGACCGCAGTTATATACAGTCAATCTCTCTCTCTCTCTCTCTTTCTCTCTCTCTATATATATATATATCACCTTCTTAGGTTGAACAAGAACGCATTTGACCTACCAAATATTGGGCCTATATTGAGGGCAGCATGTTTTATAACATAAGATCAACATGAAACATTGGCCTACCGGTAGGATATCTCACTCATTGGCCCAACTCCTTCATATATAGATCCAAATATATGTGTATATATATATATATATATAAGAATAATAGTAGAGATTCTCAATTTAAATCGTATGTTGAATATGAGGTGTCATTGTTGGAGAGATATAATAAGAAATTTTTAGCATTTTCTATATATATATATATATATATAATTTGTATACATATGTTTATATAAATTTGTATGTGTAATAATAATAATTGAATATTTTAATTTTAAAAAAATTAATACAATATATTTTTAGACTAGAAGGAGATTGTGAGACATAATTAATGGGATGGGGGCAAGGATGAAAAAAGGCTTTCTTTAAATGGGGCGGGGAGGGGACGAGAGAGGGGGTATTGAATGCAACTAATAATTAGGAGACGAATTATGACACTAATAATTTGGAAGTGCAGTGGATTATGCACGACTGGGGAGATGAAGATTGTGTGAAGATCTTGAAAAATTGCAGAAAAGCAATACCAGAGAAAACAGGGAAGGTTATCATTGTTGAACTGGTTCTACAGCCAGAAGGTGATGGCATGTTTGACAACACAGGCTTGGCATTTGATCTGCTAATGATCGCCCATAGCTCTGGTGGAAAGGAAAGGACTGAGCCTGAATGGAAGAAAGTATTGGAGGAAGGAGGCTTTCTGCGCTACAAGATCATCAAGATTCCTGCTTTGCCGTCCATAATTGAGGCTTATGCAGACTGAGCTGGTATTGCGATGTACATATATTCTGCTATTAGTTACAGAAAGAATAAGAAGGAAATTATTCCACATCTGATGCTTGAACTAAGGGTTGCATTACTCAAATATATATTTGTATTTTAAGGTTAGATGCTGTTGGAATGTTAATAAATAATTAGAATTTTTAATAAAATAATTTAGTGCTTCAGTTAAATGTTCCATAATAATACTTGGGTGTTAAAAATCTTTTATTACCCAATTAAATAAGTTGTTTTATTACACTTATAATTTTGATTAATTGTTGTGTGAGTCATGCTACTTGTCTCAAATTTGTGTATCAAAATTGATGCTGCAAAAAATAGCACTGGTCGATTCGACGATTCAGCAAGAGGGACCTGCAAAAAAGAAAAGGAGGATCCTCCGACGATCAAGTCAATAAAGAGGGAATAAAATATAAAATATAAAGAATAGATGTAAAAGAGAGTAATTGTGTATATGATTGAATGTTCCTTTTGAGCATACCTGACCCATATATTTATAGGGTTGAGAGTCACTGATTTAATAGTTTTCCTATATTGAAATAGAATTCATTTCTTGTTTGACAAGGTTAAAATATATGTGATAATCTTTCCTTGATTGGGGTAGGATTTCTTTCCTATCTGAAAGACTTGCACTCTAAGATATTTTCCTTATTCTGAGGTCGGAAGTCTATGGAAGACGGTGACCAGTTCGAAATCCCTTCTGCTCTGCAGGCCAGTTCTAGAGGTAGACAGTTCTGGAGGCAGCTGCTCTGCTAAGTCTGTCAGCTCTGGAAACGCATTTTCTGACTCATCAAAAACTATATCTTAAATGATGTAACAATAAATATTTAGTTAAATATTAAATATTTATTTATAAAAGGGTGATTGATATTTAATATTTTAATTAATTAAATATTAAATATCAATTACCATTTTTTGAAGTGTTATGCCAACTCTATAACAACTGTGGCATAACGATTGGGGTAGGATTTCTTTTCTATCTAAAAGACTTGCGTTTCAAGATATTTTCCTTATTCTGAGGTCGGAAGTCTATATAAGACGGTGACCGGTTCGGAACCCTTCTGCTCTGGAGGCCAGTTCTGAAGGTCAACTCTGGAAGAACCAGTGCTCTGGAAACAGATAGTTCTGGAGGCGCATTTTATGACTCATCAAAAACTATATCTTAAATGATGTAACAATAAATATTTAGTTAAATATTAAATATTTATTTAAAAAAGGGTGATTGATATTTAATATTTTAATTAATTAAATTTTAAATATCAATCACCATTTTTTGAAGTGTTATGCCAACTCTATAACAACTGTGGCATAACGATTTTGGTTAGTTGATATCTTGAATTAAAATTCAAATTTGGTTGTATTTTGAAAACCAATAAGCTTCATTGACCAAAGATTATATATACACATTATCATATCTAATTTAAAAAAAAAAAAAAAAACAGAGAGAGAGAAAAGAAACCTATGGTAAGATTTTTGGCAATTGTGCCACTGCTTTAAAGCATGTGCAATTCATGCTCGCTTAAATTGCGGTCCTTCAAAAAAGAAAGGGTACTTGTGTCGGCAATTCACAAGCAATTTGGAATCATGGTATCAAGTGTCGGATTGAAACTCGTGTGTATAAGAGTAAATTATATATGTATATATGATTTATCATATAAATATATTATTATCATCATTGTATCAAAATCTTATGCCGATATATGAAAATACATTAAGATGAAATAGTTAAAATCATTATTTTCACGTAATAATTCAGAATTCGACACACACTTAAAATAATCTCTTTCCTCCCCATTGCTATTCTCAATCCAAAACAAAAAAAAAAAAAAGAAATCTATGTGAGAATGATTGAAAAACTCTTTTATAAGTGAGTAGATAAGAATATTTAAGTTTTTTATAAGTGAGTAGTAAGAATATTAGGGGTAAGAGACGAGTTATTTTATTGAACTCAACAAATTTAAATAAATATATTCTAAGGTTTCTAAAATAATACTGACCTCTCTTATTTTTATTAAAAAAACTACAAAGTCCTCCCCTATTATCTTTTTTTCTTTCCAAAATGAAAAATTTGTCATTTAATTAATTAATTTTTTTCTTGAATTTTTTAAAGTTTGACATTTTTCTAACTTTTTTTTTTCATTTTATATAAAAAAAATAAAATTAAGATAAAGAACTTATATTTTTTTAGTCAAAAAGTATTTTACTTAATATTTATTTGAACATAAAAAAAAAGTTAGAAAAAATTAGTCAAAATTGAAAGATAAAATTAAATGAAAGGAGCATTTTTTTCATTTTGAGAAAAAACAAGATTAGAGGAGGTCAATGTTATTTTAGAAACTTCAAGACAAGTCTCTGTAATTGTCAGAAATCTCAAGAGAAGTCAGTGTAATTTACCTTAAAATAAATTGTAGGAATATTTATATTAATATTTTTTGTGATATATGATAATTATAGAGATCTCTTATAATTCATGTATTACAATTAATTAAATAAAATAATTATAATATTACAAAACAATTGAATACTACACAACCTAATAAATTAAAGTAGAGTTTCTTAAATATGGACCAAAAACAGACAACTCAATTCAATTCATAATTGGGTGAAAATAAATATTCACGTCTCTTAATAGGAGAGTGAAACTTGAATCTATGACCTACACTTTAGGAGAAGACATGAATGACCAATTAGACTAGCCCAATTGATTCAATTTTCTTACTTTCGGACATGTACCTAATGAAGTGGGATCTAATGCACATTTTATTGTAGTCCGAAGTGAAAATTTTCATATATATAATATTGCACTTTGAAAATTAATTAATCAATTAAAACTATTTTATTAACTTATTTAATAGATGACTAATTTTGTTTTTATATTAAAAAAAAATTCAAGAATTTATTCCTCTTATTAACTCGTGCTATGAAGAAAGATACATACAAATCATACAAGCTCCATCCAACAGCTCTCATATAAGTTAAATAAGAATTTGTATTACAATTAATAATATGTATCACACTTCCATTGTGTCCACAAGCTCTAACATGACTTCTCGTTCTATCACCTAATAACATGGCCCATTAAAAGTTGATTAGCAAGAAAGGGGGCCTGGGCCTACGTTTTTGGGTTCAGCCCAACCCAGCCCGATTCTGGTCAGATCTTGAACTGGCCGGCCGGACCAAAATAATAAGAATTATTTGAAGCAGAAATTGTTCCAATAAATGGGCTGAACTTCTATGCTTTCTCGTCACTAATCTAATTAGCTCAACTTAACTGAGTTTTCATTTTTAAGCAGTAATGCTGCTGCTGCATGTCTGCCTTTCCCTGCTTTTGGAGTGCCCTTTGGCTCTTAGCTTTTGTTCTGTGGTGCCTTGTTTGTTTGGATGTTATTTTGTTTCATTTCCTTTGCTTTTGTAATAACTGGTTTATTTTTGGTAGCCTGTAATATTGCCTCTGCTCTTCAGCTTTGGTTTTGCATGGGGCTTGCTATGGTTAGCAGGAACAGGCTTGCACCTTAATTACCATTCATCCATAGTTAAACGAAGCAAATTTTTTGTGAACTGCTGGTTTGTGTGTGAGTGTGTGTGTGTGTGTGTGTGTGTATGTGGGGTACAAAATGCAAGCTAGCGATTTTCCAGTTTTGCGAGTTTGAAAATTAATTATGGGGATTCTGGTACATCCATGTTTCCTACTAAAATTTCCTAGGCTAGCTGGCCCCCCCTCCAGTGATACTAAATTGATCTATCAAATGAGATGATAATTGTGAGCTTCATAAAGTGAGACCCCCTTTCAAATCAGTAATACTCTATATATATATATATATGTGTGTGTGTGTGTGTGTGATAGAAAAACCAAATTATCTGTGAGAATTAGTTATCTCATCTCTCTTCAATGCTCGCAATAATAGCACTAAGTCTGTCTTTTCAGTAATTCATAGTGCAAAGACTATTTTAATACTAAGCATATTGAACACGTAATTGTGTTATTACATTATTTTTCATATGTAAAACAATTAATTTTTATATTCTCGAGATTTTACCTGAGTATTCACTTTCCTACACAATTATAGCTTGATTTGATTCATCCCAGATTAAAAAAAAAACCTCTTTAATGAAGTTTTTTCATATGTTTTGTTAACTGTTATTTAAAATTTTTTGATACAACTGTCACAAGAAAAGTTTTCTGATTGAGAAATGCTAGCTTCAATTATGTGTGTTTAATACTCGCGATCTGATTAATTTATATAATACACACGCATACGTAATCGTTCGTGAAATACACATGCTAATTAGATTATGAGTGCGATCACTTGCAACTAATTCTACCATTCTTTTTTCTTGATTTATCCTCACACATTAATGATGGAACAAACTTTTAGTACAAGGTACTACCAAACTCTGTGGAGTATGTAGTACAATTAAGGAGCACAAAAATTATCAAACTAAAAAAATTATAAATAATATTTAATTAGGTATTTTTTGAGATTTTTAAAATTATTTGACAATAGATAGATACTCTTCTTCAATAAATTTTTTTTTTCTACAAAATGACAAAACTATCATTTTCATGTTTTTTTTTTCAATTTTTAAAATTTTGACCAATTTATTTTTATTTCCCAAATAAATATTGATAAAAAGATTAAATTTATTTTTATATAAAATAAAAATAAGTTATTTACTTCAAATTTATTTTCAAATAAAATAATAAAAAAATCTTTAAAAAATTAGTTAAAAATAAAAGAACAATTTTATCATTTTGAAGAAAGAAATTAATCGAAACTAACTATCTATATATTGTCAGATAAAATAAAAAAATTAGTATAATTTTAAAAATTTTAAAAATATCAATATAATTATCAAAAATATAAAAAATAGTCGGTATAATTTGTCCTAATATTTAAAAAATTAGGGTCGAACGAGACTTTTTTTCTTTTTTATACCTCCCATGACCGTGACCAAGACAAGGGATGACTCGGTGGTACTGGGAGGGACCATCCAGCTGGAGGTAGGCGCGGGTTCAACCTTATCCACTTATCCCTTTTCCTTTTATCAGTTTATGTAATTGAAAAATGAAAAATTGACGGACAAAAAAAAAATGATAATGATGAGGTTTTTAAGGCTATTACATACATGTGACGGTATCTATTATTTTAATAATATAGTAATTTAAATATAAGTGATTTTGACAAAAATGTCAGAGAGAAGCTTGTCTTTTAGATGTCTAAAACAGTGATATGAGCTGGACCAAACATTCTCTAATATGTAATTTATGATCCTAAAAAAGGGATTATATGGTTTTAATCTCTTAGTTCTTTGAAAGATTTTCTCTCCTAAAAAAAGAAAACAAAATAAAAACAATAAGCACCAAATGTTTTGTTTTCTAATCATGTTATTGGGATCCCTGATGGGACACAAAGCGGTGAACATTAACAGTTTAATACTGCAAATCTCAGTGCGATTCACTGTGTGATGACACAAGCTCAACTTGCATTAGTTTAGAAGGCCTTCAGATCAATTGGTTTGAAATTAAAAATATTTTCTCTCCTGTGTTGGAGCTTTCCCATTCAGCAGGCATTCAATTATAAAACCTATGTTTGGATAATATTTATATGTATTAGCAAAATGAAGCTTTCGTTAATGACACATGGCAAGCAATCTGTCCAACTCCTCTTTGACTTGGAGAACCATTGCCAATGGTTAGTGTCGATGATGTTTGTTTGGTGGTTGCTCTCCAAGTTGTTATATATATATATATATATATATATATATATATATATATATATATGGTTAGTGGTTGTGCTTTTAAGATCAATGTGATGTTATTTGTTTGGATAAGATGGGAAATGGGGTTTCCTCCTTGGAACTATTAATTCCAAAGTGGATAATATGTTGGTTGCAGTTGAAAAGGTCAAAATAATCTTGCTTGAAGTCATGAAGGTTGAAAAGAAGGATAGTGGATTTGTATCAAGAACCACAAACAGGGTACATGGGCCCAGCAAGTGCCTGATACATGGTCTTCAAAACAAAGGATGTTGGAATCGTGATAAACTGTCTAACCTTAAACATTTGACCATTTTAACCCCCTTCTAATGATGCTAATCATGTTGTTTCTTGACCTTTCTTTTAGCTTGTGAAGGTGGAGAAGAGCTTAGGAGGCTAGGAATGGCCACGGGTAGGAATCCCTCTTCCCTCCCTGTCTCCTTAAAAAAAAAAAATTCTCTCCCGTCCCCCTCTTCCCAAAACCCTGTCTCCATCCAATCTTATATGTTTATTTAAATTGTTTTAAAATTTTAAAAAATTTAAATTAATGAAGTAATATTATTAAAAATATAAATTTATATTTACATGTATAAACAAATAGTATATACACAATATATATATATATATACATGCACATATTATACATATACATTTAGATTTATATAGATAAGAGTATTTAATGAAATATAAAATATTAAAGAATATTTATATAATTTAAATATATAATCAGATAAGGCAAGAATATCATCTCACATCCTCATCTCAAACTTGTGTTGGGTCTTACTATCTTTTCCATCTATGCTTGCACTATTTATTTTCTCGTCCAAATCCTTTCCATTGTAGACAGGGCAGGAGCGAGTCTCTTGGTGGGGCGAAGGTACCTTATCTCATCCTCGTCCCAAACCTATGTTGGGTTTTACTATCTTTTCTCATTTTTGTCCCGTTCTATTTATTTTCTTCTCAAACCAGTTTTCATTAAGGACGGGGCTTGAAAAATTCTCATCCCTAAAGAGATGGCTCAATCAAAGCATTAATCTAGGAAAGGATAAGAGTTGATTAAACTAGAAATATGTCAACAATGCTAATCTTTCTGTTGTTGGAAAGTCAATTAGAGTTCCCTGATGGAAACAAGCTAGCTACAAATCGTGTGTCATGCATACATTAGGTGCTCACTCGCCTTGCATCAATCTATAAATTTTTGCTCATACTTACCTGGAGACCTAGACCTCCAAGAGAGAGAGAGAGAGAGAGTTTTGCCCCAAATTGCATGATCAAAAAATATTTATTTCCTTTCTTGTTAGGTATTCTCAAAACTTAACCTAATAGGCTAGGCTTTTGAACTTTGAGAGTCCAAGTGCACTGTTGTAAAGGAAGACAACTTAAAATTATCTCCTAACATGAAATTATCATAGAGCTGAGTGTTTCTTCTCAATTATTTGGAGTCAGTTTCTTGAATTCGTCTCATGGATCTTGTTTCTTATGACATAAGACTCCACCGTTGCTGGAATTGTGAGTCTTAATGAAACATCTTCTTTTTTATTTTTCTTACTTATGAAACGCCTTTTAACTTAAATAATAAAAAAAAATCATGCTTCTCTGCACAAACTATAATAATCAACTGGTACATTGATCTCCATGTTGATAATTTCTTTAGATTCTTTCTTCTATCCTTTCTTTTCATGTCTTATGTCTTGTGATCTTGATGAGAACACGGATTTACTCATTCACTTGGGAGGCCAAGTTTTAAGAGATTTAATGCAGATAGGGCATTGGGTTTTAACTGTTATTTTACTATGAAGAAGAAAGTAGACCAGATGGGGCCAACAGCATTTCGGGTTGGTTTTAGAAATTAAGCAAAAACAAGGGGCTAATGTGATAATGAAATGTTGTGATTGCTGCTAAAACGGGTGGCGTTTTTGTCCATTGTTACCGGCCCACCTTTCTCGTGTTTCAATTTAGACATATCTAGAACTAGAACTAGCATGTGTGTAAAAACACGTCTAAGATGAAATGATTAAAACTTTTCTCTTCACACATCAAGTTAAAGTTCGAATCTTATGTCACATGTATACATAATTAAAATAATTCCCTCATCTCTTATCACTGAACTAAAAAAAAAGAGAGAACTAGAACTAGCATGCAACCCTAGAGGTGTCAATTTTTGATACGACAAAATAACACGACTCGAACTCGACATGTAGTTAGCGGGTTCAGGTTGAGCTTATATGGGTTCGGTTCATAAACGGATCAACCTGTTTAACACGATTATTAAACGTGTCGTGTTCGGGTTGTAATCGCGTTGACCCATTTAATACGAAATAACCCATTTAATTATTCGTGTCAAACCCGTTTAATACAAACCCGCCTAACCCGTCTGACCCATTTATTACCTATATAAGTAAGGTTAGTTTTGTAAATTAATTTGACATCTTAGATGATGCTATGATATATGATTGTGTGGTGAATTTATTATTATTATTATAATGTATTAAAAATGAATGAATTGGATTTTATTTAGTAATTTTATTATGAAAACATATTATACAATTTAAATGGGTCGAGTTATCCGTGTCGTGTTATTCGTGTTTTAACATGACCTGTTTAATAAACGGGTTACACGGGTCGTGTCGTGTCACCCGTGTATTATACAGGTCGTGTTAGGGTTGAGCAAGTTGACATGATTAATTAATCGTGTCATGTTCGGGTCGATTCATATAATATAATATTCTTACCTTAACACGACAAGACATGATTGACACCCCATGCAACCCCACCTTTCCCCCCTTGTACATCGGTAGCCAGAAACTTTCCCCAAAAAATCTGAGCCTGTTCAAGTTTCCAACTTTACCCAAATTATTGGAAAAATGTTATCCTCTCCAAAAAAGAAATAAAAAAAATACTATCAAATGATGTAAAATTATTGTATTAGCTGTACATCAAATTATGATATAATATGAACTTTATATAATTCTGTCATTTCATTCGGGGAGTTTGTTTTACAAATTTTTTAGAAAGATTAGCATTGCTCGAGAAAATATTAAACTCATGTGAAAATGTTTAATTTTAAGGAGACAAAAAATAATTTTTTTCATATAAAACATAAAATGATTGGCATAATTGACACTGAATAAGTACTCCAATCTATTACCTACCCAAAATAAATAAATAAATAAAGAAATTAACCACTATGTTTTAAAGAATGAGAATTTTACTTCACATGATCAACATTCAATGTAAATTCATGAAAGTTATCAAGAAAGAAAGAAAAAGTAAATTCATGAAAAGCAACATTAGCATTTTGGTCCACTTTCACATGTTGGAGTAAAGGACAATTATTTGTCATGTTCAATGGTATATTTAAAAACTGTGGTTAGGAAGAACAGTGTATACACTAGAATTTTAGAAGAGATTTTTATGAAAAATCAACTTTTTTTTTTTTTAAAGGAAGAACATTTGTAATTTTTTTAAAGTAACAAAACAACAATAGCTTTCAAATCTTAAGGCCACCCCCGGCGGGAAGAAAAAGCTACTCGCGAAAGTCTTACAGGGATGGAGAATTTACCTGTAGTCTCTTTGTATCACACACACACACACACACATATATATATATACACACACACACTTTTCAAATCTTTGCCAACCCTTGAAGCAGCCGGCGGTTGGTTATGTTCGAAGGGGTTATTTGAATATGTTAAGAAGTGGTTTAGATCAGGTCCTACCTCATTTTATTATCAGATTTAAGGATAAAAACTAACAGACTTGTTCAAAAACCAGCTTCTTGTTTACCTCACTTTCTGTGCAAAATTAACTAACTTTAGAAATAATTGACACCACTTTCAGAAAACTACAAGTAGGTCCAGTTGGTCATTTCCTTCTTTTTGGTCCTTGATATGATATGTGTGCATTTTGGGGCGCACCTTACCAATCAATAAGTCCTTCCTATTTTTCTTGTGTGTGCACACTTTCAACAGTTGTACTTTGATCTTGATCAATGAAGTTCTTATTTCTCTCAAAAACACAAAATACTAAGTAGAAGAATTGTGCAAAGCCTGCAAAGCATAGCCCTCATCATGTACTGAGGCCTTCATTACAGTCATGAGAATGTAATACACCAAAAAGAGTTCACAGTTTAAGATCCCCATGAGCTATTGCTAATCCTACCCCCCCCGTCCTCATCTATTTCTCATCTATACCTGTCTCATCTCTACAACAAGTCTCACAGATGGACAGGACTCCGAAAAAGCCCCAGGGCTGGACAAAGAGAAGTATCAAATACAATCCTCACACTCAAAAGGCCATTCTTCCAAGCAACAATAGAAAACCAAAGGCCAGAAAAAGGAGACTCTATCAGTCGATCCCTTTTGTGGGGTTCGAGTGAAGTGATTTTTGAAGTAGTGTGGTTTTCAGCCACGCCGATTCCCCGTGAAGTAGTTGAAGTCATGGTGCTGAACCCTCAGCTGCTTTAGCCACGAATCTGCCACACTGAAAAGCGACACCAGCCTTTCTTGGTCCCGACCACTTTTGCTCGAGACCCACACATTACCTTGCATCTTATAAGTGGCTAAACCAAAGGGTGGGAGTGAGATGCCATCTCCTTCCTTTCGCTTCCTTTCGGCACTCCCCGGGTCATCTTCAAGGTCCATATCTGGGAATTGATACAGACATATATTGTTCATATAAATAGATTTCTTCAAAACCGCTAACAAAAGTGGACAAAATGAAAGAGCATTTACACAAAGATCAGTCAAATGGACCAAGATAATACCTTGAAAAGAAGATGAAAGGGTGTGGTATGTGAGGAAGCATGTGGACAGGTCCTTTATGGTTCTTCCCATGGGAATGTGATAAATTGGATACCTGAATATTATCAACATCAATAAAATTAATTATTCCTTTTCCTGACCATTGAAAAAGGGGAAATATGCATCAACATGAATGGTGCTCATTTTTACTTTGATACAAAAACAAAAAATGTCTCTTCAGAACCAGTGTCAATATATGTTGAAGTAATTATATTAACCTATGAGGTGCTACACTAGTGGCATTAGTGTTGGAGAAGTGGCAATATTTATGCATTATGCATCTTCAAATTAATAACATTTTTTTAAAGTTTTATACTGTGAATGGAGAGAGAGAGAGAGACCAAGCAACCGCCATCCAACTAGCTGGTGAAAGATCTACACTTCTTAATGACATTAATCCAGGGTACCTTTGAGCTAATCCACTGATCTGAATGCAAAAAACCAAAAATGGTGTCAATGTAATTCACATGATTACATGTGGTAAAGAGATGCAAGCACTATATAGCAAAATAGTCACAGTCGTCCAAAAAACTTAAAACCTCATGTTTCAAATGGAATCAGAATCATATTTTTCTTTCTCCAAATAATAATATTTAGAGGAGAACAACACAGCAAAGGCAAGAACATATGCTCGTGTAACATAATTATTTAATTACCTATATTAAAAAAAGAAAAGAAATGATGAATTTGTAACCAATTCATATCAGAGAGAAAAAGAGAAGGAAGAATAGAATAAAGATGATATAATTGACAACAACAATAATTTTAGGAAAGAAATAGAGAAAAAGAAGTACAGTTGATTCATATTCAAAAGTCAAAAGTTCAAATATCTTTATCAGATGCCTTCCATGAAAAATGTTTCAAATGATTCTAATATATCTGTAACAATTTTCATTAGTCCAATGTTTACTTTCACTATATAATTAAGGGCTAAAAAAAAGGTAGAAACATATGAAATGCTAATGAAAGTAAAGAATACAAGAAAGCTACAAGCAAGATTTGCACTGCGCACAAGAACAACAAAAATTGATAAAGGGTACCTTATCCATGAGAGGAACCCTTCCGTAAGGAGTCGCTCTCTCAAAATACTGAAAATAAAGGTCACCCAATCTATCATTCAGATGCCAATGACTATCTTGCTCAAACACTCCATCCTCAGATGAACACCCATCCCATCTCGATAGCTTCTCGCATTCGCTCTCATCGCTGAATGAATCGCTAAACGAATCCCTTGTCTCACACACTGATTCTGTCTCTTCCCTACAAGAAAATCCGTTCGAATTTAATTTTGTCATAACTTTGATTATTAGTGCAGCCACTTAAAATGAAAGTTGGAGTGATATCACAGATTAATTTGAGTAATAGTTACATTAATCACAGCTATTAACAAAATAACAAAAGGATTCAAGCACAAAAATTATAAACATGAAACCAACCAAAGTTTGAGCATTTCAATTATAATACTAAAGAAAAACATTAATACCCATCAAAAGCAATAGATCACCAAAATTAGCCAACTTTGACTAACCTATAAAGTCTTCTGAGCAAATTCAATTGAAAAAATCAAAAATAGAGACTGAAGCCAATCAAATTAACACATTTATATTAATATACTTAGCTCTAATTATTAAATTGCAGATGTAATGAATAAAAGCAATACCTTAAACCATTCACGGATAAATTACTGGTGAAGATTTGAATTGCAGAGACATATGGCACATAGTACTGAACTAGGGTTTCGCCGCTGTCCAGAACAATTGGAACACCGGCACCATAAGCACTCCATTCATCATAACAATTCCAAAGATCAGCCAATGTAAAGTATTCAACTTTTTCCCTCTCCCAAGGGTGCCAAAGCCTGTTTAGGTTTCTCATCTCACTCTGCACAAAAATTATCAACCATAATCATTGAATATGCAAACAATCATGATACATATAACAATTTATATATAGATGTATGTGCGTGTAGCATTAGAAATTGATAGCTTAAACAAGCTCAAATGCAGAAAAACATACCTTGGCTAAAAATTGGGATGGGACCATTGGTGTTGTGCAATCCAGCAAGCACTCGAGGTTAGATTGCATTGACCCTTTGTCGAAAATCATGGTTTTAGACAGAGAGATAGGGGGGGAAGGAAAGAGGATTTCACTGGTTCTCTCTCCTAACCCTGAAAACAGAGGAATCCCACGGGAAAAGGAAAAATAGAGAGAGAAAGAGATGGGAGAGGAACAGAGAGAGTTTCGGGATTTTATTTCACTCTTGGATATATATATAGAGAGAGAGAGGGAGAATGCAAGTCCGTCTACAAGAATTCTATTTTTTGAGGACAGCTAGTTTATGGAAAAAGGACTTCAATTTCTCTCTAAACTTTCGCTCTCTATATCCACAGAGAGAAATGAAATTTCCCTGTTGGTAATGTCTTCTGTTCAAACCCCTTTCCGGTCACCCAAAAGCTTGGATTCCGGCTAAATTCTCTCCTTAACAGTGAGAAACCTTAAAAAAAAAGAAAAACTGTAAAAGAAATTGATTTTCCACTGTCTTCCAAAAAAAACTCAAAAAGCACAACCCAAAATGAGTTCGAAGCAAGTCAAAACACACCACAAAAAACCGCAGACTTCCGATCGGCAATCTACGTGAGAGAATCCAAGAAAATGATGAGAATTTTGTGGGAAAGTTTAGAAAACTTTGGGAACACACAATTCACGCTACTAAACCCAATGTTCGAGAACCATTCAGAAGCAGAAGGTGATTTTTTGTTTGAGACCCATTCAGGGAGCAGAAGGTGAATTTTTTTTCCCTTCGTCACAGTGGAAACCACCTTTTCAGATCAAAAGGAATCAACTTCCCGAGAAACCAAACCGATCTAGGAGATAGATACTAATAAAGCCTATAGATACATGTATACATGCTCTATATATACACCTACACCTTAATCTCATGCTTTAAAAAGAGTTTTTATTTTTTATTTTTTGAGATTTTAATAGAGGATCGACTGAGTCCACGGCTTGCACATAAAGCCACACCAAATTTTTGAAACCATAAAAAAAAAAATCAATAATTATAAAATATGTATATCTTATATATATATATATATAGATATATTATCGTAAAATTTGAAGGATAGAAAAAAGGACGGTGGGGACTGAGAATACCGAATTTCCGCGTTAGGAGCATTTATCAGCTGTGGAGCTGAGCACACTCGTTGTTTTCTGCAGGCCAATAAACTAATAACACATGACCATAACTCTTTGAGTTGTAAATTTTATTTTTCCATGTGGTATACAATTATTTGTTCCTTCAATGTAGAGTTTTAGATCCAGTTAGTACAACTTTTTGCAACATTTGTAAAATTTGTCTAAACACAATTTTTTCTTTTTTCTATAAGAAAAAATACGGAATATCACTCGATCATGTAACGAAACTGAGTAGTTTTGGTTAAATTTTTAAACAATTTTTATATTAAATTTATTTTAAAACTATATAAAAAAAAAATCTGAACTTATTATTTTGTTTTCCACACATTAGAGAAAAAACACCAAACACCTACTTAACAACTTATGCATCATCTATCCTAGATTTTCTTAGCTCTCATTTCTAAGACCCTTTGAATGAATTAATACTCCAAGTACCAGCCAGATTTGGGTGCAAGTCGGTGACATTGATGGTATACTTAATCACATCTTATTTATGTTTAAATAACGTGAAGAATAGCATTAAAGTTTTCATTGATAAGTTTCAATAGGATTGGATTTCAGTGCATGAGATTTTACTATAATGTGGACCAGAAGGTTAAGAAATTAATTTCATAATTAATGATATTAGACTAATCTATTTTTCACTTAAAATGTAATAATTATTTTGAAAAATTGATAGTTAGGATCGAAAAATTATTATTATTTTGAAAATTTGATAGTTAGGATCGAAAAATATGTACTAAAGTTAAACCCAATCTAACATTTAACCTTTTATAAAATTCATCTTTTATTAGTAATAGTTATAAAAATAATAACTAAAAATATAAAATTATTTAATCAACATTTGGAAAAGATACGAATTTGTAGATGAGATACTCATATTTAAAATACATGACAAATAAGACAGAAGTATATAATGTTAAATTCATAATCTAATAGTTGAATTTACAAATATTTTTTTTTAAAAAAAAGGCTCAAGAATCAATAATTATGGTATCTAATAATATTAATCAGTTTATGGATGTTGTCAAAGTGTTTTAAACGTTTTTGTGAAATAGTAGTTAAATCAAATAAAAAAAAATTGATTCTGACATGGTTTTTTACTACTAGCTTGTTCTTTTGCTATCAGAATAAGAAAAGGAAAGCTTGGTCTTTGGAAGACCGCGTGAATGGAATACCAAGATACTGAATATTATATACTTGGACACCCCAAACACACACACACACATGCAAACACGCACGCACACACATGTATATATATATATATGTTGGCATCTTACTTTGGTTACTGACAATGTTTACTATGTACTTATAAAAATTAACACAACTTTACTTGGGATGTGTCTTTGGGCTAAAGGTATAAGAAGGACAAATTCGTGAGAGTGTACCACTGAATTGGAAGATTGGATGTGTAGACTCAGACAGTACTTCCTAACATGGTACCAAAGCTAGTATGTCTCGAGGTGGGGATGTTGGCATCTCCAAGATATCTTTACTTGAGAAGCGTTTTTTGGGCTAAAACAAACCCGTGTAGTCATCCCACTGTGTTAGAAGCGTAGGCTCAATAATGTTTCTAGATGAAAATGTAGGCTCACTGGCAGGTTAGAATATCAAAGTAAACAAGATTTTCAATCTACTTGAGAGGCGCCTGATAAATTTGTGAGGACTCACCACTGGACTAAAATTGTAAGCTCGCCAATGAACTAACAAACCAAAGTGAATAATATTTCCATACCCAAACCCACGAGGTCATCCCACTAAACTAGAAGCATAGACTTAACAATGCTTCCAAGTGAAAGAGTAAGCTCGCCGATGTACTAACATATCAAAGCAGACAAAATTCTTAAGTGCTTTACTTGAAAGGTGCCTTTAAACTAATGGAAAATTTGTGAAGAATCACCATTGGACTAGAACTATAAAATTAATTTGTGAAGAATCACCATTGGACTAGAACTGTAAAATTGTCAGTAAACTCGCAGACCAAAATAGATAATATTTGTAAGTAAAAATGTAGGCTCGCCATGGGACAACAAACCAAAATGAACAATACTTGTGGGAAGTGGGCACACACACACACACATTAGGGGTACGCTGAATGTCTGGAATTCTTTACAAACCTCCCAAGTAAAGGTTTGATAGTATGTGACCACGCAAGGAAAGATTGTACATGAAACAAGTCATGTGAAATATCCCGCACGGCGGGGCACGTTACAATAGGAGTTTTGGTTTGAAGTTGAAGTAATGTGTGGGGGTCTCCATCTTGACTATTTGGTTGCCATTTACAAGAGATCTTTGCAAGTTTCAAAGGGCCAAAATAAATGTAAAAAGTTTAATTTCTTTATTTTGGATACAACTTTTTCTCGAAAATCATAATGCTCCTTCAAGCTTCATCCAGTTATAATTAAGGTCAAGTATAAGAAAATTTTGAAAGTTATTGCTCTGTTGAAAGGGTTTTTAATTAAATACATTGTGCAAACAGATACTGCAACTGCCATTGAACTCATCAATGGAGCAGTGCAAAGCCGCTTGTGTATCTTGAGTCACATTTTCAAAGAAAGGAACTAATATTGTGCAGAGAGACTTCTTTGCTGAGGAAGAAGCACAAAGGATAATTTTGTGAGGTCGGATGTGGACATTTTAAATTAGAATCAACTCTAATATTAAGCAAACAAAATAATTACTTTAAATAATAAAAAGTCTTAAGTTTATGTGTTTATAGTACAATTCAAACTAGAAAATGTAACGTCCATAAATACTTCAAGAAAAAAAAAAGTTTCTACTGCATACATTTATATAAAAAAAAATTGTAATTAATTATTCTGAATTATCTAATTTTTTTTATAAATCTCATTAATATAAGTTTTTTTATTATATAAGAATTCTATTATTAAAGTTGTACTACATCTCTCCTATTTGAATATTATTATAATTTTGTATCACTATATACATATACGGGAAACAATTCAATAAAAACATTTAAATATATTTTGTATATCTATTAGAATACAAAGTAGTTAGAAAAGTAAATAGGCAATCAGGCCACTAAGTCTGGCAAATAATTGAAAAAATGACACAAAGAAAATGCAGATGTGAATGCAATTGGCAAATATCTCTCCTCTATTTCTATGCCTTTAAGGGTATGTTTACCGACAGGAGGATTAAGAGAAACTTGTAATAAGTTAAGTTGGAACGGTCACTGTTTTATTAGAAATAAAAAAAAAAAATATTTTTCTTATAACGTGGAACAGCCAACCTCTTATTGGGAGAAAAATGAGACATTTTCATATACGTTAAAATAGAAACATTCTCAAGTCTCAACTTGAATGGGTCCATTACAAGTGAGGGGCCACACTATCAGGAGAGGTCGGAAGTGAGAAATGGGCCGTACTATGACTCATAGGAAGTCTATAATTATTGTTCATGGCCGACCCACGCACATTGTCTGAATAAAGGTTCAGATTTGGGGGAATTTAAGTTAGCCACGAAAGTGGTTTTGGGAGAGAGAGAGAGAGAGACAGTGTGTGTTAAAAGAAGTGGGTCCCAACCGAAGACTCTGGTGCTAGGCTTGCAGGGATTTAATCTCCACTTTTCAACTTCACTGCAATTCCAATCTAATTCATATACGCACACATACATACATAAATAAATAAGAGTTTTTTTATACTAAATATTATTTCATTTATGTTAATTCTATATTTTGATAATGTTATAATACAAAAATGTTAAGTTTTGATTACTATACTCTAATGCTAAAATGCTAATTTTTAGTATAACATGTAGCATTGTATACTCCACCTTTCATACAGTTAAAAACTTTCAACCAAAATGAGTCAAGTGCGACTAGCACAAAAAAGTAAAATAGTTTACGCGTGGAACCCACCTTAGAACTTATCTATTTTGCAAACATGATAAAATATGGACCTCACCTCCCATACAACTGTAATTTATTAAAATAGTTCTAACTACTTCCAATTAGGATTGTCAATATATTGGATTTTGATCCAAATATCTGATCTTTATCCGATAATTTCTTTGGTTAAATGGATCGGATATGAATTAAGCAAATCCGATCTGTTAACGATCCGAATTAAATATAACATATATATTAATTTTATATATTATTAATTAAGATATATATTTTTATAATATGTTAAATATTAAATCATAAAAAAATTTATTAAGTTCAATTAACTTGAATTTATATATTTTAAATTTGATATATTATAACTTAATATTTTACATACATAATATATATTAGTATTATTATAGGATTAGAAAGAAAATTGTTAAATCGGATTTTTTGATGAATCTATAAATTCTTAATCCATATCCGGATTTGTTAATTATCGGATTCGATCCTATAACAAATAGAATTTGGATCAATCCTGATCTGATCCGATTCGAATCCGATTCATTTACAGGCCTACTTCCAATGCCAAATATGATATTGGAAATGGCATCATACTATTGGAGCAACATTTTTTACATTTTTATCAAATTTTAAAATTGGCATGACATTTAACACAGGTATTATAAAAGCTATAATATGTTATATATAATTGATTGAATCATTAATAAATGAAATAATTATATTGATCTCTCATATGGTATCTAAAAGTTATAGAAACATTTTTTTATAATTTTTGATATTACATTTACCTCCCTTATTAGAATTGATTGATAAACGAGCGTTAACGAAAATAGAAATTTATTGTTTTAACCTTAACAATAATTATATTAATCTCTCCTCTTATATCTAATAATTGCACAAAAATCTCCTCAAACCAATAAAAAAAATAAGGAAGGTAATTGTAATATACAATAATATTTTAATCATGTAAAAAATATAGTTAAAATTCTAACATAGTCATTGACAAATTTGATATGAAAAGAAAAAATAATTATATTATTAATATAAAAGAAGAAAGATCAGTACAATTTTAAAAAATATAGAAAAAAAAACTCATGTAATTGTTAGATAACTCAAAAAGGATCAATGTAATTTCTTGATAAATCTAATTAGTTTAATCATTTTTAAGTTATAATTCACATTAGATAAGATCTTTTGTATCAAATCAATATTCCTTTTATTGACAATTTAGTTGGGGCTAAGTTTTAGGGCCATTAGTGCCGTTTGGATCAGTCACATGTCATGATTATCAGTTGTCTTGAATCTGTTTCTAAAATCATATAAATCTGTTTCTAAGATCATGATTTCAAAAGTTATATTATAAGTCATGTATATATCAAAATATTGTGTATATATAATTATATATATATAACTTATAATCTAACTGTTGAAAGCATTCAACCGAATGATTCAATAATTTCTGGAACAAATTACTTTTATTGTTTAGGTCAACAAGGCAACCCACAAGCAAGACAAATATTTTGGACTAGTCAAAGTCCCAGCTGGGTTCCATAGTTCTTATTGGAGTTCCTTTATTTTTCAAATAAAGGTGGTTGTATATTTATTAGGGTTATTGATACCAAAACCCTGAATTATAACTCCATTACATATTATCTCATTTTAAATATAACAAGTTGCTTTCTCATATTATACACATATATTGAATTACACCTACACCCCGCTCTTATATCCAATTCTCTCTTCCTCTCTCTATAATACTATTTTTTTTCTCCTCTTTTTTCTCTTTCTATACAACTTAAATTTTTTTTTTTTTGCATTTAAATTAGTAAAAATCAAGAAAAAGATTATAGCTATAACTTTTCTCTTTTCAATTTTTTCCCTTTCCTTTCCTCTTCTTTTTTTTTTTTTTTTTAATTGTCAAAGAAACTTAAATACTGAACAAATTAGAATAAAAAGATAATATCATTTATTTTAAAAAATAATAATTTTTTGTTTTATTTCAATTCTAAAATTTGTATAATTGTTTATTTGTCCAAAACATTGATTTTCTAGTCAATAAATTATATGATGATGATGATACAAACAATCCTTTAATGAGTTAGTTGAGTGAAGTAAGGACTGCTGGTAACTTGTAAGGGGTTTACTCTCTCAAATTCGTAAATCTAACTTTTATCGTCTACATTCTTAAAGTCAGTTACGAGTCAGACTTAGTTGTCCAAACGTTAAATGACTCTATAAAACAGTGATCCTATATAGGCTAGACAAAATAAATAAATAAATAAAATTTTAAAATACACTAATTTAATAAATAAATAAATAAAACTACAGAATGGATGTTTGCTGAGGTTATTGTATTTTTTTCTCACCCTAATTCATGTCCATAATGTCATCATTATGACGACATGGGAGGCTAGGTCCATGAATGTATTGATTATTAATGTGGATTTCAACTTACTAATAAGTGTACTGGTTCTAATTTTGAGCCCATTTAACAAACTTTCAAGTTAGTTTGTTAAATGAGCCAAGTATGAATAAGACTAAGCTAAACAAGTTTCCTTTTTTCTTTTTTTTTAGGTCACCGGGAAAGATAGTGACAAAAAAAAAAAAACAGCAAGGCTGGCAGGTATGAACAATAGTAAACGAGTCCGCCAAACTTTAAAATTTGAAAGGGATTCAAGGTTATAAATAATTAACTAAAATTAGTTTAATCAATTAATTACTCTATTGAACGAAACAGATGGTTTTAAATTAATTCTTTAATTAGTTAATCCAATTAATTAAACAGAAATCATGAATTTAAGTGAAGATAATTATTTATTTCTTAAAAAATTAATTTTCTAACAGTTTTTACAAATTCAAACGAGCACTCAACCTCCTTTAAAAGCTTTTAGAACTAAAAGTTTGAGGCTATAATCAAAGTGAAGGTGGCGGGTAAAGTTTTAAGATCACTTTTGACTGACATTCAGTTAAAAAGTTAGATCTCTTGAAGTAAAACTATTCTTCAGCATCTAATTAATATGGTGATCAAACAGTTCTTATATCCTTAAATCTGATGATGCATTAATCAAATCTAGCTAACAACCATGTCCACATCCACAGGCAATGAAATGAAGGGACCACGGGTTGATGGTGACTGTTTTATATAGTTCACGTTTCCTTACAAATCCTTGGATTATGATCTAACCTTAATGGCCACAAAGTCTAACTCAAAAGGATTGATTGCATGATTTGTGGTGACATTTAAAAAGAATTGAAGTGATTTTTGAAGAGATTAATTTTATATATTATTATTTAAGATATATAGTTTTATATTTTTTAATATGGTAAATATTAAATTATATAAAAATTTATTAAGTTAAATTAACTTGAATTTATATATTTTAAATTTTACATATTATAACATAATATTTTATATACATAATATATATTAATATTATTATAGGATTGGATCGGATCAAATCCGATCCGATCTGATGGTTAACAAATCCGGATATGAATTAAGAATTTATAAATTCATCGAAAAATCCGATTTGATCATTTTCTTAACAAGTAGAATTTGAATCACCCATGATCTGATCTGAATCTGATCCGTTCACCGGCCTACTTCCAATGCCAAATATGGTATTGGAAATGACATTGTCATTTTTTGGTAAGTCAAATGGCATCATATTATTGGAGCAACATTTTTTACATTCTTGTCAAATTTTAAAATTGGCATGACATTTAGCACATGAATTTAGGGATGTCAATTCGTATTATCGTGTCGTATTCGGGTCGTGTCAAGGCATACATATTCGAAAATATGTGTGAGCCCAAACCCGACACTTAACTAATCGTGTCAAGTTTCAAAACCCAAACCCAATCCATTTATTAAACAGGTTACACGTGTCCACACACTTAACCCGTTTATTTTAATTTTTTATTTTTTAAATAAAAAAATTTACCTATCTTTTAATATGTATAGATAATTTTCAAGTTTAGTAACTTTGGATATGGGCCAAATCAAAGTAGAAACTTCTTTTATAAATAAAAAATCTCAAAACCTTGATAAATATTTGATGTGAGATGAATTGCCTTAACTCATAATATATTTTATAATTAAACGTGTTAAGTCGTGTTAAACGAGTTGACATTAGTAAAACCCAAACCCGACCTATTTATTAACAGTGTTATACGTGTCAACCTGTTTATGACCCAAACTCATTTATGCTAAACCCAAACCCGTTAACTTCGTGTCGTGTTAAAAATTGACACCCCTACATGTATTGGAGAAGCTCTAATATGTTATATATAATTGATTGAATCATTAATGAATGAAATAATTACACTAATCTCTTATATGATATCTAAAAGTTATAGACTTTTTTTCCTGTAATTTTTTATATTACATTGACCTCCTTATCAAAATGGTTTGATAAACAAGCGTTAACAAAAAATATAAATTTATTATTTTAACCTTAATAATAATTACACTAATATTTTCTATTATATCTAATAATTGCAGGAACCCTTCTCAAACTAATAAAAAATAAGAGAAGTCATTGTAATATACAATTATATTTTAATAATGTAAAAAAGATAGTTAAAATTCTAACATAATGAATGACAAATTTGATATGAAAAGAAAAGAAAAATATATGATTAATATAAAAGAAAAAAGATCAGTACAATTTTAAAAAATACAAAAAAAAAAAATTCATGTAATTGTTAGATAACTCAAAAAGAATCAATGTAATCTCTTAATAAATCCAATTAGTTTAATCATTTTTAAGTTATGATTCACATTAGATAAGATCTTTTGTATCAAATCAATATTCATTTTATTGACAATTTAGTTGGGGCTAAGTTTTAGGGCCTTTAGTGCCGTTTGGATCAGTCACATGTCATGAGTATCAGTTGTCTTGAATCTGTTTCTAAAATCATATAAATCTGTTTCTAAGATCATGATTTCAAAAGTTATATTATAAGTCATGTATATATCAAAATATTGTGTATATATAATTATATACATACATATATAACTTATAATCTAAGCTGCTGAAAGCATTCAACCGAATCATTCAATAATTTCTAGAACTAATTACTTTTGTTGTTTTGGTCAACAAGGCAATCCACAAGCAAGACAAGTATTTTGGACTAGTTAAAGTCCCAGCTGGGTTCCATAGTTCTTAGTGGAGTTCCTTTATTTTTCAAATAAAGGTAGTTGTATATTTATTAGGGTTATTAATACCAAAACCCTGAATTATAACTCCATTACATATTATCTCATTTTAAATATAACAAGTTGCTTTCTCATATTATACACATATATTGAATTACACCTACATCCCTATCGTATATCAAATTTTACTTCCACCTCCTCAAAATTCCAATTCTCTCTTCCTCTCTCTATAATACTATTTTTTTCTCCTCTTTTTTCTCTTTCTATACAACTTACATTTTTTTTTTTTTTTTTTGCATTTAAATTAGTAAAAATCTAGAAAAAGATTATTGCTATTACTTTTTTCTTTTTAAATTTCTTTTCTTTCCTTTCCTCTTTTTTTTTTTTTTATTGTCAAAGAAAATTAAATACTGAACAAATTAGAATGAAAAAGATAAAATCATTTATTTTAAAAAAGTAATTTTAACAAATTAGAAAGAAAAACATTATATCATTTATTTTAAAAAATAATAATTTTTTGTTTTATTTCAATTCTAAAATTTGTATAATTGTTATCTGTCCAAAAAATTGATTTTCTAATTAATAAATTATATGATGATGATACAAATAATCCTTTTATAATTAATAAACATGACAAAAATAAAATTTATTAATTATTAAAATTATTAAGTATTAAGTTTCTTGTACTTCCAATCTTATAAATAGGATAAGGGCCTCTTGTAACCACATGAATACCAATACATGAACAACAAAAAGTTATCTCTCTTTTTTTTTACTCTAATTATCACTTTAAGTGTAACTTTTAAAGTAATATATAGATTTAATAAATAAATTTAAATTACTCTTATTTAATAAATAAGATTTAACTCTAATGAGTTGGCTGGGTGAAGTAAGGACTGCTTGTAACTTGTAAGGGGTTTACTCTCTCAAATTCGTAGATCTAACTTTTATCGTCTACATTCTTAAAGTCAGTCACCAGTCAGACTTAGTTGTCCGAATGTTATATGACTTTATAAAACAGTAATTTGATATCGGGTAGACAAAATAAATAAAATTTTAAAATACGCTAATATAATAAATAAATAAATAAAACTACAGAATGGATGTTTGACGAGGTTATTGTATTTTTTTATCACCCTAATTCATGTCCCTAATGTCATCATTATGATGACATGCATGGGAGGCTAGGTCCATGAATGTATTGATTATTAATGTGGATTTCAACTTACTAATAAGTGTACTGGTTCTAATTTTGAGCCCATTTAACAAACTTTCAAGTTAGTTTGTTAAATGAGCCAAGTATGAATAAGACTAAGCTAAACAAGTTTCCTTTTTTTTTTTTTTTTAGGTCACCAGGAAAGATAGGGAAAAAAAAAAAACCAGGCTCAGCAAGGCTGGCAGGTATGAACAATAGTAAACGAGTCTGCCAAACTTTAAAATTTAATTTGAAAGGGATTCAAGGTTATAAATAATTAACTAAAATTAGTTTAATCAATTAATTACTCTATTGAACAAAACAGATGGTTTTAAATTAATTCTTTAATTAGTTAATCCAATTAATTAAACAGAAACCATGAATTTAAGTGAAGATAATTATTTATTTCTTAAAAAATTAATTTTCTAACAGTTTTTACAAATTCAAACGAGCACCTAACCTCCTTTAAAAACTTTTAGAACTAAAAGTTTGAGGCTATAATCAAAGTGAAGGTGGCGGGTAAAGTTTTGAGATCACTTTTGACTGATATTCAGTTAAAAAGTTAGATCTCTTGAAGTAAAACTATTCTTCAGCATCTAATTAATATGGTGATCAAACAGTTCTTATATGTTTAAATCTGATGATGCATTAATCAAATCTAGCTAACAACCATGTCCACATCCACAGGCAATGAAATGAAGGGACCACGGGTTGATGGTGAGTGTATTATATAGTTCACGTTTCCTTACAAATCCTTGGATTATGATCTAACCTTAATGGCCAAAAAGTCTAACTCAAAAGGATTGATTGCATGATTTGTGGCGACATTTAAAAAGAATTGAAGTGATTTTTGATGAGATTATAGCAAGTGGGGACTCTCTGTGCATTAATAAGATGCTTGGTTAGTGAGAGAGTAGTAGTTGGGAGATACATCTTTGAAAACAAATTCTTTCTTTTCGATATGTGAAGTGTGTGTGTCTGTTTATATATATATATATATATGTGTGTGTGTGTGTGTGTGTGTGTGTGTGTGTATTCTGGTTGGAGAGCCAACAACATCCCCCATGACCCCATTAATAAAAATGGATACCCATTAAGCAACTTTTAGATTTCTAAGATTTTATTTGAAAAGAAGTGTTTAGAAAAGATTAGGTTAAAACGAGTATATATTCACATTTGATGCAAGTACCACTGAGTTCAATCCACTATACTAATAATTTCTGATATTCTAGCTCTTTTTTTTTGGGAACAGATTTGTAATCCCGTTGGGTCATGTCGATACTATAGAATGAATATTTTTGGAATATTTATTCTAATTTTTTTTATTTTTATTTAGTATGATTAAGAATACATATTGTATGAAATAAGTACTTCATTAAAAATCATTAAGAACATTCTTTTTAATTTAGATGAGTAATTTTTGTTCCATTATATTCTCTGTCATTTTTTATTTTATTTTACAAAATAATTATTTTATTTCTGCATATTAAACATGACCTTAAAAGAAAGTGATAACACATAATTGCTACTATAAGGAAAAATGAAAATAATGATTGTGGCAGCACAATCACAATTCACTAGATTTTGTTAAAGATTTATTTTACTTTATTTAATTGTTTTGGGTATAATTGAGCTAAGGCTTATCTATAAATAAAACAAAATGTAAAATTTAAAAAACTTCAAAAGAGACAGAAAATAAGTAAAATATATATATATATATATATTCTTTTATTTTCTTTTAAAAATAAGTTAATCCGACTTTTGCAAGATATTGAAAGGGATAGTAAAGGAAATTGCTTGGTTTATTATCTCGGTACACCGGTTTGATTTATTAGATGATGTGTTAATATATATATATATATATATATATATATATATATTTTGTAATTAATGAATATATTTGATCTTCTTATTTAAATTTTAAAGAAAAATTTTGCTGAATGAAGATTTTCAATAGACACAAATCTTTATCAATCTTCTCTTTTTAAAAAAATTTGCAAATTAAACTGCATAGTATATGAAAAACTTGAAAACTAAAACTCTCATAAGCCGAGGTTGAGAAACTCTCCCATGTAATTTTTCTTTTATTTACAATAATGAAGAGAAGAAATAGAACTCACGAAAGCTACATAAAAATGGACAATCACACCATTTGAATAGAATTTCGGTCATAATTCTCCGATATAATTAATCATCTCATCTCACCCATATAAAAATGATAATAGTGTAGACAAAGTAATTAAAATTTCTCTTTCACACAAGTAGTCAGAATTCTAATTTCATATTGCATACATGCACCTAAGGTAGTTCTTATCTCCATCGTATACAAAAAAAAACAATGAGAATAGTCTACCTTGTGTGGGTCCTACCTAACAGAATTACATGTAGCCGTCTAGCCCCTCAGAGATCTGAAAGTGGAATCAGGGAATGAGTCGATGGATGAGGAGAGTATGTTACCTACGTGGCATCTTGTTAGCGTTCCATCACCTACTATTTAGACTGCGAAAAGAAAAGAAAAAAAACCGTAGGTCGTTAATCAACCATTCTATTTCTTGTAGTAGAAAGAAGACAAAAAAAAGGTTGGCCAGTGTTGCCATCCATACACAAGATGTTTAGACTTTACCCAATGCCAAAGGCAACAAAGACAAAGAGGATTAGTCTTATTCAATTTTCTTGCAGCTTTGGCATCTTTTAAAGAAAATGTACCCAAATGGACGTCAATGTCTAAATTCATACGGTTTAGATGTATGGTTTGCAAGGCAAGTTGCCTGTCCAAATTGGACATACCTGTCTTTCTCATACACTGTTTCAACACACACACACAAGCACACATATCGCTTGTTTAGACAAGAAGCTAGAAGTTTCCTCAATGGATTAGAGATTGAATATTAAGACTACAAGCCGGTTATATAAACTTTCAGCGGCTACTTCATCAAACCTCTTTATTCAATACATATATATATTGCGTATAAATAATGCATATGCTGGGAAAGATATAAAAAAAGGGTTTTTAATGTGGAAATTTTTTTAATAGATCCAGTATGATAACGTGATAATATATTATTTTAATGATATTATGTAATATGTGATATGATTTATATTTTTAAATAAGACATGATACATATAACAGAATGATATTAAAATAACATTATCATGTAACAATTCGGACCCATGCAAAAATATCTCCTCCAATGTATGGTTAAGGGAAGGAAAAGGGAAGTTAATTGTAGACTAGTCTCGGTGGAATAATGTACTCATCATTCTGCAACAATATTTTTGGCTTATTTTAGAGGGGCATGGTGAACTTCATAATGTTGATAAAATAATTAATAATAGTGGGTCATAAATGACATCACCATATTAGTTAACATGTAAATATCAACTAAAATAAAAAAAGCAATTAACACCAAATTAACTTGTCTATTATGTAAATGAATTAGTGTCTCTATTTTGGCCTACATCAACGGAGATGCTCTTACATCTAAGACTTTGATGACATGCCTGCTAAAGAAAGCGCATGGTGACCACATAAAAGCATCATACTTTTGCCATAAAAAAACAAAAGCATCATACTTTAAACCAATAATTTTTTTATTTTTTTTTTATTTTGGTATGTATCAAACGAATATACTTATCAGTAAAGCATTCATGTAAAGGTATATCCCAAGCATGACCTGAATAATCTTCTTCTGTCAAATGTCATCTCCATTAATTGATACTGGTCCATGTGACCCTTCAAGACAAATATCCAGAAGATAGCCATAGATTGAGCCCAGTCTATTTTTGCAGTTTTTGTAGGCCTATTTTAGCAGCTCAACTATGGAATTTCTTTGTTTTACATGTTTGGAATACGAGTGTGTGATTTTTGTTATGGTTGAACCTATTTGTAGGCTCATCAACTTACATTTTTTTTTTAAAAAAAGGATTTGTATCATTTGATTAAACTTGTTTATTCGAAAAAAATAAATAAGCAAATACTTATTACAATAGTGAAGTACTTTTAAGTTTTTAATTCCATTGTCTACGCGATAATAAATAATTAAAGATTTTAAAAAATTATTCATGACTCTCTCGTAATTAAGCTCATGTGCACATAATTTCATCTGTTATAAAAGTAGGCATTTATCTATCTTCTTGTTTAAAATTAAAGTAAAATCGTCAAATGAGATGGGATAACGATAGTCTTTTGGTGTTTTTTATTAACGGTATCATGAATTTTTTTTTTATTGATCGGTTACGAAATATTCTGAATCAGTTTATGCGTATTAGAATAATTTTTTTTTAATTTTAATTTAATTTTAACAAAAAATATATATATATATATATATATATATATTCACTTCTATACCAATAATGAGGTTGAACAAGCACTTTATATATATATATATATTCACTTCTATACCAATAATGAGGTTGAACAAGCACTTTATATATATATATATATATATGAGCCTAATTCACCATGGTATATCCTCATCCTCAAAAAAAAGTTATATAGGCCACCTGTGGGGCAATTGACACAGATGCTGGTCACAGCCTTATCTTAGATTCTTAATTATCTTATATACACTCCAAAACGTAAGGTAACCTTCGAGTCTTTTGACCATTTGATTATTTTACAACCCATTCCACGTAGTCGGATTAGAACAACTAAATAACGATGGGCCTGCATCATTAATTTCCCTAAAACTGCATACCAAAAAATAAATTCTGACTCAGCAACACAATCCGCAATTAACGATCACATAGCACGTTTCACATGTGAACGTGTCGTGTACTCTGGTGGCTGTTGATTAACTTACATAAGTAGCATGTTCGCACGTGCCAGCCCACTTGGTTCAGCCTTGCCGTTTGCAGCACTATACTGGGCTTTTGGGGCCTCGTGCTTTTGTTTAATGACGATAGGCAAACTCAGACCACATTTGTTCCTGGCCCAATAGTTTGAAGCCTTCAAGCCTTGCATATATGAATGAAAGACCAATAACAATCAAGCCCATGGCCGAATATAGTATTACATAATCATGCTTATCATACTATATAATAAAGGGAAAATCTATTGTTATCAAGTTTTTGTTCTAAAAAGTGCATATAAGTCATATGATTTAGTAGGAACGAGGTTTTTTCTGAGTACTGCAAGTATTCACACCCTACAGAGTTAGCGTGAGTTTAATTATCTCTCTTCTATTGTTGTATAAAAAAAATTCATATGATTTAGTATTCAAATAATAAAAATACTATCACATCATTTGAAATATGATTTTAAAAAAGATTTTTTTGAAAGAGGCCATAGACTTCTTAATTTGTTTTCTCATTAATTTGGCTTTTTGTACTAATATTACAAATCAAACACCCATAAAATCGTGTTTTAATAAACCTCGCACACAAAACATCATTGAGGGATGTCCAAAAAAAAGAGTGAGAACATCCTCACAATAGGTTTCTTGATCTTGTCTCTTACTTAAGTTCATCTTGATTTTTCAATAATTATTAAAGGTAGTGTTTCATATTAATTATTAAAAGAATAATTAGGATTCGGGTATTATTAGCATAGTGCAAGTGTACTTTTCTTACTCACGCAGTTGAGTTATCAAGAAAATAGTAATTCATTTATATTAATTATTGAAAGGACAAAATATATATTTAAAAAGTTAATTGTAAAAGAAGTCATAGTATTTAATGGAAGAGGCAATAATTCTCTTGGTTTCGTCTCTCCTTACTTTCGTATTTTTGGCTTTATCAATAATTATTAAAAACTAATGTTTTATACTATTAATTATTAAAATGATAATTCCTTTATATTAATTATAAAAAAAAATGAATAATTGTAAAAGAAATTTATCTTCCAACCTCTCGTGAAAGCTTTTTTTAAGATTCAAACTCAAATGAAATTTTGATTATCTAATAGAAGAGCAAAAACATTTTTTAGTATTTTCAATAATTTTTTATTTTATTTTTAAATTAGTTTATGTATAAGAAATAGAAGAAATTGCAAATTTGTCTTTATATAAAAAAAATCCAACATGCAATTTCAAGTATTAAAGATTTTTTTAGTATTGAATACCACTTATAAAGAGGAGACTATTTTTGGATATATACTGCATTTTTTGTCAGAGCGGCTGGACTAATGGAGTTAACAAAATATTTAAAAGACACTTTTACCCCTTCAATGACAATTTAATTAGCAATTTGGTCAAAAGTCAACTGAAAACTCTGAACCAAACTCTCTCTCTCTCGTTAATCACACCCACAAACCAAACACTCTTAGAGCAACTCCAACGCAAGGTGCAATCTAAGGTGTCAAATTTATAATCGTCAAAATGGTATTTCAAATTCAAAATTTTTCATTCCAACGAAGGTAGCATATGCGGTTGCAAAATGGCACCCAATGGTCTGGGATGCCATTTTTACAAACTTTGGAGAAAGAAAAGGGAAAGGTGTCAGTTGACGGTTGGGGCCATTTCTATTTTTACTGTTACAACAACTATCATTTCAACGGCTCTATTTTAACAAAAAATTCTATAAATACAAAAAAAAAAACTTATCAAAGCCCCAAAAAATACAGGGGGTTTGTTATTTTTTAAATTAATTTTTAATTACATTAATTTTTATAATTTAAATTAATTTTTTATTTTTTATTTATTTTTTAAGTTATGATTTTTTTGTTAATTTAGGATGATTTTATTTATTGAACTAATTTTTATAATTAAATAATTTTTTAATTTAGTTAATTGTTAGAATTTAAATTAATTTTTTAAATCAAATTAATTTTTGTAATTTAATTTAAAAAATTAATTTAAATCAAACTATTTTGAAAACTATACCCGTTAAAATATAATTATTAAGTTTAATTACATTTTTTAATAAAAAATATTAAAACGACACCCCATTTTAGCACCTGCCATTGAAGCAGATTTAGAGCAACTCCAACGGCAAGTTGCATTAGAAGTGGCAAATGCTCAACTACCGGTAACCGCTAAAATGTCACCCTAAATTCAAAATTTTTCACTCTAACAGGGTGGCATCAAGGGTTGGAAAATGACAGCAATGCTCTTGGGATGACAATTTTTCAAACTCTGGAGAGAGAAATGGAGAGGTTGCATAGAGCCGTTATGCCATTTTCAGATTTTACTGTGCATTCAACGGCTCTATTCAACCCAAAAAAAATTATAAATACAGAAATATTTTTAGAGATTTTGATAAAAAAAAAACTTACCAAAGACCGAAAAATCGCTTGCCGTGAAATCGCTTACTGTGAAAACTATAAGTTTCATGCTGCTGCTCTTGATTTTTCTTCAAATCTTGGTTGGTAATGGCAGATCTAAAAAAAGAGGCACAGAGGAAGGGAAAGGGGAAAGAGGCACAGAGGGAAAGGGTAAGGAGAGAAGGCGCAGAAGGAAAGGGGAGCTCAGGCGGGGGGGGGGGGAAGAGAAGGTTACAAAGACACCGTCTCTGTTTGGCCTATATATATATGTGTTTAAATTAGTTATGTGTTTTACATATATTTAATATTTATATGTTAAACATATATTTATAATAGTTATATATTTATAACTGTGTTTTACATTAGTTATATAAACATATATTTATATTTATATGTTTTACATTAATTAATTGTTTTAGATTTTAAATTAATTGAATTTTTGTAATTTAAATTAAATATTTTAATTTTAGCTTATTTATTTATGTATATATTTTTGTTAATTTACGGTGAATTTATTTATTTAGCTAATTTTTATAATTGAAGAATTTTTTTCTATTTTAGTTAATTGTTATTTAGAATTTAAAATAATTTTTAAAATAATTTAATTTTTGTAATTTAAATTGAATGTTTTAATTTTAGTTTATTTATTTATTTTTGTTAATTTAGGGTGAATTTATTTATTTAGTTAACTTTGATAAATGAAGAATTTTTTTCTATTTTAGTTAATTGTTATTTAGAATTTAAATTGATTTTTTAATTAAATTAATTTTGTAATTTAAATTGAATGTTTTAATTTTAGTTTATTTATTTATTTTTGTTAATTTAGGGTGAATTTATTTATTTAGTTAATTTTGATAATTGAAGAATTTTTTTTCTATTTTAGTTAATTGTTATTTAGAATTTAAATTGATTTTTTAATTAAATTAATTTTGTAATTTAAACTGAATGTTTTAATTTTAGTTTATTTATTTATTTTTGTTAATTTAGGGTGAATTTATTTATTTAGTTAATTTTTATAATTGAAGAATTTGTTTCTATTTTAGTTAATTGTTATTTAGAATTTAAATTGATTTTTTAATTAAATTAATTTTGTAATTTAAATTGAATGTTTTAATTTTAGTTTATTTATTTATTTATTTATTTTTGTTAATTTAGGGTGAATTTATTTATTTAGCTAATTTTTTTAATTTATAATTTTTTTTAATTAAGGGTGATTTTATTTATTTTGTAATTAATTATTTTATACTCATTCTTGAAATTGATTATAAATTTTTTTTTTTTTTTTTGTAGATGGATTCGCAATTTGACGGTTCTTTCATTGATTTGCTTATGAGCGACACCAATTTATATGATGATGCTATGCAGACCAATCCTGCAATATTGGCGCCAGTACAAAATGAAGCTGCTCCAAGAGTGAGAAAATCGCAAAGGACAAAGAACTTCTCTCAAAAAGAAAATAAATTAATTGTGTCTGCGTGGCTTAACATGAGTAAAGATGCAATTACTGGGAATGAACAACAAGGTGATGCTTTCTAGCATAAAATATTAAAATACTTAGAACTTCATGGAGGCAATCAAGAAGAGCGTTCGCAAGCTTCTATTAAAAGCCGTTGGACTGATATAAATGCAAAATGTGACAAATTTGTCGATTTTTATAGTCAAATTGAAAGACTGCGATAAAGTGGACACACCGAGCAAAATAATGTAATGATTGAGCTTTTTTAGATAGACACTACTATGATTTTATATTTGAACTGTTGACTGAATGATTTCATATGTTTTTCAGGTTGATGAAGGAAAAGAAATGTTTGCTAAGATCATTGGAAGACCATTTCAATACGAGCATTGTTGGAATATTTTGAAAATGGAGCAGAAATGGACTGATAATCTCACCAGCAACAAGATACCAAAAACTCATTCAACTGATAGTTCTGCTGAATCAAATCATGTTGAATCTTGCGATTCAACTCCATATTTAAGGGGTGACACTGAACCCTCGTCCACTCCCAACCTCGATAGGCCATTAGGTAGAAAGGCTTCAAAAAAATAACTTAAAAACAAAGAGAAGCAAACCGGGACTGAAGCATCATTGGATCATCACCACTAGAATGAAAGAATGGAAATAGAATGACAAAAAGTTGAGCGTCACGAAAAAATGTATGCTCAACAGGAGATAGCATTGGGGCATCGTAAACAATTAGAAATTGAAAAAATGCATAATGAAATGAAAATCATGGAAACTGACACTACTGTCATGGACCCAATTTCTGCAACATATTAGAATAACCTGAAGATGGAGATTATGAGAAAGCGGGGTTTTAATTTTTAGTCATTATTTATTATGTTACTATTACTTTTAAAATTTGAGTCATTATTTATTATGTTGCTATTATTTATGAAAAATACAAACTTGAAATTGAAATTGGAATTGAAAATACAAACTTGAAATTGAAATTGATAAAATTATTCTTCACCATGTCATTCCCACAAATGTTCGATAAGATCTAACTGTAGTCGATAATGAGTTACACTGTCCCTGATCTGACACTGGGTTTACATGAAGTATTCCAATTCTGGTGTATACACATGCGACACTTCTATAGGCGGATTTGCATCACTTCCATCAAAGTGTTTCTTCATCCCAAAAACGTGCTGATCCACGCACGATTGCAAAACAGGCTTGAAGTACCCCAAATGCCCGCTCTACATCTTTTCTTGCCGACTCTTGTGCTTTAGCAAAATGTTTTTTCTTCAAACCTTGTGGACAGGGAATTGTTTTTACAAATGTCGACCAGTTTAGATAAATACCATCAGCTAAATAATATTCCATTCTGTACTCATGGCCATTAATTGTATAGTTTACTAGAGGAGCATGACCATTTGCAAATAATGCAAAAACAGGGGACCTATCTAAAACATTTATGTCATTCAGCAAACCAGGAAGCCTAAAGAATGCATGCCATATCCAAAGATCTTGAGAAGCCACAGCTTCCAAAATGATTGTTGGTTCGTGACAATGACTAGTATACATATCTTGCCATGCGGTCGGACAATTTTTTCACTTCTAATGCATGCAATCAATACTCCCTAACATGCCGGGAAAGCCACATTGTTCCCCCGTTTGTAGCAATCGAGCAATATCGCTACTGTTTGGTGACCTCAAGTAATGGTCACCGAACACTGCAATAATAGCTTTCACAAACCTTCTCAGACTATGTATGGCAGTGCTTTCTTCCAATTTCGAATGTATTCATCCACAGAATCTGCTGGTGTTCCGTAAGCAAGAATTCTATAAGCAGCTGTTATCTTCTGAAGGGATGACAAACCGAGAACTCCAATGGCATCTGTTGTTTGGATGAACTATGGATCGTGTTGTTCAACCTCATTTACAATTTGAAGAAAAAGAGGAAGACTCATTCGGAACCTCCTTCAGAAAAAACCTTCATATACACAAAGGGTAGCAAAATAGTCACGGTAGAGTCTTTCGTGACCTTCAACTTTACCACGATTAACTATTCTGTGACCTGGAACGGAACCACGATGCCTTCTTATCCGTCCCTGACTAGACTCTTCTGACCTTCTAGGTTACAGCATACAACATATCTAATTCATCATCATCTTCTTCTTCAATATTGAGGATCCCTCTTAAAATATTAGGATAACGATTCATATAGATGGATGAATGAAAATATGAAAGGATAAATAGTCAAAGAGAAAGAGGAAATTGAATTTATAGAGAAAATGTAATATAGATGGATGAAAACATGAGAAAAATTATCATATTTATAGACGAATTTTACTTTTTAAAATTTTTATTTTGGCGGTTAAATTTTGAAATTTGAGTTTCGACGGTTGAATTTTGAAATTTGAATTTTGGCGGACAAAATTTGAAATTTGAATTTCAGCGGACAAAATTTAAAATTTTGACTAAAAAAATATATCTGTTAAATTGCGATCATTATGAAAACTATACCCGTTAAAATATAACCCTTAAATTTAATTATATTTTTAAAAAAAAAATATTAAAATATTAAAATGACATCCCATTTTGGCACCTACAATTAGAGAAAATTTATAATTCAGAGGTACCAAAATATTATTCAAGGTTATAAATGAGTGATTTGGACACCCCAAAATGCAAACTCCCTTTGAAGTTTGCTCTTAGATTAAAGCTTGTGTTGGCAGTGGCTGCCAACCAAGTCTAGAGGTTCAAAATTGACCTATTTCTTTATCTTTTCTCTTTAACTACCAGCATGGTTATGATCAACGACAGGTGTTCAGGAGGGCTGATCATGATGCCGATATATTGAGGGGAGGAGGGGATGGTCATTGTAGTTGGTGAAAGGAACATGGTTTAGGTGGCTGGGATTTGGTGGTTGTGGATGGATGGTGGTCCTTTGGTTCAATTTCTTTTTAATATGGCTAAGGTGATAGAAATTGAGCAATATATATATATATTTATGTGTGTGTGTGTGTGTGCATAGACATGTATAGATAGTGAAAGAAATGAATTATTAGAGAGTAGTTACAGAGAGAATGGTGAAGGGGTTGTTAGAGAGAGAATGGAGGAGGGATCTCCTATGTGATTTTGATTCAAGGATAAGGAACCAATTAGAGATTTTATCCCTGACCTACGACTACAAACAATCTTCAAAGCCAAGACACTCTCTTAAACACCAATCTAATACTTTGTACAGAAACGTTGGCTGGTGGCATTTGTCCTGATGATAGTAGTGAGCGGTTGGGTTCAAACTTTATACCATAACCACATATGACAACCCATTTGTTATCATAAACCCCTGGAGGTACCAATATCACATCTAAATAATCTTTTTCCATTTCTCCATCGAAGTGCAGTGAGTTTTCCGATAATCACGGTGGAACGGGTATGGCAGGGGTGCCGTGGGTTCGTTCCTCCACGAAGGTTAAAGAGTGGATATGAGAATTTCTAAAGATTGGACCCACTTCCGATGACTTGAGGAGTTATTTCTCCACCGCTTGGATTTTTAATTCTCAATGGTGGTGATTGTCTGAAAAATCAATGAATAATAATATTGGGATATATTAATAAATAGTTAAAAAAGAAAAAAGATAAATTTTAAATTTTAAAAAATTATTAAAGTGATGTCATTTTTTTCTGTTTAAGTCACTAACACAGCAAACGAGAGGAGTGAATTGTTACTAATATTAAAAAATTAAGAAATATAATATAATTTTAAAAAATAAAAAAATATCATATATAATTATTAAAAGTTTTAGGAGAGTGATTTTTCAAAACAACCAAGAATACAATGTTATAGGTCCAAAATGGGCCTCCTGAGGCTAGTAGTTACATGTGTAGGCTCAAAAATGAGAGCAAAGTTAGGTAGGCTGTGGAGAAAGGACATTTGAGATGGACACGTTGACACTAAAATGATGAGTTAGGAAGTTGTCTACTCTCTTGACAGATCCACTTAATGGCTATTCATTATTTTAAAATTAATTGACTATAAAATAAGTAGATCAGGATGCAAGTCTTTGAAGAACTATGTGAGAAAATGGGCCCCACATTAAGATGCCAATAATATTTTGAGTGTTTTCATTGCAAAATTGTTCATTTCCCATCCATTTCAATTATTTACCCTAAATATAGTGATAATTGCTGGATAGCTCAAGTATCCAATCAACTCTTTTTATTCTACTTTATTTATTTATTTAATTTAAATAAATTATAATTATTTTTTTTAAATTTATAATAATTATGCTGACTTTTTTTAATATTTTTTAAATTACTTTTATTTCCTTTATTTTATAAAATAATATACAAATATCATCTTTCTATCAATTTTTTTTTTTAAATAATGAAACTATCTATTTTATTTATTTATTTTTATTATTTTTTCAATTTGACCAATTTATTCTAACTTTTTTTTTATAGATTTTTTTAATTTAAAAATAAAATTTAAGGTAAATAACTTGTTTTATTTTATATAAAAATAAATTTAAAGTTTTTATCAATATTTATTTGAAAATTAAAAAAAAATTGGTTAAGATTTAAAAAATTGAAAAAAAAATATAGAAGGGGTAGTTTTGTCATTTTGAAAAAAAAATTGATTGAAAAAAGGTATCTGTATATTATTTTGTAAATTATGGAAGATCAGTATAATTTCAAAAACTTTAGAAGAGATCAGTATAATTATCATAAACTTCAGGAAAAGTCAGTGTAATTTATCCTTATTTTTTAAGTAATGCTACATTATCAAATTTTGGACTCAAAAAGAATATTTTAAATAATGTTCTATCTTCTTTTTTAATTATTAATGGAAAGTATTTTGTATATTTATCGATTATTACTTTATAAATTTACACGAATCTTTTAATTTTAAATTCTAAAAACTCAACGAAGCTACAGACTACAAGAAATAATATTTGAGTTATGAAGTTAAAAAATAATTTAAGTTATGAACATTCAATTTAAAGCAGTCACATCATTTAAAAATTTATTTCTCGACATTTTATGGTTTTGGACTAATATAGCATGGCTCTTTTTTACCCTAAGTTGATCTCAGAATGCCAATCTTTTGCCTTAAAAAAACATAAGATAGTAGAGGAATGCTTTCTCCACAAATTAAAGTTGTATCATCATTTTTTAATCATGTTATTTTGTTTTTATGCATTAAGAAAATAAAAATGTGAGTGTCTTTTTGACTAAAAAACAGAAAAGCAATCGATAATATTCCCTTTCTCCCTTGCAATGGATGATCTTACTATAGCTGGATTATCATCAAAGTATCACAAAGCCTATCCATAAGTACAATTTCAAAATTCCTTTTAGTAAGATAATTAGGACACCACGAGGAACAATCTTGGGGTAGCTTATCCCAAGGAAAAGGTCACATAGCCTTAGATTGCCATGGGACTCACTCTGTGTGTGTGTGTGTGTCTATATATATATATATATATATATATATATCAAAGCTAAAGACTAGAGCACAAAGTATGTAAGATCTTTATAGCTCCATCAATCAAAGAAAAGCAACAAAGCAAAGTTGAAAAAGGGGCCTACATTTTTAGTCAAATTTGGTGTAAAGATGGAGAGAAATGGTGAAGCCCGAGGGAAAAGGGTGAAGCTGATTCTTGTAACATAAAAATTAATTAAAAAGCTAAAAGGACCACTACCACAAACACACAGACAGTGGAAACAGGTGACTGTTTATCCACTTTACTCATTGTGAAAAGAGTAAGTTAATCTTTTTAAACTAATGACATTGATCAATGAAGTTTAATTAATAAATTGAAACCTCCAAATTTTCCTAATTGCATGTCATGTGCAAGTGTTAAAAGCAAGGTTTTCTACTGCTGAAATCTTTCTACATTGGGTATCAATAGATATGGCACACTAAATCTGCTAATATGCTTTTGTATTTCAAGATATATATTTTTATGATAAATATGGAATCTAATTCTAATGCTTTGACCATGTTTTCCCAAACTACTGCTAATTAAGGGTCTGTTTGTGGTTTGGACAAGTTTGTTTGGCGTTTAAGAATAATAATCATTCTTGGATTTTTAAGGTGATGTGGGAGTGATATACCAATCCAACCAAAAGGTCCAAAATTGAATTATGCCTGTATTAGAAGTGTTTAATGTGATGACAATTGTATTGAAGAGGAGCAGCGCAAAAAAATATGATAGGTCCATTTCTCCCATATATATAAGATTTCCCCATTTGCAGAACCAATGTCCAATCAGTCTGATGCCTGCTCATCACTTTAGACAACAAAGGCTGATAAAACTAACTAAAGTAAACGCATTTAGATCCATGGTATCTAAAAAGGAGGCATAGGTTAAAGGTTCAATATATAAATACATATATATGTTTGGATGTGTGCGTGTCTATATATATATATAAAAGCGTGATTAAGGCCAACTCTAACATATGCTTAAAATTTTTTACTCAAATTTGAGTAAAAGATTCATTTGATATGCCAATAACTACATGCACTTTTATTCAAATCTTTTGAAAATTTTTCTATTATACATTATCCAAAAGTTTTAAATTTAGTTTTGAATAGTAATTTGAGCTTATAAATTGTATTTTGCTAAATTAAGTTTTAAGTAAAAATAAATTTGATATAAATTTGAGTCGAGAATTGAAAATGAATTTTTTAAAAAAAATTTTAACTCAAAATTACGTTTGAATCTAACTTTTGAGTACCATTGTTGAAGATGACTTTAAGCACGAAACTATTGGTGATCAACTCCAGAATTATTAAAAAAGGACTTGTGTCTTCTAGGCAGGTCCTCCCTTGTTCTTAAACTACTTGAGTGGTTATTGTGTAGGGTTCAAAGCTAGGAAGGACATCACATGTTTTGTTATGGTTGAACCATGCAAGTGGATGCAAAAGTTATCTTTTGAGGTTTGTACTAGCTAGATTTGAAGCTGGATAACAGAAAACTTGTGAACAAAAGTAATCAAAACAGACATGCATGATACAGCCTTGCTCATTAATAAATTAAAGTGCCAATTATACTCACTAAAATGTTGTTCTCTCTCTACATGCCTTCAACTGTCTGGGATTGTTAGGAAAAGCCATTAACATGGTCACCTCAGTTCAATTTCAACTTTGTATTCCTTTTATTCATTGGTTGTTTCAACATGTTAGATTTGATGGAATAACATAAAAGAAAAAACAAATAATAAAGAAAGAGAAAAAAAAGAGAAGGAAAAAACTCAAAAAGACTACATTATATTATATTGATTGTATGAAACTAAACAAGAGAGTTCCTTATATAAGAAAGCCATGAGGTTGTATATGAAAAATATTAATAAAGGAAGATTGTACATGGAAAGTATTAATAAAGGAAACAAGGGTCATGGGTTTGTACATGAAAAGTATTAATAAAGGAAACAAACTATGAAATATTAATCCATTATATAATAATATGTGTGATGGCTAACCCTAACCCTAGTATCACAATAATATATGAGTAACCATATTATATTTCTAACACCCCCTCAAACTCAAGGTCTCACCTTGAGTTTGCAAATAAAATCTAGAAGTGGATAGTTATTTTGTTGGTGTTGAGACTGAAATGTAGATGTAACCTAAGCTGATATGGTGGTGGAGCTAGACTCTCAAAAGAGTCAATGACCGTGTATGAAAGTGTGGAGCTAGTATTGAAGGCGGTGCTTGAAAGCAGGTAGCCGATTCTGATTCTGATGGTGACACATGGAAACGTGTAACCGATTCTGATGACCACGTGATGGAACACGTGTGATAGTTTGTGTGACGGAACACGCAACTAGTGGCGCTAGAACACATGTTAGACACGTGACGGAACACGTGTGAGCGCTTACATGACATAACACGTAATGGAAGATACCGGATATGTGTGAAAGCTTAAGTGGCAGAACACGTAAGTAATGGAGTTGAAAACGTGGCATAACACGAACAAGTGCAAGAGCTTACGTGGTGTAACACATAGTTGAAAATATTAGACACGTGGCGTAACACATGTTTCAGAGCTGCTAGGACTGGACTTAAGTGACGGAACACGTAACTAATAGAGCTGAAAACGTGGCGTAACACGTTCTAAAGCTGGACACAAGTGCGAGAGGTTACGTGGCATAACACGTAACTGAAGATACTGGATACGTGGCGTAACACGTGCAAGAGCTTACATAGGCGTCACGTAATTAAAGATACTAGATGTATGTCAAAACATGTGCCTCATCGATAGAGCTTCTGAGATATTGGACACATAGCGAGACATGTGCCCGAATGGAAGAGCTTATGGTAAGGTGCACGTGGAAAAGGCGCATACAATTTTTTTTTTCTTTGGCTTAACTTGACTTATGGTTTGTTGGACATATAGATCAAATCAAGTTGGAGTTGGGCTCACTTGGTGGCTTTAGAACATGTGTTTGGCCAATTTTAACTGGTTGTGAAGTGACTCTAGGGTGTTAACCTCTTCACATTGCACTGTGTTGTGCGATGATGGTGCAGAGATGGTGGGTGAGCAGTTGGGCTAATGCTGGAAATTGGGATGGTGGTGGCGAGTGGCGCGATGGTGCATGACTATGGTTGGGCCGTGGCAGGCGGCATTGACGATGCTGTGACGCTTGGTATGGTGGACCATGTGGTTGCAGAAAAGAAGGTTAGCAGTGGTTTGGGTGTTGCTGTGGTGAGGCCCAAGCTTGGTGGGTCGTGTATATGGGTTAAGTTTGATGGTAGGCTACAACATATTTCAATGGTTGAGTTTAAACAATAGTAGTAACGGTGTGGAGTCATCAATAGGAAAATCCGCGATGAAACGATTTGGGTGAAAGACGTTGACTCAATAGTGGTTGATGATTGACTATGTTGATGATTGCAACTGACAAGTGGTGGTGAGGGTTCTTCAGCAATAATAAAGGATAGATTCCAGTGACGACAATCGGTAACAACAAGTTGAGATGGTGGTCGAGAAACTACTAGTAGATGATGATCAGATTAAGAAACTTGAAAGGATCCACCCTGACATGCATGGATCTACAATGATCTGGATAAGAAATCAAGAACACAGATGATGGTAATGTTGGTTTTGACTGATGGCATTAGCAGCGACCAATAGATTAGAAACTAAGATGCCGCAATGGTGGATAAGACAAGGCTGAGTTTTTGAGATGGTGGAGCTTAATTTGGGAGTAGATTGCAGTAAACTAAAAAGACACAAGACAATGATGAGCATAGTTGAGTTTTCAATTGATTATGGTGCTATTATCAATAAAGATGAACAAGACAAGATATCAAACTTGACTCTAATACCATGTTAGATTTTGTGAAATAACATAAAAGAGAAAACAAATAGTAAAGAAAGAGAGAAGAGAGAGAAGGAGAAAACTCAAAAGGACTATATTATATTATATTGATTGTATGAAACTAAACAAGAGAGTCCCTTATATAAAAGGGTCACGAGGTTGCATATGGCAAATATTAATAAACGAAGGTTGTACATGAAAAGTATTAATAAATGAAATAAGGGTCATGAGATTGTACATGAAAAGTATTAATAAAGGAAACAAATTATGAAATCTTAATTCATTATATAATAATATGTGTGGCGGCTAATCCTAATCCTAGTATCACAATAATATATGAGTAACCCTATTATACTTCTAACAGAACCAATTAAGGTAATTTTTTTTCAACAATTGTCATAAATGACCATAAAACATTTGTTTATAATAAATATAACAATGTTGTGGTTCATGTTTGATAAAAGTAAAAAGTAAGTTATGAAAAATATTAACATTCGATTAAGACTCAAGAGTCATAAAAACCTTAAATAACCAAATTCCTAGAACTAAAAATTTAAAAATCATATTCAACATTTTCGTGACTTCATTTATGTTGTTCTTAGTGTCATATCATTAAACATCTCGTCTTAAATCATAATAGAGGAGGATGATTACATTAAATAACTGTCAACTTTTATTAAATCTTGTCAAATCTCTTATGAACATGAACACAATCGAGATTGTCGTAAAGATTGAAAATTAAGAGTTGAGAAAAAGTATGAGAAATAATATGAACCAAAATATTTTACGTGATTCGATAGGGTGTCAACATTCATGGAGAACAGCACTCAAAACTTTTTTCTGTTTTTTTTTTTCACAGTTTACATTATAATGATAATAGGTCTCATTAGTATATGGAAAGAGAGGAAGGAAAGAGGGAGAGATTTTAAAGATTTCATAGGAGAGAATACAAGTTAACAAACTAAGAAATGAAAAAAAAGGAAAAAAATTGATTTGATTTGATTTGGGATTATAGCATGTACATCATTTTCAATACTTCCCCCCTTACGTTAAGTTGGAGCGTGAGTGTTGTGAAAATAACACAAATTTATCCTTCACTAGAGGCTTGATAAAAATATCTATAATTTGATTTGCGAAAACAATTAACATGAAAATGTTGAATCATATGGATCACTTGAACCTTTTAACATATGAGATGATAGTCTAGGTCGATGTGTTTGGTATATTTATAAAAGACTACATTCGTAGCTATGTGGAGGGCACCTTCATTGTCATAGTAAAACTGCATAAGGTGATAGTGAATACAACCAAGATCTTGAAGAAACCAGTGGAGATAAATGAATTCACAAGTAATGGAGGCCATGGCATAGTATTTGGTTTTAGCAGAAGAACAAGAGACAAGAAATTATTTCTTGCTTTTCTATGAAATGGGATTATTACGAAGAAAAATAAAATAACCAATTACTGATCGATGTGTAACTGGATAAGACATCCAGTCTAAGTCATAACTTTGAGAGTATGCAAGTTAGTAGAAGACAGTAGGATCTCCTTGCTGTGAAAAGATTTAATATATACTCAGACTCAATAAGCAGCATCAAGATGAGAATTGTGTAGTTAGGACATGAATTAGCTAAGTACCTGAATAGACTAAACAATATTAGATCTAACGATAATAAGATAGATGCGATGGTTTACCCGACAACGGTATCGACTAGAGTCATTCAAGAGATTACCATCATCAGGTGTGAGAGGAAGATTTTACGCCATACGAAAGTCAATAAGCTTTTGAAATGAATTATCAATACAGAAGCCTTAGGGAAAAAATTTACTATTACTTATAGATAAATTCTTCTCACAGCGTCAACTTTAATATCAGTCCACAACCCAGCGACGCTATGTTGCGCTGTAGACTAATTGTAAACTACAGACAATTACTGTGAATATCATTTTGCCGACTGGACCAAGGATTTTCTCGCTTAAGTCTCCTTGACGAACCTTTCTTACGCATAGCCTTGATGTGTCAATATTGCAAGTTCATTGCGACTTACTTAATTCGCTTCCTCCCGTGTCATGTTTTCAAGTTTTGCATCAATGTCACTTGCCTTTTATCTTTGATTCTCTAAAGAAAATGTCAGTTCCACCCTCAAACAACCTGGGAGAACCGTATTCCATTAAACCGAGAAAGTATATTTAAAATGCGTTTACTCCTTAACACACCTTTTAATGAGTGCAGAGATAGGAAGTTAGATATTTTGTGTTTTTTGATTGGGGATGAAAGTAAGTTAGATATTTTGTGTTTTTTGATTGGGGATGAAAGTTTCATCCTGTTTTTAATGAGATAAATATAGAGTGCTCATAAATAAAATCAGAATAACATTAAAATAAGATTTTTAAAATCTTGTCGAACTTGGAATGGGTTTGAGAGATAGTCACATCGTCTGGTTTATATATTAATTTTTTATTTATTTTTATATATATTATATTTATCAATAAACAACACTATATAAAATTAGTTTTAAGATTTTTCATCATACTTATATTATTTATTTTGACAATTCAATAAAAAATTAATTTACTTATCAAAATAAAAGTTTTAATTTAATTAAAAAATATGTATATTAGGGTTTGGGGCAGGACTGGACAAGATAGAATCGAGAAATATAAACAAGGTCAGGGTTGGGATTGGGATTGAGAAATGACCATCCCGCCCCAAACTCATCCCGTTGCCATTCTTACTTTTGATCATCATTTAGGTCCGGAGTAGTTAATAGAAAATTTCCAATTTCCAATTTCCAATCCGACCTAACTCTCCTTGTGAATAACTCTAACTCATCTTTATATTTTTAAATTTGAAAATACGAAGATAAGTCTTTATTTGTGATATTCGAATTTGAAGTTTGAGAAAAAATTTTGAAGACAATCTTTAATTCACGATTCATGCACAATTATAACTCTCAACTCTCAACTATTAATTATTTATTTTTTACTATTTTAATAAATATTTGATTTTTAAATTAGTTACTCAATAAATTATTATATTTATTTTAAAACTATTTTTGTATATATAATATAAGAAATTTGAAAAAATATTAATTTATCTCTATCATTAAAAATTCTTTTAACAACTAAAGTTTCAACACTCATAAAATTTCAACTTGAGAAATAACATATATTAAACTAAAAATGATATTTGTGTATCATTCATTATTTTTAATGTATTTTTTTTAAATATATTTTATTAGTTTTAAATACTTTTATTTATTTTGTATTGTATTTTAATTTGTAATTTATTGAATAGATAATTGAGTTTAGAAATTTGGATAAATATATGATAAAAATTGCATTTGGAATAAAAATGATATTATTAAAATTTAATTTTTTTAAATTTTATAAATAAAAGAATAGAAATTTAAAAAATAAATAGTAATTTTTGAAGATTGAAATAATTGAAGTAAAAATATGAAAAAGTGAAATTTATTATCTTTTAAGTTTGAAAAAAAAAATCAAAATAAAGATGATAGGTTAGAAATGCCGTCACTCTACTTCTATGTCTAGATTCTTTACTTTCTATTCTCACTTTCTCTCTCTAGGTTTTCCCTCCCGTTGTCTACTCTCTTTCACTTTCTCTCTTATTAATTTCTCTCTTTATAACACATAAACACATTCTCTCTCTCAGAGTTCGAGTCTGTGGTCTTAATCTTTAGAACGTGTTGAGCCGAAGAATTGGAAGGTAATTACGGAGGGAAGCCTCTTTTTCCCTCTGTTTAGTTCTCTGTTTTTTTCGCTCGCTTCTTCTTCTTTTTTTTCGCTTTAAAACTGTTCCTCATTTAGAAGTTTGAATGTTCATAGACAGGAATTCCCCCCACCCCCGCACCATCTGTTTAGTTCTCTGGAATTTGTTGTTTAAGGTTTTGTTTGATGTTCCGAGTAAATGATGTGCATTTGTTCTGATTTTTTTTTGAATTTTGAAGTGTTCTTTATTTGTGAATTTTGCGTTTCCTGCTTTGGTTTCAACTACGCCTAGGCACTTGTATTATGCTCGATTGAGCTTTGTAGCGTTCAGTGTTTTTTTTTCCTCCCGAATTTCTAGTATAATTCAAACTTCTTATTTTGTTTTCTTTTCCTTCCCTTACTCAGCAACCAAACGGAGCATTTTCTTGATACATCGTTTCACTGTTTCTACCCTTTTCTTTCCACTTTCCGGAAAGTTCTATTTACTCGATCTCTTCTCCTGGTTTTGGGCTTCTTTATGATTTTGTTTTGATGATTTCATACCTTTGTTTCGTCTTTTTCCGCTTTGCCGTTTGTCTTTTTGCCTCTCCATTTTGATTTACTTTGAAGACGGAAAATCGAAGTTTCAACGGAAATTTTTTTAGGAGATTGAATAGTGATACATATAGAAATTTTCTCTCTCTTGAGAAGATTCTGCATTAATAAATCTAGTTTTTTCGGGGTTTCTGTAACAGTGTATATCTTGGTTCGCTGAAACTCTCTTTTCTCTGTTTATTTGTGTAATGTATAGGGATACGTTCTCTTTCTAGTTGTGAGCTTATTTCTCAAAGGATTATTTGTTGCAAGGCTAGTGTTTTATTTTTAGATTCAGGAGAGAGAGAGAGAGAGAGAGAGAGAGAGAGAGAGAGAGAGCGCACTAGTCCTTATGCTATTGTAAGGAAAAAATTTCTTTACTTTCCTAATGTATCAAACTGCGGTGATTAGTGGATGAAGTTTGGACTTTATTCAAGAATGAGATGATAGTAAATTCTGTGGCTAGCCTATAATTGTTTGACAACTTAGTGGGTATCTTGTTTTCTGGTTTGTTCTTGGATTATATTTCCAGATTTCCCTGTTTTTTTGTCTTCTTCATCTTCAATATTATATTAGTAGTTTGCGGATGTAATTACATAAAATCTCGTTATTTGATTCATATAAATGAGATTCCCATTTGGGACAAATGATCAAGACAGCCTTGCATGTTTTATATTCCTTGGTCACATGCAAAAATTTTAAAACTATATTTTGTTGATTTGGTGAGTTTACATGCAGTCTTCTATTAATTATAGAATAAACAATTCAGTTGATTAATGTTTTCTTGTTTTGTTTAGCTGGTTTGGTTTTTGATTCACGTCTACTCCAGTGGATCGACATTTGACCAGGATAAACTGACTTTAGTCTTCTATTTTAAGTTCCAAAGTTCCCATGGTTTGGTGTGTGAGAATCTTTGGAGTTCCAATAATCTTTTGCTTGGTTGACTCTACCTCCTGGTTTGGCAATTTCATGTAAGATCTGTTCTTGAAGGAGAGGACCATTGTCCCTTATTTCAATTAGATGTCATCTTTCTGGTACTAGGCAAATGGGGGGTTGCATCTCGACTAGTAGTACGAGCAGTTGCAGTAGCAGGAGCAATGGAGAGACTATTTCTCCCTCTTGTTTGGGGCGAAAGAGAATCAGGAAAACATTTTCTGACCATGTCACTTCCCTGCAGCATTTGTCTTCCATACCTAACCGGATTTTCACAAATGGAAAGAGCCGAACTTCTTGCATATTTACTCAACAGGGCCGTAAGGGTATAAACCAGGATGCCATGATTGTGTGGGAAGTAAGTTCTGTCCTTTTACTTGACAATGATATTTGGTCATCTTTGGAGGTTAACTTGTTGAGGTTTGACTCTGTAGGAATTCATGCCAGAAGATGTGACTTTTTTTGGTGTCTTTGATGGCCATGGTCCACATGGTCATCTTGTTGCCCGCAAAGTAAGGGATGCGTTGCCACTGAAGCTATTGTCATTCTTGTACTCTAATGAATCAAAGCGAAATGGATCTAGTACTACGTGTTGCAATGGGAATCTAAAACCAGATGGAGGAGATTTTGAGAAGGATGGAACTATGGAGGATAAAGTGGACACTTTATGGAGGGAAGCTTTTCTTAAATCATACAAGGCCATGGACAAAGAGTTGAGGTCCCACCCTAACTTGGACTGCTTTTGCAGTGGTAGCACTGCTGTCACTATCGTGAAACAGGTATGGCAGGAAGCAGTGCCCACACTATTCCTTCTCTTTCATTTAATTTTTTCCCTCTTATTTGCTTCTTTCACGTTTTTATTGCAAGGGATCAAATCTTTTCATGGGAAATATTGGGGATTCTCGAGCAATCTTGGGATCTAAGGACAGCAATGATTCCATGGTGGCGATCCAGTTGACCGTTGATCTAAAGCCTGATTTGCCAAGTATGTATTACCATGATTCAGAATTTTGGAGTATATGTTTTTATGTGAACCTAATTGTGTTGATCTGGGGTAATTATTAATAGGAGAAGCTGAAAGGATTAAACGGTGTAAAGGTAGGGTTTTTGCATTGCAAGATGAGCCTGAAGTGCCAAGAGTTTGGCTGCCATTCGACGATGCCCCTGGCTTAGCAATGGCTCGAGCATTTGGTGACTTCTGTTTGAAGGAATATGGGGTGATTTCTATACCCGAATTCTCTCACCGGATTCTTACAGAGAGAGATAAATTCATTGTTCTTGCTTCAGATGGGGTAAGTTTCTCACCTCTGCATCTTAATGTGGATTGTGGATCAGTAACTAGGGACTCTTCTATGAGTAATGTTTGGGGGAAAAAAAACTGAAGTAACAAGATAGGATTGCAATCAAATGAAGTGAGAAAATATGATACAACATGGATTTAGAGAAATGAGAAATTGAATTTGAAACATATTTTTGCAACCCAATTTGTGTGGCATGTTAACTGCCACAGTCAATGTGGCTAGACCTTTTTGTGGGCTTATGGCCGAGTTTACAGGTTTGAGAAACTTATTCTGGCAAGTCTTTGAGAATAAAAGAAAATAAGAATGAAAAAAAATTCAGGTATGAAATTGAAAAAGGCCACATTTTTTATAGTATTCATACCATATTTGTGAAGCATTACCTGAAAAGTAATGCTCTTGTATATTGATAACTTTGATGTTTTTATTCTGTTATAATACTTATGATGTAATGTCTGGCACATGTTTTTAGCTTAAATTAATTAAACTTGGATGTGTCTCTCTTTGCTGATATTTATCCCATTATGTAATTCTTGACATGGATGCATGGTTTCATATATTCCATGAAGTTTGCTGTACGAATGTATTCATTGGCTTTGTTCTACTATAACATGTATCTTACTTGTGTTCATTATGAGTTGAAAGGAACAATTTTTTTGTTTTTGATAAGTAGGTTGAAAAGAGCAAGAGATAACAATGAAGGACTCTTTAGGCAGTCAGCAATCATTAACTTTTTTATGACTGGTTGTGGTTTTTAGTATACGAAGTTCTAGAGTATGGGGTTTAGGGTGGAACAAGCTATTTCGAAACTCGGGTTCGTTGATATCAGCTTAGGGTATCATTGAATTTTGATTTGGTGTGAGAATGGTGAACCCAAGTTCTATTTGTGTATTGGTTGCTTCCTACAAATTGTGGTTGGGCAAATTGGGTAAATGTGAATTTTCTGCACAGGTGCCAGTGACACCTACCTATAATAAATATTGTAAATTGAGGTTTTGTCTAATTGTTAATTTGTTACCCTACCTAAATCCTCTGTGTTTCATTTGTCATTGTGGAGAAGACATTATGGTGTCCTTATGTGTTTGATGCTTGTGGAGGAGTGTGAATGTATGTGTTTCCATAGAGCTCTATGAATGAACAGGATATTTGGGGAGTAACTTCATAGCATTCAATTACAAGCAAGTTTAGTTTCAAAAAACTATGAATGAGTTGGTTTGTACCTTCATATTGTGTCTTTGGTTGGATACATCATGCAAATGTCAATTGATTTGCCTCTGCTGGCTTTTCTGTTATGG